>JBBPDJ010000014.1:4146999-4201899 GCA_037974625.1 Cucumis cinereus
TGTGTACTTCATCTTGGTGTGTTGAACGATGTATCGTCTTCGATCACATCGTGGCCCACTCTCATGGCCCTTTCTTTTACCAGTGTCAACGTGCTTGCTTATGCTCGTCGTGACGCTTCCTCTTCATGTCGACATGCTATCTCATACATGTCGAGGTACTTGCTTGGATGAATCTCTCATCCTATATCCCTATTTGTAGGATTGAGACGCGGGGGGGGGGATAAGGTTAAACTGTGAAATTTAATTCATATATAATTCAAATCTTGGAAATAGACTGGTCATTCATCCAAAATCTTTAGTATCAATTGTCTATCTTTTGGTGTATTTTATTCTCCCTTTTAAGGTGAATTTTATCGTTGAACATAGTTTCTTTTCATTATATCAATGAAAAGCTTTGATTTCTTAATGGAAAAAAAAGAAAAGAAAAACAACAACCCCTAATGATGCACAAAATTTTCCAAATCTTTAACTTGTTGACAAAGTTATTTAACATTTAAAAGACTACACTAAAATGCTTAATTAGTAGTCTAGAGAGAAACAAGTTTCAAATCATTTCTCTGGGTCATAATCAAATCTTCTACTTTGCTTTGTTTAACTACCCTAAACCCTAAACCCTAAAATGCTTAATTGTTTAACTTTAACATCTCACTTTTGCTATTTTATTTTAAGTTTTGGTTATATCTCTACTTATTTCGGATGTGATGAGGGCGCTAAGGGGGTGTGAACCTAGTTGAGATGTCCGGGTGCGCCTGCTGATCCAAGGTTAATGTTTTGTTTTTCGCTGTTTGTATAAACCTCTTATACGTAGAGCTTTGTCTCTATTTTTCATTATTAATGAATAATAGAGTTTGTTTCTTGTTCAAAAAAAAAAAAAAAAAACTTTAACATCTTTATCAACGAACAAAGGGTTAATGATGATCTTCACTTGAAATAAGTCTTCTAAGAACAGAGAGATCCTTTCGATTGTTGAAAATGAATAATTTGCGCGGAATCCATAATTCATTAAAATCATCTTTAATAACATCATCGCATTTTCGTACCCTAGATACAAAGCCTTCCTATACAGGAGATAGACTCATTACATAAAAAAGGAAAGAATTATAATGAGAATAAAATAAAATAAAATAAAATAAAATAAAATAAAATCGTAGATAATTTTACAACTAAATAAAATTATAATGAGAATAAAATAAAATAAAATCGTAGATAATTTTACAACTAAATAGTAATTACAATCAACAACTACTATAGTTGAAAGCTTTTTTTTAATTTATTTTTTAACAAAAAAACAAAAAGCCTTTGTATCGAGTTTTGTACTCTACACTGACTTTTTTGCTGCTGTATGTTTCGATTTGTTGACTATGTTGTGTCTCTTGGTTTGTAATGTCGAATATGATGAAGGTGCTGCGAGGTTGCAGCCTAGTTTGTTTCCTTTTCATAAAAAAAAAAAAAAAAAAGAAAAGAAAGAAAAGGAAAGGCCACCATAATCGAAGGGTTTTTATGTCATAGAAAATGTCCCAAAAAAATATGACAATGTCTGTTAATTAAAAGGTGGCACAATGCACAAAAAGATTTGTTCCAGTTTACTTTTTGTCCTGAGCACCATTCAAATATCTCTATTGGTTCTTTAAGATTCCCAATCATGGCTTCATCATTCTTACAGAATAAAATAGTATCATCTGCAAATTGTAATAAAGACACATGTGTACTCTCCTTACCTACCCGAAAGCCTTCAAACATACCCTTCTTGTGGAGATTTAAAATTAAGCTACTGAAAACTTCACAAGAAGGGAGAAAGAGGGTCTCCTTGTCTTATCCCTCGGGTTGCTAGTATTCTGCCTCTTGGTCTTCCATTGATGAATATTGAGAACTTTGGATTCTGCACACATCCCATTATCCATGATATCCATTTAGGATCAAACTTCTTTTCTTTTAGCACTTTTTCAAGAAAAACCCAATCTACTCTGTCAAAAGCTTTTTCCATATCAAGTTTTAGTATCCACCCTTGCTTTTTGTTGGTTCTATAGTACTCGACCACTTCTTTTGCAATTAATACCGGATCCAATATTTGATGCCCTTCAAGGAAAGCACTTTGAGTTGGAGCAATGATGGTAGGCATGACAAGTTTTAATCTCTCAACTAGGACCTTGGCAATTAATTTATATAACAAAGTGGTGAGACTGATCGGGCGGAAATCGCTGACCTTAATGGCATCTTCTTTCTTCTTAATCAGGCATATGAAATTCTCTCTAACACAAGCGTTTAGTTTCCCATTCATATAAAATTCATTAAAAAGTTTGAGAATGTCATCTTTCACCTTTTCCCAAAAATGCAAAAAGAATTCAGCGGTGAAACCATCTGGGCCTGGAGCTTTATTCTTACCAAGAGATTTAAGGGCTGATTTGATTTCAGGAAGCGTAAACTTTGAGATCAATCTTCTGTTCTGTGATTCGGACACTACCTCCCACTGTATTGTGGAAGGGAAAACTCCAGCTGAGTCCTCCTTTGTGTAAAGGGCATTATAGTAATCAAGGATGATGAGTTCAATGCCTTCAAAGGAGGATGTTGGGATGCCTTGGTCCATTAATAAGTTCAGGGATCAGATTCCTTCTTTTCTTAGCTGCTAGGAATTTATGAAAAAAGCTTGTGTTCTCATCACCCAATTCCAACCAATTCAACTTACTTTTTTGTAATAAATCCCTCTCTTGCTTTCTATAGAGATCTATCAAATCTGCTTTTTTAGAAAGCAGAATAGTGTGGTCAAATGATGGGTCAGCTGTAATTTCCCAGTTTCCTTCCTCTGCTAGGATTTCTGCAACAAGGGTTTCTTCCTGACTTTTTTGGGATGAGATAAAATCTGAATTCCATTCCTTGATCTTTGCTTTCAGCCCTTTTAATTTATTTGATAAAACAAAACCTGTCCAGCCTGGAGGGGAGGGCAGCTCTAGAGAATTTTCAATTAGAAGACAGCACCTTTTGTTATGTAGCCAGCTATTACAAAAACGAAAAGGAGAGGGGCCCCATTCGAATGCTCCTGCTTCTAACAGAATTGGAAAGTGGTCAGAGTGAAGTCTAACCTGTCTATTACCTCTTGAATTGACAAAGGCCTCGTCCCATTCAAAGGAAATGAGAAATCTATCCAACAAGGATCTAGATGAAGTTCCACCCTCACGTGACCATGTGTATTTTCCATTCAGCAAAGGAATTTCGATAAGGTTACAGTCCTCTATAAACTTGTTGAATTTTTTCATCCCTCTAGTCATTCTGCCTACCAGATGGCGTTCCTCCCCTGATCTAGTCATATTGAAGTCTCCACCAATGCACCAAACATGTGAACAATATTCTTTGAGTTAAGATAGTTCCTCCCAGATTCCATTTCGTTCTCTGTAGTTAGTGGGGCCATAGACATTAGTGACCCAGCATGATTTTTGGCACAGAGTTTTGCGATGTACTGAGATAGAGTAATCCCCTTTCATAACTTCTACTATTGTGACTTTGCTTTCATCCCATAATGTCAAAATACCCCCTGATTTTCCAACTGAGTCAAGAGAGTGCCACCCTACATCCTTCGAGCTCCAAATGGCTTTGATGATTGAAGAATCAATGTCATCGTGTTTGGTTTCCTAAATTAACATGAGGTCTGGGGCACATTTTCTGATCAACTTTTTGATTGCTAGCTGTTTAGTTTTAGCGAGGATCCCTCTGGTATTCCATGAAATAATTTTCATGGCTGAACAATGGTATGCCAGTTATCAGATTAACTTAATATCACAAGTGTTGATGAGAGCTCGTAAATGCTGAGGTGCTTCTATCAAAGGAAACTTGCTGACTGTCTTCTTTTATGGGGATAGAAACAGATTGGCGAAATCATTACCCACAAGGTCTATGCTGCTAGGAATCTCACTTAAACATTCATCTTCTTCTAGTGATATGGACTCAGGAGTAGGTTCTTCACTGCTTATACTGATTAATGAGGATTCATCATCTGACTCAACTACTCTGGGCCTTGTGCTAAGATTAAAAACGAGATTGAGATTGATGAGGATTTAGTAGTGGATTCCAATAATTGATTTCATTCCCACGTTTCTATGAAACATCATGAACTTGAATAGAAATTCGTTCCCATTCACAATGCACAAAAAGGTGGCACAATGAACAAAAACATCATGAACAAAAATTTTATGACTATGAAAGCCTGGATTTGTTAGCACCTTTTATTAGCACAGTTTCCTAGTGAATTGTGTCCCTGTATATGCTCACATATTTCTCATGAATACCTGCAGTCCATGCAGCGTGGAGATTCATCTGGGATTGGTTACATATATGCTTTCTCAATATTTGCTGGAGTGGTATGACTCAAATTCCTGTTTTATTTTTTCCTCAATCTATGCATATCAATTGGTAAATAGGTAATCATGCTGGATTGTCTAACATTTTTACAACGTTGGCTGAGTATTATGATTATTTATATTTGTAATGCTTTTTCCTTTGAGGACCTTTCCTCTCTATAAGAAAAGTACATGATTCAAGGAGAGAGAAAATGCAACGATTTTATTTCTTACCATAATTCTAGTAATTGTCATCAACAGATACATCATGACTTCAAAACATGGTATATCTCGTTTTTCAGTTATATGTATGTATTCACTATGCATGTTGTAAAACTAGCTTATTGACGTCCTGAGTCTGCCCTTTGTTGATTATATGGAATGGTATTCAAGCCATTCAAATCCCTTCACCCAGCACCTACAAGGCCCCGGTCAAATAACATCCCAGCATCAGTGCTTGAGCTACGCAGAAATGAAGAAAAGGATTACTCTGTTTTAAAGTTGGAAAAACAGAGGTTACAAAATTTTGAAGAGTCTTCCCCTGTTTTGGAAGTAGGAAAATAGAGCTTCTGGGCGTGCAAGAATACGACAGTTTTTTAAGAAAACTTTGCTGAATTGTGGATCATTTTGAGACTATTTGTGTCCAAAGACGGGAGAGAAATCAGAAAAATCTTTGAAATTTACTCTCAAACAAAAATTATCATCAATCCTTCATTTGCAGGGAATGCTTTGATCAAATTGGACCAGGTTCAATCGAAGACTTCATTAAGAAAACATGCAAATGGCAGGAAATAGGGCCATTCCACCAAAATGTTCGAAAAATGTTTTGGTGGGTGGTTAATAATAAAAAACCTCCCTCTGGATTATTGGAGTAGAAAAACTTTGAAGCTGTAGGTGCTCATTTTGGGGGTTTAGACGACATTGCTTTAGAAACACTCAATCTAGTCAATTGTTTTGAAGCAAAGATACTTGTTAAGAAGAACCTTTGTGGTTTCATGCCTTCGACGATTGAAATCATTTATCTTATTAGAGGAACTATTTTTGTTAAACTTTTGAGATTTGAAGTATTAGATCCTCCCCAAATCACTAGTGGAAGCCTATTTCTTAAGGACTTCTCCAACCCAATTGTGAAAAGGATGCAACAAGTTTGGATTGATGAAGACCTCAAATTTTTATCTGTTTCAGATAGACTGGAATTCGCTAAGTCAATTCAGGAGATTCCCTCTTATTCAAGGAATCCATTTGAAGCGCCAAAATTCAATTTTCAAATTCGTAAACTATCACCGGTGCCAAAGAAGACGAGTACACCTGGAGCAAGCTGACCGACGGTGTGAACCCTTTCAAAGGATTTGAAAAGTTTTCTTTATTGAAGAGGGAGAAGAAGAAAGAGAACTTTGAAAAGATTTTAATTGTGGCAGCCCAATCGTCCCCTGCATCAAAACCCAAAGGAAAATAACATTGGATTATGAACAGCCAGCTGCATCCCCTCTGGGAACTCCCAACCATTGAGGAACTCAAGCAGCCTTTCTCTCTCTCCATTAAACTAAAATGAATTGCAAGGAGAGCTAGTTCAGACAAAGAAGCGCCCGTCCAAGCCCTCCAATAATCTCTTTGGTTCTTCTGGCTGCCGTCCTTCTTCAAAGAAACATCCAAAAACTTCTAAACTGCTCCCCATACATTTCTCAAACTATCTAAACATTTGAGGCTTTTTAAACCATTCTCCAAACATTTTGCAAGGAGACAAACTTCTTTTGTTAATTCTTGGTCTCTAATTGTTAATCCCGGTGCGCCTACTGATCCTCTTTTCTTTTTGCTCTTTATATAATTCTCTTGTACTTAGAGCTTCTGCCTCTTTATTTTTCAATATTAAAAAAGAGTTGTTTCCTTTGCAAAAAAAAAAAAAAAAAAAAAAAAAACCGTCAACCCAGACCTTCTGGAAAGTTCTTGCATCAAAGCCGAAGCCCCTGAAGCAAAATCCTCGAGTCAGATCACTCTTTCTCCAACTCTAAAAAATTCACTCAATCTGATTTTACGATTTCTGTTTCTTCTGTACATTTTACGCGAGAGCTTTTGGAAAGCCAATCCAGCCCATGCTACAAGAGGAGAAATCAAGAGTCGGATGACGAATCAATCTTAAGTGTAAGCAATGAGGAGTTTGAAGTGGGCGAAACAGGGTAAGTTCAAGAGGAAGCAGAGTTCTTAACCAATTTTAGGGAAAATCTCGGCGAGCTTTCATTGAGGAACCTCAAACAGAGGAGGTTTTGACAAAAGGCCCAGTAAGTCCGATACATAAAGACGAAATTGCACAGCACTTACATTGAATAATTGAGGCTTGTGATGTCACTCTTGCTTAACAATTCAAGGTATATGCTTGGGGTAGAACGTTTCTTATGTGATTGGCCAGTAGAAAATTCCTTCTTGGATCAATTGGAGGGGCTGGGAGACTTAACAAAACGAAGGAATGTCTATGGAATCGGGAAGATAATGTGGCTGATGAAGTTTCTTCGAAGGAGATAAGACTCCGATTAGAGGAAAGGAATAAGTTGCATCAATGCAAATTTATCAGGCTAAATCTGGGGTATGAAAGAACTAGTTTTTCTTTCGTAGGTTTTCAGCAGCAAAAAGGAGGTGAAAGTTGATTCTTAGCTCACAATAATCATGGCAATACGTCCAAAAAGCTTTGGGAGTCTATTGAAGTTGGTCATGTTGAAAGATTCTTGAGCTTCAAGGGTAATTGCAAGACTTTTTGCAGGGATCAGTTTCGGAAGAAGATTTAATCTTTGGGGTTGAGAGATAATCCTGCAGCTTGATTCGTGGACCAGATGTTCTCAAGTTATCCTGTTTTGTTCTTGTTCTAATTTAATGGCCGATTTTGTATTATTACTTTGTTTGTCTTATGATGTAATCTTTGGAAGTAATTTTTTTTAGCTTGGGAAGTGCTTTAGACGTTATCAATTGTTGGGTTTGTTGTGAGTGCTAAGTGAGTGTCATCCTAGGGGTATCATCTTAGCTCTTTTTGCTCTTTGTATATTTCTCTTGTACTTTGAGCATTAGTCTCATTTCAATTATTAAAGAAGAGGCTCGTTTCTATTTCAAAAGAAAAAAAAAAAAAAACCCAAGGCTGTTATTTCTTTGGACTAAAGGTAGGATATGTTTTATTTTCATCATTTGTGGTAAAGTCTTTTGTACTTTTCATATATACAATTTATATTATATACCTAATATATCCATTGTGTATCGAATGTTGTGGACTTACAGTTTACATGTATTACACTATTGTTAATTGTTATTTTACATGGTATGATATTTAAATATTTAGTTGTTTATGATGATGTTATGTTTGAATTAATCTTAATTGTTTAGGATTAATCGAGCTTCATATATAGTTTAATTTATATAGTTCAAATGTTTTTGTTCATTTTCTTATTTCCATGAGTTATGTGACAAATTTCAGCTATTTTGCAAGCATACAGTGTTCAAATTGTTAAATTAATATTGCAATTGACATTTTTGTATATCATACATTCAACTATGCAATTGATATTTTTTACGTACCGTGTGTTTAATATTGCAATTGTTTCCTTTTAAGGAGTATATTCACATAGATTCATTTATATTTAATGATTTTAAAATAAAAACTGACGATAAGGGAACTCTGTCAAAGGATAGTTTTGTTGAGGTATTGAAGTGGATCAACAAGGAACACTTCGATCTGGGAATTAATTTGGGAGTTGAATTGGTTAAATGTTATTTGTTAATTGAATTTCTTTTAATAGGTTATTTAGTTATTCATTACAAATCTTGTGCAGAGAGAGTATGTTATTTATATTGGTTATATGTCCAATAAGAAGCCTTTAATAATATTTTACTTGGTTGAAACCCCTTCCTTTAGTTGGGGTGTTTTGGTGGACTTGTTTTTTGTATGCCCTTGTATTCTTTCATTTTTTTCTCAATGAGGTTGGTGGCTTTTATATAAAAATTGAATACCCCATTGAATACAACACAACATACAATACTTTCTAGAATACATGTTTAGTTTTGAAGTTCTTGGGAGAAAAAATATATTTTTATTATTTCCTTAGGCCAAACATAATACAAGATATAATACAAAGGGAACAATATAAAAGGAAGATATGTAAAAGAAAAAAAAATATAAAAGGAAATAAAACAAATATTTTACAAATAAGTAATAAATCTACATTCCCCCTCAAACTGGGTTATTTATGGAGTACAAGCCACGCTTGGAGTTGAAATCTTCAAGAGCTTTCCTTGGCAATTCTTTGGTGAGAATATCAGCAATTTGATGACGAGAGGACGCATAAGATAGCTCCACTTTGTTACTGTTCACATTCCCAAATATGAAATGACGATCAAGTTCTATGTGTTTTCTTCGGTCATGATGCACAGGGTTCTTTGCAATACTAATTGCTGATTTACTATCACAAAACATTTTACTGAATTACGAGTTTCAAATTTTCAGTTCTGACAACAGTTTCTGAATCCACATTCCTTCACAAATTCCCATAGCAGGAGTTCTATACTCAGCTTTCTGCGCTACTTATTGCCACAATGGCTTGGTTCTTACTTCTCCAAGTGACTAAGTTACCCCAAACAACAATAACCAGTTGTAGATTTTCAATCAGTTTATTCCCCAGCTGTACTAGCATCCATGTAAAGTTCAACCAATCGATTCGATGACTTTTTGATTAAAAGTCCATGACATGGAGTGCCTTTCAAGTATCTCAAAATTCTGTTCACTACTTCATAGAGTATGCAATATGTCTGGCCTGGTATGAGAAAGGTAAATTAACTTACCCACAAGGCTTTGATACGTTCCCTTGTCAACTGGAGGATTCTCTTTAAAACTAAATTTGGATCTATGGGAGCTTCTGTAGGTCTACACCCAAGTTTTCCTATTTCCTTTAATAAGTCCAGAATGTATTTTCTTTGAGAAATTACAATACCATCTTTGGATTGAGCCACCTTCATGGCTAAAAAATACCTCAAACTTCCCAAGTCTTTGATTTCAAACTCGGTTGTAAGTATCCTTTTAATGTTGAGAATTTCTTCGTGATCACTCCCTTTGATGATAATATCATCTACATATTAAAACTGCAATTTTATCGTTTGAGGATTTCACTAACAAGATGTGATTGGCTTGACATAGATAGTAACCACCTTTAATTAGTGCTTTGGTAAATTTGTCAAACCATGCACGCGGAAATTGTTTAAACCATACAAAGACTATATTAACTTACATACCAGATTACCACTTGACTCGTCTTTGATTCTCGAGGAATTTGCATATAAACTTCTTCTTCAAGTTCACCATTTAAGAAGACATTTTTTTACATCAATTGGTGAAGAGGCCAATCCTGATTTACAGCAAGGACCAATAAAACACGAACAATATTCAATTTCCAAACCAAAGCAAAGGTTTCTTGGTAATCTATACCATATAATTGAGTAAAACCTTTGGCAACAAGTCTGGCTTTAATTCGTTCCACACTTTTGTCAAATTTGTACTTAACCGTAAAAATCTATTTGCAACCAACAGGATTCTTCCCATGTGGTAGCCTTGTGAGGGTCCATGTTTCATGGTTCTCTCTTCTTCTCATATAAACAATAGGTGTTCGGTTTAGTGATGCTTTAGGGATATGATGTTTAGACTTAGTAGTAACTGGCTCGTTTGTGGTAGGAGAGGAGACTTCAGTGGTGATAGGAAGAGTTGGAGTGACACAGAAAGGCTCCATTTCCGAAGGAATAGTTGGAGTGACGCAGAAAGGCTCCACTTCCAATGTCTCAACTTCTCTCATATTCTCCCCCAGAATTTGGGACTTTGGAAAGAAAGGTTTATTTTTAAAAAATGTGACATTCATGGAGGTAGAGATTTTCCTATTGACTGGTGAATAACATGCTGTAGCCCCTTTGGTGAGATGCATAACCTAGGAAAATGCACTTGCTAGATTTGGGATCAAGTTTAGACCAGTGAGGAGAATGATTATGAACAAAAGCAGATCATCCAAACATGTGGAGAGGTAACGTGGAAGATAGATGAAATTGAGGGTGAATTTAGAGGACATCTCATGGAGATTTACATGAGAGAACTTGACCAGGCAAACGATTAATAAGAAAGGTTGCAGTGAGAATGACCTCCCCCCCCCACCCACCCAAAAAAAAAAAAAAAAGAAAAGAATGGTTTGGAATATTATGAGAAAACATGCTACCTCAAGAAAATTCTTTCGGCAATCCCATTTTGTTGAGGAGTGGCCACACATGAACTAGTGTCAACAATGATATGGGATGAGAGATACATACCAAGAGTGGAATTGAAATAGTCTCGAGAATTGCTGTTCTTAGGACTTGGATTTGGCGTAAGTCATACAATCGAGTTTCAATGTCAAATAAAGTAGAGGAATCGGCCGAGCTAGAATAAGTATCGCGGGAAGCATACCATATTTCTTTCGCCCTTTTGCATAATAGGAAGTTTTCGCCAACATCTATAGTCATAAAGTTTATTAACCATGACATTACCAAATCATCATTTGTTTTCCATGATCTAAATTTTGGATCCTTAATCTCTGGTGCTGGGGTATCTCTAGTTAAATGACCATCTTTGCCTCGACCACAAATAAACATACACTGATTGATTCCGTTGAAGGAAGTTGTGACCTTGGAGTATCTGGTTTGTCACAATTTGAGGAGAAGGATTATGTGGTTGAGGTGAGTGTTCAATGTTATTGCTTCCTAACCCGTGTTTTGTCATGATCAAATGAAAAAAACTCACGAATGTAGAGGCTGAAGACAAATGGAGGAAGAAACTAACGAACAAACTGAGTCACAAACTGAGGCTGCTGTGTTTGTCAAGGACTGCTTGTCACAGATCTCGTTGGAAAGGAGGCTGCCGTGTTTGTCATAGATCTTGTAGGAAAAGAGGAAGAAACCCACAAACAAAGGCCACACTCTTGCCGGAAAGACAAATGGAGAGGTACACGAGCTCTTCAGAATGGAACAAATGTGAACACACCAGAGAGAACCAAGGACGACACGAACCACGACAGAATGGACGGTTGAAGACTGCACGAACGAAGGGCGGAAAAGGACAGCTGAAAGACGTAGCGAACCGTGCCGGGAGAGATGACACAGAAAAGAGCATTGGAGGAAGGCTGTGCCGGAGGGAAGAAAATATCGTCAGAAAAATTAGCGTTAGGGTTGCTCTGATACCATGAAGTTTTTTGGGAGAAGAATTATACTCTTATTATGAGAAAAAATATGGGAAAAATTATGTTAAGATCCATTTAGCTGCAGTGTATCTTGGGAAAAAAATTAAAGATGTAAATATACAACATAAGTTCCCATGTAAAGTTATTAATGTGGTAGGATTAATGGTTAATCCTTGTGATTTAATGGTTGATTTTTTTTTTTTTTTTTTTTTGGTGAAAGGAAACAAAACTTTTCAATAATTCCATGGTTAGTCCTTTTTAGTTTTTTTTTTTTTTTTTTTTTTTAATTTACCATATAGATTTTAGTTCTCCTTTTGGGATTTTGTTTTGCATTTAATTTTCTTTACATGGAGAATCTCTCTTTTGTATTCCATAACTTTTACTTCATAATAAAATTCTCTAGTTGGTTTTGTCCACATTAGTCATAATTGTTATTATGCAGTTTTATTTGCTTGTTTTAACCTCATCTATGTCTTTCAATATGCTCATATCAATTGCACGACCCCAGTTTGTGTGGCACATATCTAATAGTCTTTTGCTTTACAGCTTTTTGGAGTGTTATGTGAAGCACAATATTTTCAAAATGTGATGCGTGTTGGTTTTCGACTGCGGTCAACATTGGTAAATTATTCCCTACCATTTTATTTCTTTTTGTCCAGTAAAGTTGATTTGCACAACTCCTTCATTTATGTTATGGGAAGATTGGAGTCTCTATGGTCGTTTTATTCATAGTGATCCTTTGTCTGGAATGTGTTTGTTTTTTTTAGAATTTATCGGAACTTCAATTTTTCTCCCAATTTGTAAAATAAAATCCTTAATTTTTTTGTGGCTTTAATAAAATGGATTATGTCTACTAAGGAAGAAAAGTTCTTTGGAGAGATGTTATCTTGATACAGGTCTGATTTTTATTTTATTTATTTATTTATTTTTTTGTCTTTAGGTTGCTTCTGTTTTTCGCAAATCTTTGAGGTTAACCCATGAGGCTCGCAAGAAGTTTCCTTCCGGAAAGATAACCAACTTGATAACTACCGATGCTGCAACACTTCAGGCATATTTTTAAGTTTCATATTATCTCTGGTGTATATGCAATGATTGTTTATAAATTATTCATATTTTTCCAGCCATCAGAGTTTCATATTTTAAATGTCATGCATTTTGCTTGGGTTTAGATGTGGTCATGCAGATTATTTTTTCAAAATTTTACTGTTATTACTGGCCTTAGAAAATAAATGCTAATTCATAGTGGACATGGCTTGCGAGCCTCATTGGAGTTTGTAGTTATATTAGAGAAGAATATTTCTGAATCTCTGATTTTATTGAGTATTGCATTATTGTACAGTACAGCCCTAATTTAAAGGGTAATGTTTGTACAAGAAAGTAAATAAATTCATTGGAAAGAATTTTTTTTTTTGAAACGGAAACGGTAATATATTATTAATAATAAAATAGCTCAAGTACAAAAGGATTATACTACAAGCTAAATAGAAAAGTAGAAAAGTAGGATCAGCAGGCGCACTCGGACATCTCAACTAGGTTGACACCCCCATAGCGCCCTCATCATCTCTAAACAAAGTAAAGGAAAGCAAAGTAGAAATGTCTCTCTTCTAACAATCTTAAGAGTAGACAATAATCTGAAGCAAGGAAATGAAAGTTACGTTAAGCCAAAACATAACAATGCAAACTAAGCCAAAACAGAATAAAGTAAACTTAGGCAGAATGGCAATATAGTCTTCAAAGCCCTGGCTGATAAGAATCTCAAGGATGGTGAATGAATGCATGCCAATTCAGAATGATGTCTTGAATAGAAAGATCTCTGAACTTTTTGTTTAGGGAGCACCAAGAGGAAGCATTCATTCGAGCTAGCTCAAATCTATCAATCCAAGAAGAGGCTTTGTTGTGGAAGACCTTTTGGTTTCCTTCAAACCATAATTCTGTCAAAAGAGCTTTTATTGCATTTGCCCATAACAACAATGTAAGATTCTTAAATTTCAGCCCAGCTAGCAAGTGTATTATATTATTTTTGCAATCCTTATCAAAAGACCAGTCTAAGTTGAAGATCTATCGGAGTTTATTCCAACATTTGGCTGTGAAAGAACAGTTGAATAAGAGAAGCTGCAGATCTTCTTGGTGACTTAGGCATAAGGGACAAACATGAGGAGAAATGTAATGATTGGGGAGTTTCTTTTGCAAAACTGCAGCACATTTTAAATTCCCAAAAATCATAACCCAAATTGATATGTTAATTCTTTTTGGGCTTTTGGTCTTTCAAAGACATTTCACCAAATGATCCTCTAAAGGGGTTGCTGGAGTAAGGTGCTGGGATAAGGATTTAACCGTGAAGGACCCTTTTGATTCCAAAGTCCAAAGTCATTCGATAGAGTTACAAGATAAATGGGAGAAATCTGGTAAAGGACGGAAGAAGGAGAACGGATAATATTGTCCTTAGTATTTCTATAAGTATCATGATTACCATAAATGGACCTCAACGCCCACCCTTAAGCTGGATTCCATAAGTATCCATTTTGTTAATAATTGTTATAATACTAACATTATGGTTGCCCACCAAACTCTTCGAAGATTATTCAATTCAGGACATTTGCCTTAATTAATATGCTTTTATTTAAAAAAATGATTGTTATACATCTCTTTAGTGAATGAATTTGAATATTTAGATTCTCTTGTACCTAAGAGTTTTACATGGTATTAGAATCCTAGGTCAGTTAGGGATTGTGCACCTTAGGGTTAAGAGTTTAGAACTCGTTTGTGTTTCATCTAGGGTTTTGTGAAGTGTATGTGCTATGTGTCTACACTTGCTTTTGCTAGTGTCGTCCTTTGTGTGTTTGTCGTTGTCTATTGCTGCCGCTACAAGTTTGGTTAGTTTTTGTCACGGTTTTTTGTCGCTCCTTATTCCCAAAGGAGCACAAACTTCGATCTACAGAAGTCAGAACCTTTGAATTTGGTATTCATCTGTTCAAGTAAAATATTTGTGTTTGGATTGAGACCAATCTTTAATAGACAAATCAGCATATGATTTTGAAAGAGAACATGTAAGAAGCATTGAGATGAGTTATATCAAAATGGTTCAACCTTAGGGCATATTGCTTTTTCCAACATGTGTAATTTTATTTTATGTGCACGTTTTATGGATTATAGTACTATTTTGTATGTCATCGTGACGCTGCTACTGAAGGAATTTCTGTTCTAAGAAATGTTTCATATCGATCATATTAAATTCTAATACTTACAGTAGATTTTATTTTGTGTCTTGCTTTTTTGGTCTCGGTATCCAGCAAATAACACAGTACCTGCACACGTTATGGTCGGCTCCATTTCGTATTACGGTTGCAATGGTTCTTCTTTACCAGCAGTTAGGAATTTCTTCACTTTTTGGTGCGGTGCTGCTAGTTCTTTTATTTCCTATACAGGTATGTATTTAACAAATGTTTACACAAGTGTGTGTTTGGTTAGCATAGCTAATTGCTGCATCACCAATAAATCTGTTTGTCTGAAAGATGTTATTATTGATATAGACAAAGAGGCTAATGCTCAAATGATTTCACCCAAGTGAAAAGGTTTAGTGAAAAAAATCTACTAATGTTCAACGAAATGAACTCCAACCAAGAGAGAATAATAGTAAAAAAAAAAAAAAAAAAAAAAAAAATTCTGAAAAGCAACAGGCTTATCAAATTAAACTAGAAAAAAGATGAAGGCTCTCAAGTTGAGACAACTATTCTGAAGTTTTTTTTAGACAAGATACAGAAGTTTTCTTTAAGAAAATGAAAGAGACTAGTGCCCCCGAGGATTCAACTTCAAAATGAGTGACAAAGCAAAAGAAAAGAGTACAAGAAAGCAACGGAAAACTAAACAGAAAACAGAATGAAGCTAGTAATAGAGCAGAAAGCTTAAAAAGAAGAAACTATAGAATTCCAGCTGTCACAAATATCTTATTGTTCTATCTGGAGTTTTTCCCCCTTCCAGTTCGTATTTTTCAGCCTACATTTTTCTCTTGTTTTTGGGCACTATGTTGTAGTTTTTAAGTTTTGCTTTGGTCTTGTTCTCTTTTGTTTTGTTCATTTTGATTTGTTCTTTTGTCTATAACCGTTCTTCTCGCTCTTAGTATATTTCTCTTGTACTTTGAGCATTAGTCTCTTTTATTAATACAATTAATAAAGAAGCTCGTTTCCTTTAAAAAAAAAAAAAAGATAAAAAAGGTTGGGTGGTATTCTAGGAAATGATAAAAGATTATCTCAACAAGTTTGAAGAAATGAAAAGTTTGAAGAAATGAAAACTTGAAGAGCCAACAAGGAGCTTGGCTCATCTGGCATTAACGTATGTTGAGGATGAAGAAGTCTGTGGTTTAAATCCCCCTATCCGCAATTTGTACCGAAAAGAGGAAATGAAAAAGTTGAAGATCCATAATCTATCTTGTCCGATGGAAAATGAATGATCCTCTGAGATTTTGAAGGAAAACAAATCAAATAGGAGAAGCTTTTTAAATGTGGTTGGTCGAAATCCTATTCAGTACAGTCAAGTATTTATGTGAATGAGTGTCCGTATTCACCCGTTTAAGGATTCATGTTTTTGGGTTTGAATAAAAGATGAGATTTTGCATTTGAAGCTTGATTTCGCACTTATTGTGGCCATAATTTGTTAGATTATATATAATTAAATTTACCTTTGTCCACTAATCAAATGTTCGTTGTTCAATATCTCGGCTGCTCAAGAAGTGGGACTAGCTGCTCCTCCGACCCGACCCGGAGTGGATTCTAGGAGTAACTTAAGCTTTCGAGTCAATTGGGGATTTAAGATAGTATTAGAGCAATGTGCTCTAGGATGTCTTAGGTTCAAGCCCGTGCAATGTTATATTTCCTCCCCAATTAATATTCATTTTAATTTGTTGGATTTTCTTCATATTTTGAACCCACAAGTAAGGGAGAGTGTTCGATATTATATTGAATTTGTCTTCACCCATCAGCTTCAGCGTTTGAGTTTAATTGGTGATTTAAGATGCTATCAGAGTAGGTGGTCCAGGGAGGTTCTGTGTTCAAACCTCTATAATATTATTTCCTCTCCATTTAATATTAAATTCCACTTGTTGGGCCTTTTTCATATTTCAAGTCCACAAATGAGGGGAAGTGTTACTAATATATATTAATTTTACGTTCACCCACTAGTTTTTGAGCTTTTGGGTTAATTGGTCATTTAAGATGGTACCAGAGCAGGTAGTCCAGGGAGGTTCTTTGTTCAAACCTTTACATTGTTGTTTCCTCCCCAATTAAAGATGATTTCTACTTATTGGGCCTTTCAAAATATTTCAAGCCCACAAGTGAAGGGGAGTGTTAGTAATATATGATAATTTTTAATATATTGAATAAATCAAAGTGTTAATAATAACCTATTACATTGGTGAATAAATAGAGACCAAAATACTAATAAAGGAAACATATAAACATGAAAAATATACAACGACGACGCAGATTGGAAAAAAGGAAACTGGACAGATTAGATGGTCGACGAATCTGGTCTGACAGAGGAAAAGGTGGGCACCGAAGATGGATTTGAACGAAGTGGATCTAGGGTGGTCCAGGCACAAGATATGGACAGAGGCTAATGAGGGATCGGATCTACACGTGGGTCTGCCTCTGCCGATGGCTAGTTCAATCGATGGAGGCAGAGGTCGAATAAGGTTGTGACGGCTAGGGTTTAATGAAATAAACCTAAAACCTAATGCTATGATACGATGATAATTTTATATAATATATTGAATAAATAAAAGTGTACATAAAAACCTATTACATTGGTGATTAAATAGAGACCAAAATACTAATAAAGAAAACATTCAAATATGGAAAATATTAAATAAAATAAGAGGATTATACAACGAGCAAGGAAAGAGAGAGAGAGGTGGGCATCTCAACTAAGTTGACACTCCCTTATCGCCCTCATCATATCCTAATAGCGAAAAGCATTAAAGATTATCTTTCTTCTAGGCTGATAATAGCCAATACGAAATAAAAACAAGAGCAATCGGCCCATAAACAAATTCATAGAAATACATTAGAAAAGCGATCCCCATTTATGCTAAAATCCGGTAGAATCAAAAGGCTATCCAAAGATCATGCTGACCAAGACATCAAAATGGAGGGGAGATGAAGGCTGGCCAGTTCAGCAAAATCTCCTGCAAAGAGTAATCTTGAAAGACTTTTGAGAAGGAGCATCACGATGTTGCATTCAAAACGAGCAGGATCAAAACGGTCCATCCATGTTGAATGCTTGTCACGGAAAACCTTCTGATTTCTTTCAAACCAAACTACAGCGAATAGTGACTTTACTGCTTTAATCCACAGCAAGGAAACTATCTTCCTCTTTCAAGGCTGGACCAGGAATGATTTGGACCACGTTCATGACAAAATCTCTTCATCCTTCATGTTTCCGAAACAAAAATGCCCAACAAGCTACTTTCTGCTATACAACTATAAATCTTGTCATTCCTCTTGTCATTTTGCATACTCATTCTGTCGTGAGGCTATCTTTTTGAAAAGGAAACGCAATCTCTTTGTTAAATATAAACTCAGTGTACAAAAGGTTTATACCAGGAGCAAGATATAAACCTTGCTCAGTAGGCGCACCTGAACATCTCAACTAGGTTGACATCCCCTTAGCGCTTTCATCATATCCATACAAAAAGACATAACCATACGTTCATCATAACTAAACAAGAAACAAGGAACAACGGTAAGATCTAGACTAGCTAATAAAAAAAAAAATATAGATCAATACAAGAAGTCTAAAAGCTACTGTAAAGGTAAGCTGTAACTCTCGAGAAGTGCTTGTAGAAGCTTGATGTTTGGCAGAGGATGCTTTTATTGTACTAAAGAGATTAGGGCGTGCCAATTTAGACAAATATCTTGAATGGAGTAATCTTCAAAGAACGTGTGGAGAGTAGGCCATGGGCATGCAGCCGCATTTCTATTAGCAATTTCGAACTGATCTAGCCAACACATTTCTTTGTCATAAAAGGTTCTTTGGTTTCTCTTAAACCAGATTTCAGCAAGGATGGCTTTTGCTAAATTAACCCACATTAAACTCAGATTCTTTTTCAAAAGGGTGCCCAATAGCACCTGGTGAATGTTTAGGTTGAAGGAGTTACCAAAGACCCATCCTACCTCAAAGAGTGAGAAAAGTTGTCCCCAGCACTGTATAGAGTAGGAACAAGAAAAGAATAGGTGTTGTAGGTCTTCGCTTTCTTTCTTGCACAGAGGGTATATTGAGGGAGAGAGGGAATTGTTTGGCATTTTTCTTTGCATGACTGTTGCACAGTTGAGGGATCCAAAGATCATAATCCATAGGAGGATGTTAACTCTTCGAGGGCCTTCGGATTTCCACAGAGCTTTATATAAGTTGATTTCCAGGGGAGATGAAAACGATAGGTGTCTTGTAAGGGATTTAACCGAAAAGACCCATTAGTTTCCAGGGACCATATTCTTTTATCAAACCTGTCGGAGACTCTCTTGGTTGATAACAAGTTAAAAGACTTTGGAAATCAAGTACTTCATTGTCCTTGAGAAGTCTTCTAAAGACAATGGACCACGGGGAGATCTCAAAATCCCAATGTGCGGCAATGGACCCATTTCGGAGGAGTGCGATTATAAATAGGTGAGGATATTGGATACTCAAAGGAAGATTGTCAATCCACTCGTCGGTCCAAAAAGCTATTCTCGAACCGTTTCCAAGTTTGAATGTGGCCAAGGACTCCATCTTTCTCCATGTTCTGGAAATGTTGATCCATGATCTCTTAAGGTTGAGCCCTGAGCTGCCACGGGTGTGCCAATCAAAGACTTCTTTTCCATGTATGCTTCGAACTACTTTCCTCCATAGAAAGTTTTCCTCCTTCATGCCTACACAAATCAATGGGATTTGAGAAGTTACTGATAAATAAATCTTCATGAACAATGGGAACTTTGAACGACACAAAATCACCAAAGTGAAGGATAATACTTCCCCTTATTTCGTTTTTCAGTTTATTGTGGGTGGCATGAACCCACAAAGATTTGGTCTCACCTGGATTCTTGCTTCAGAGAGATTTAACGGATTGAGAGTTTCCAGTGCTATACTGAGACCACCGAAATGATCTCCTATTACTTCGAAAATATCCGTTCTCCAAAGATCTAGATGTAGGTTTTTAGTGGACAACCAGCTCCTAAAACCTTTGATGAGAGAAGGTCTGCTATATTTATTCATGTCCCATTTTTCAGAAAAGAGATGGAATTTTCCATAATGTGCCCATTTTCCTGGGGATATATCCCATTTTTCAGAAAAGAGATGGAATTTTCCATAATGTGCCCATTTTCCTGGGGATGTGGATCAGCTCCTCTGTATTGCCTTGAAGGATTTTGATGGTTGCTTTATCGTCAAAGAAAGGGTTCATGATGATCTTCAGCTTAAAGGTGTCCTTGAGGTGGGCTGCTATTTCTTTCGAATCATCAAAGATAATCAATCTCAAGGACAATCCACAAATTATTGAGTCCTCAAACAATGTCCTTGTTTGCTTTTTTCTAACATAGATCTAATTCGTGTTTGCTTTTTTAAGGATGGAGGTAAGAATTTGGGCATCGACGAAGTTTTCCTGGCCTTGTGTATTGATACTTTGTTTCTTGAACAGAGAAATAGGGGAGTTTGGGATCCCCGGGGTAGTGACTTTGTCCGCATAGCTGCAAACGAATTGGTTCGGTTGTTGAGGATGGTTGTCTAACATGGATTGCCACCTGTGATCATCATGATTCATCCGAAAGCTTATCATCATATTCAAGAACTTAGACCAACCTTGGTTTGCATTGCTAGAGAAGATGTGCACGTAGGGAAAAGGTTCTGAAGCCACTCTCATAGGACACCTTATATCCAGATGGATGGGGTTTGAATTTCGTCATTCTCAAAGAGCCGTTCACGTCTCTGTGGTTTATGAGGAAGAATATTTGTGGCGAGTCCTGGAGAAGGTCAGATAAGTCCTTGACGAACCAGTTTAAATGGCCTTTCGAAATGCGAAGGATTTTTCTAAAATCTACGTCTTCAATGTTAAAAGCATTGTTCTCATATACAGTAATATGAATCAACTATCTTGCAACTTTCTACTTCCATTTTGCTTTTGGGTCTGTCGAAACCGTCGGCATAATTGGGGGCGGGTGTAGCAAGTCCCTGGTAAAGAGTGGCCGAAAGAGGGTGGAGGGGGTGACGGATTGTGGGTAGGGAGAGGGGCAGGGTAAAAAAGAGTCTATGGAAAACTTACTTGTCAGAGGTTAATTTGGATGCCGGAGCGTGCTAGGTTGTCAGAGGTCTGGGTTAGGGAGTGAGGAGAGAGCATCCTTCCCTGTTTACTTTGTTTCAACTCTTTTCTATTATGATTTATTTGCTCCATTATTCTCGACAATTAGGACAAAATTCATCTGTGTCAAAATGAGGTCATCTTGTCATATTAAAATCACCTCCAAAGCATCAAGGCTCCAAAAAGTACTCTGCTAAAGAAATAAGCTCTCCCAAATTAAAGTTGATTTCTACTTGTTGGGCTCTTCAAATTATTATTTTTTTCTGAAATTGATACGAGCCTTTTTATCAATTGTATTAATCAAAGAGACTAATGCTCAAAGTACAAGAGAATTATACTAAGAGCGGAAAGAGCGGTCACAAACAAAAGTACAGGCGAATTGAACAACAAAAACAACACTAACGAAACCCTGAGCAAAACAGTAGAAAAATAAGAACAAACCAAAACTTAAAAAACTTTTAACAAGAAGCACAAAAATAGCAGAAGATTGCAGACTAAAAACTTCAAAATGGATGGGAGGAAAACACTAGCCATGCAACTTGATTTTGAAAAATATGGCTAGTCCTTCAAGCTTGAATGAGTGACTAGAACCAGAAAATTTCAGAAAAACCATCTACCCAAATATTTTGGGCCCTTCAAAATATTTAGGTAGATATGTTTTCTAAGTGAATTTTTGCTCATTACACTTGGAAATTAGGGTTTATTGGGTAGATATGCTTGATAATGTGATTCAAGCAGTAGCAAAACGAGTCTTAGCTAGTCTAATCAACTCTTTTTTTTATTAGTAAACCAGCTCATCATATTTAACAATCTCTAACGAACATAAACAAAATTGCTAATCTCCATGCCTCTTGTCATTGTTTTGCGAATATTGAGGATCTTGTATGTATCCTCCTACATCAAATCTATGTAATGAGCGGCACATGGTGACCAACCTAACTGTGGTGTTTTTTCTTCTTACAATCTCCCTATTACCAAAGTAGAATCAGAACAATTAGCCTTTTGAAATGTGTTGGAGTAAGAGTAAGACGACTAACTATTTCAAAAGAAGTTACCTACCATGCCATCACATTTGCAGAGGCCCTATTAATGACAACTTATACCACATAGGCTTCTCCATTGTACTCTATGAAATTATCGAGCAATTCAAACATTTTCTTCCCATCCTTTACATAAGATGAGGCCTCTATAGACTCAATAAACATGGTGGCTTTTGGACGATTAACTTGGAAGTTGATTAATATTAAATCAATAAATACTTGGGTTCATCCTTGCACCCATCTTTGTGCAGCGACCTGCTATGTACTAGATAATTATTATGATGTTCGTTAAGGGATAAGGATAATTAGATAGATAGGAAGTTACTAGAAGTTATTGTGTAAGGGTGATTTACTAGGGTGGTTACAACTTGTTATAAATAGAGGGAGGATAAGTGAGAGTAGGGAAGGTTATTTTGTGGAGTGATCTAGCGCTTGGTGAGAGTACTCAAGAGGGAGGTTCCAAGTGCAAGATACTTGGGTTACTTTATAGTTATGTTTCATTATATTCAGATACTGTTCTTGTTAGAAAGTATCCTAACACGACCCTATTGCCCAATCACAAATTGTCATATGACAATTTTTTTTTCCTCTCAAAAGATATATTTTTGTAATTTTTTTTCCCTTTGTAATTGGAAGGAGGCATGGAGATGGGTGGAGCTTGAGACTGCACCATGTATTGTTTTATTAAATTAATTTAAAATTTCGAGTCAATTGGTGATTTAATACATCTATCACCAAAATAGTAGATGGAATGAACCCACAACAATCTGTTCTAGACTCTGATCAACACTTTTGTGAGGTCGAGCTTCTTTTGCGTTTTCAATGCTCCTCCTTGGAAGTTACACCATGCATTTCCATTTAGTTTGAAGGTGTTAAAGTTCAAGGTGTTAATATTCTAGAGGTGAAGAGAGATAGTTCGTACCTTTAAATTTTCAACCTCCATAACTTGCTTATGCATTTCTTTGTGTACTTCTGATCTGTGTGACAGATTTATGTAATGGCATTGACATATAAAAATAACAGCTTAAGCATGATGCTAAACCCATTAGTTTTTATTATTTTGCAAATCTCCCAGATGATTGTAATTTAGAAATATGTAACATTAATGCTATTATGTTTCGGGATTACAGACACTTGTAATCAGCAGATTGCAGAAACAGTCCAAAGAGGGCTTGCAACGTACGGACAAGAGAGTTGGTCTCATGAATGAGATTTTAGCTGCGATTGATACAGTGAAGTATGCAGTCTAAGAATAAAATACTTCAATTTTTTTATTACCTAAAACTTATCTAATAATTTTGATGGCTGTTGGAAATGGATTAGATGTTATGCATGGGAGAATAGCTTTCATTCAAAAGTACAAAGTATTCGGAATGATGAGCTGTCATGGTTCCGTAAGGCAGCACTTCTTGGGGCGGTACGTTATATGTATATATATTAAAGGTTAATCTTTTGTGAACAATGTTATACCTAAGACTGCTGCCTAACCTTTTACTTCAATCTTCTATGGTTTCATTAGAAGTAACAGA
This sequence comes from Cucumis cinereus, assembly GCA_037974625.1. Taxonomy (NCBI): domain Eukaryota; kingdom Viridiplantae; phylum Streptophyta; class Magnoliopsida; order Cucurbitales; family Cucurbitaceae; genus Cucumis; species Cucumis cinereus. The sequence goes on from JBBPDJ010000014.1 coordinate 4,170,439, forward strand.
ATTTTTAGGGTACAAGCCGTTCTATAGTTCATAACTAATATGGATTCAGTATCTTCTTTGGGTTTCATGAATGATAACGTTACTTTCTCTCTCATGAGTTTGTCAGTAAAAAGAAATTTAGACAACTGGAAGTAAAATCTTTGCTTAGCAGTAGTTACTAAAAAAGAAAAAAAGGGGGATTGGAAAATACCCTTTTACCAGCCATGAAAAAAGCCATCTAGCAAATGTTAAGACCCATGACTTGAAAATCACCTAGCTTTCGTGAGATTATTATAGGCACATAAACCTTGTTTACATGGTATCATAGCACTAGGTCTAAGGTTTGAAACCTTTTTGTTTTTTATTGCTGTAGCTTAAGTCTATATAGAATTCTCTCATGAATGAGATTTTAACATCTTGGTTTCGTGAACCTTAGGGTTGTGGTGTATTTAACAATATTACTTGTTTTTGCAGTTAAATAGTTTCATTCTGAATAGCATTCCCGTTTTGGTGACTGTGACTGCTTTTGGATTATTCACGGCTTTTGGGGGAGACTTGACTCCATCTAGGGCGTTTACGTCACTTTCGTTATTTTCAGTGCTACGATTTCCTCTGATTATACTTCCTAACATAATAACCCAGGTTTTGTTATGTGCCTTTCTGAAATTTAAATTTTAAACATTTTCTGGCTTGGATATGAGCCTCATATCTACTTTGTACATAGGCCATACTATGATGGTTGTGGTTGTTTACACTTTGAGTTTCTTGTTTGTGCTTCTCGCTTTTACCTTCCATTTTGTGGTAGTAATGTAACATGACTTGATCATTTTGTTTGTGCCTGTCAAGAAGGATCTAACTTCATGTTACTTGCATAGAACCTGTGTTTCTTTTGGCATCTTTGAAGTCTTTATCCTATCATAGAAAAACTACACTTGGGGTGAAAATTTTCATCCCTGTGCCGCGGCTAATCAAGCATCCACAACACTTTGCTGCATAAATACACATAATTGTTCTCTTGCTTTCGTTTCTTTTTTGGAGCTTGTTTGTTAGGTTTTAAGTGTTTGATTTTGACGTCTTCTCTTCTTTGTATCTCGATTGAATTGACTTTTTTTGTTTTCTCAGTTTTTCTTTTCTATTTAAGGTTAATGTATTTTTTAGCATTTCTCTTTTCATGTTCAATGAAAAGTTCCTTTTTCTTCTCTTAAAAAAAGTAATCCCAGTTATAATTTTCTTCTTGTATTAATGCTAGTAGAATTCATAAATTTTGGTTTGTATCCTCAATCTTGCCATGCCATCTCATGAAATTCTTCCTATGTGCCTCTAGCGTTGCACATGCCTTTTATTGTTGTTTGGACAGTTCGTAGGCATTTAACCCAACAATGTTGTATATAATTTTTACTTTTACTCTTAGGTTACTAGTTTTGCATGCTACCTTCAGTTTATCTGGATTCGTTTTATCTGGTTAATATTAGTAACATTTGAAAAGGTAGTGCTAGGGGGTGTGTGGTCATGCTTGGTTTTTTGTGTTCTTCAGATTTACTTTTTGGCTGTTAGGTTCTTTTCTTTCGGAACTCACGTGGGACCTTATCTGTGTTTTCAGTCCTTTTGGCTATTAGGTTCCTTTCTTTTAGGTAGCTGCAAGGTTAAGCAAATGCTATTACAGTTATGATGTTATGGTTTTATTTGTATCGTGTTTGTTAAAGCGCCATTTATTGACAGGTGGTAAATGCTAAAGTATCACTAAAGCGTTTAGAGGAGCTACTTCTAGCGGAAGAGAAAGTATTGTTCTCAAACCCACCATTAAATCCGAAACTTCCAGCCATCTCAATCAAGAATGGATACTATTCTTGGGATGTAAAGGTGCACTCAGTCTTTACGGAAAAAATAGTTTGAATGAATTAAATCCAAATTAAGTTTAAAGTAACTTATTAAACAAACTGTTATTAATATTTGTTGATTATTTCCTTTTTGTATTATATTTTACTATATTGGTTGTATTATATTTGCCAAATTTATTTTTTCCTTGTTTGTAATGGGTTTATTCTTCTATTTAGAAAATCCTTCTCTCTTTGTGAAATATACATAAATTTGTTTGGCATGTTTTTGAAACTAAAAAAAAAATCCTAATTTTTTGAAAACCTTCAAAACCCTAAAACTCTTAGTCTGCCGTTGCCGCCCACGTGCTTTGCTGCTTGAGGTTGTCGCTACTGGTCGTTCTACTCCAACTGATTGCCGCTGCCAACCACAACTCGGCAGCGCCATCGGTAGCTGCGTTTTCTTGCAATTTTTGGCTTTAAGTTGGTGTATTTTTGTCTTCGTTGTCGTTCCTCGCCGTCCTTGCCGGATGTCCCTTTCTAAGTCGTCAGTCGCCAATTCTGCCACCGTCCGCTTCCGGTGACGAGTTTTGTTAGTGTTTTCAGATCTGTTCTCTCCGTTTTTTGACCTTTGTTGCTTCAGCCATGTCAGATGCTAAGTTACCTATGGCTAAAGTCGACAATCGTATCCATTCTGTAAAAACACTTAGGTTTGAGAGAAAATCAGTATATCTTATTGCATTCACTAAAGAATTATATACACAAAATACAATGGTGATTAAAGAAGGAAAGTGTAGCAACACTAAGAAAGGAAAAAATATGACAAGGATATTCACAATAATAAAATTATAACACTCCCCCTCAAGTTGGAGCATATATGTTAATCATGCCCAACTTGTTACATAATAATCTATATGTGTTCCATTCAATGCTTTCGTGAAGATATCTCCTAATTGTTCTCCACGCTTCACATATCCTGTAGATACCAAACCTTGTTGAATTTTCTCACGTACAAAGTGACAATCAATTTCAATATGTTTAGTCCTCTCATGGAATAGTGGATTAGATGCAATATGAAGTGCTGCTTGATTATCACACCACAATTTTGTTGGCGTGGTGATTTCAAATCCCAACTCAACAAGAAGTTGATATATCCAAACCAATTCACTCACAGACTGTGCCATTGCTCTATATTCTGATTTTGCACTTGAACGTGACACCACATTTTGCTTCTTACTCTTCCAGGAAATCAAATTAGCACCAACAAACACACAATATCCTGAAGTTGATCTTTTGTCTTCTTTGGATCCTGCCCAATCGGCATCTGAAAAACATTCAATATTAGTGTGGCCATAATCCTTATATAATAAACCATGCCCAGGAGCAGCTTTCAGATAACACAGAATCTATTCCAAAGCAGCCCAGTGATCGACTGTAGGGCATGACATATACTGACTCATAATACTCACTGAATAGGTTATGTCAGGTCGAGTCACTGTAAGGTAATTAAGTTTTCCCACTAACCTCCTATATCTTTCAGGATCTTTTAGTAGTTCTGCATCTTTTGTGAGCTATAAGTTGGACATCATTGGGGTACTACATGGCTTAGCCCATAGCTTCGCTGTTTCTGTCAACAAGTCAAGTACATATTTTCGCTATGATAATAGTATGTCTTTCTTGCTTCTTATTACCTCAATTCCTAGGAAGTATTTCAACATGCTCAAATTTTTTGGTTTGAATTGACGATGGAGAAAAGACTTTAGCAACTCTATACCTGAAGCATCATCACCAATAATCACAATATCATCAACATATACAACTAACCGGATGACACCAATGTTGGATCTCTTAAAAAAGACCGAATGATCTGACGTGCTCTTCTGCATTCCAAAGCTTTCAATCACCTAACTGAATTTTTCGAACCATGCCCGTGGACTCTGTTTTAGTCCATACAATGATTTTCGAAGGTGGCACGCCTTTCCAATCTCCCCCTGAGCGACAAACCCTGGTGGTTGCTCCATATAAACCTCTTCTTGAAGATCACCGTGGAGAAATGCATTTTTAATATCAAGTTGATGTAAAGGCCAATGATTGAATGAAGCTAATGAAATAAATAATCTTACATATGCCATTTTTGCAACTGGAGAAAAAGTATCAGAATAGTCAATGCCATATGTTTGTGCCTAGCCTTTCCCTACAAGTCGTGCTTTTAATCGAGCAACATAACCATCAGGATTAACTTTAATTGCAAACACCCATTTGCAACCGATAGGCTTTTTTTCTGCATGAAGAGAAACTAAATCCCAAGTACAATTGTCATCTAAGGCAGTCATCTCCTCAATCATTGCAGGCACACCCACCAGGATGAGACAAGGCTTCACGCACAGTTTTAGGAATGGATACAGACTCTAATGATGCAATGAAAACACATGCAGAAGACGACAAATGGTTATATGAAACAAAAGAGGAAATAGGATTGGTGATTTAAGAGTTTTCATCTTTGACTAACTTGTCGACAACACCTTAACACCATCTTATCACAGTATTTTCATTTTTCTAAAAAACTTTCTTATTGATTCTTGAATTGAAAAGTTGCGGTTTTTCAAGATTTTGAATCGTACGGTAGCTCTAATTTTCGATTCAAATCTACGAGCGATATCGTCTTGCTAGATATTACATCAAATTTACCCTCACCCATCAGCTTAAGCTTTTGGGTTATATTGGTGATTTAAGATGGTATCAGAGCAGGTTACTGCAGGATGTCCTGGGTTCAAGCCTATGCGTTGTTGTTTCTTCCCCATTTAATGTTAATTTCCACTTGTTGGATCTTTCTTAATATTTCAAGCCCTAGATATTATATTAAATTTACCCTCACCCATTAGCTTAATCTTTTGGGTTGAATTGGTGATTTAAGATGTTTTCAATATTTTCGTTTTGAATCGTACGATACGAATCGTGTATTCATATGATTTTAACAACATTGTCAGGGTGCACTCACTGATCCTTAGGATTAGTTGTTGTCTCTTCATTGTACTACATTACCTTGTATTGTCTCATTTCATTATCTTAATGATGAGACTTGTTTCTTTTTTCAAAAAAAAAAAAAAGGTATATGTGTCTATGTGCGTATGTATATAAATATTTTTTGTTATTAGAAGCAAAACTTCCATTGTGATAAAATGAAATAGTACGAAAGTCAATGAGAGCGTATTAGAAATATAGTTATACATACAAAAGCAGTCCCAAAGTCATTTTTTCATTTGGGCTAATTCTTTTGTGGATAGCAGTTTTTCATTTCGACATATTTTTCTTTATACTACTTTCTAATGGTTCAATTTTTCATTTGGGTTAATTTTATTATTATTTTTTTTAAACTAGGCTGAGAAGCCCACGTTATCGAACATCAATTTGGACATCCCGGTTGGTAGCTTGATCGCAATTGTTGGAAGTACTGGGGAGGGAAAGACATCACTCGTATCAGCAATGCTCGGAGAACTTCCATCAGTTGCAGATTCTAGTGTTGTTATTCGGGGAAGTGTTGCATATGTTCCACAAGTTGCATGGATTTATAATGCTACAGTAAGTTGGCATTACTTGCCCCAGGATATTGATTAGATAGATAATGTTCCCCTTACTTCTGTTCAGATCTTACGTCTGATTCAAGTTCTTAACGTGCTTTCAAACTTGGACTCTTTTACTATTATTTACTTCACTATGCTTCATTCTTACTAAACATTTGTCTATTGTGTCTTTCTAGCATCTTTTCATATTATGTTGACCAAATTAATAACTAATGTAGCTTATAGAATCACGGCCAAACTGTTGATTAAGTTAATACCTTCTTTTAGAATTCTATGAACCCTTATTTCTTTTATCGAAATCATTATTACTATTATAGAATATATCCCGCCGAATACATAATGAAATTGGTTTGCAAAATCCTATAAAATAAATCTATTATTAAATGAAGAAAATTGACACCTGAGTTATTGTCATGCGCTGAATCTGACTAACCATCAGCCACTGTCATCATCTTTCTTTGGTGAAATGTGTACTTCCTCTTCCATTATGTGGTTGATTCTCCTTATATCCACAAAATTTGAAAAAAGTTTTTGAAGGATAAAAACCATGGTCGAACTTTCTCGTGCTATAATGGTCTAAAGCACCAATAGGACCAAAATGGAGGAAAACATTTCTAATACTACCATCCTTAAATTCAATTTATGCTGGGATGAATCAACAAATATATATACCGAACAAGAAATGAACTTTTGGTTTGTACTTGAAAAGATTAAGAAGTGTTGAAAGGTCCTGAATTTGAGTGAATAAATTATTTTGTATTCCACTAATTAATCTTGAGATACAAAGCCTTTTTATGGGAGAAAGGCTACATACATAAAAGGAAAGTATCCTAATAAGAATAAGATCTCCCTATAGTAAAATAACATATATACTACCAACACTGTCCCTCAAGCTGGTTTTAATATACTTCCATTACCAGTTTGTCAATCATTCTAGCAAATTGTACTTTGGTAGCCCTTTAGTCAACACATCAGCCCGTTTGCTCCTTACTAGGGAGATAAGGTATGGATATCACAGTAGTTTCAATTTTTTCTTTAATGAAATGTTTGTCGACTACAATATGCTTTGTTCTATTATGTAGAACTAGATATTGGGCGATAGAGATGGCCGCCTTATTGTCACAATGCATCTGTGTAGGAGTGTTCTGACAGAACTTCAATTCTTCCAATAGTCTTTTTATCCATATTGCTTCACATACAATGTTAGCTAGATCTCTAAATTCTTTTTCAGCACTACTTTGGGCAACCACGTTTTGTTTTCTGCTATGTCAAGTGACTAGGTTACCTATAACAAATGAACAAAGAAAATCCAGATATTCTGTTTCAGAATCAAGTGACTAGGTTACTTCCATAAAAAAAAATCCAGATATTCCAGTAGTTCTTTGACTGATTCACAGCGCTTTACTAGTTCAACGATTTCACGGTCTATAGAATTCTTGATTTGTAGAAGCATTCTTGAATCATCTCGCCACCAAATCTTTTTGGTAGCATCAGTTGGTGGAAACATCACTATGGATTAAGTCAAATGGTTTTGAAAAAAGGACAAAGAGGACAAATTGTCTAGACTGCATTCTTAGGAGGATGGGCTAAAAGGACAAAGTGTTTTTAAGGAAAAATGAAAGCTCCCCCATTCATACAATTATTTTAAGACGAAATAAGTCTCTATTATTAATAATTTAATAAAAAAGAGATAAAAACTCATAGTACAAGAAGATTATACAATGAGCAAAAAGAGAGAGGGATCAGCAGATGCACTTGGACATCTCAACTAGGTTGGCATCATATAACTATTACTAGGAAAAATTTATTGAATAGTGTAGAAAGCAAGCACCAAACCCTAGACTCTTGACTGGCCTTCAAATATTTTTGGTTTCCTTTGAAACCAAATATCCAAACATCATGAATTTGAAAGGCATTGTTTTATTTATGGACCTTAAATTTTCTGCAGGTGCGTGATAATATTTTATTTGGTTTGGCCTTTGAATCTGCCAGATATGAGAAGACAATAGATGTAACTGCATTGGAGCCTGACCTTGACATACTGCCCGTATGTATTTTTGTATAGTACTAGTCCTTAATAATTATTTCTACAATCCTGCCGTGAGCTTTCGTCTTTTTGTTGGCTGCTAGGGTGGTGATCTGACTGAAATTGGGGAACGAGGAGTAAATATTAGTGGTGGTCAGAAGCAAAGAGTTTCCTTGGCTAGGGCCGTGTACTCCAATTCTGATGTGTACATTTTTGATGATCCCTTGAGTGCTCTTGATGCTCATGTGGCTAGAGAGGTAGATATACCATCATGATATTATTATCTTTGATTTTATTTTATACGCATTTTCTTTATGTGAGAATTTGATGATTTTGATAGCCCATGTCTGGTAAACTTATGGCCATTTAACATCTTGTTGACTTGACAATGTTGAGGTTTTATAACCTATATAATATACACTAAATTGACATCTTATTTTTCTTCCTTCAATGAGTTTGCTCTAGTATTCATGTGTTTTTAGCTTTTGACTCTTAAATATGTCCTATTTAATAGGCTTTAGTATTGCTGGAAGCAATAATTATATTAGGAGAGTCTGGTCAACAATTTTCTCTCAGATTTTTCCGTTGACGTTCAACTTTTGAAGTTATGCTCACAATTTGAGTATGTGATACTGTTAGTCGAATTGTGATCCTAACTTCAAAAGTAAATTCATCGAGTGTCATGTACAATTATTTAGTACTATGAGTAAGTTCATCCCAAACTTCTGGTGTGATGTACAATTGTTTTGCTATAGGGTTCATCAAGTAACGTATTCCTTATTATGGTTTTTCTTATTTAAAAACAGAGTTATTGTTTGGATTCAGTATTCTTTTTTATATGTTCTTTCAATAGAGAGACATTGAAATTTCTTGTTTGAGTTTGCTTGTACGATTCTCATACTGTCATCCAACCATTGACAGGTTTTTGAAAAATGCATTAGGGGAGAATTAAGAGGGAAAACAAGAGTTCTTGTGACCAACCAACTGCATTTTCTCTCTCAAGTTGACAGAATTATCCTTGTTCATGAAGGTGAGGTGAAGGAGGAAGGAACGTTTGAGGAACTTTATAAAAATGGCAAATTGTTCCAAAGGTTAATGGAAAGTGCAGGTAAATTGGAAGAAACTAGTGAGGAAAATGAAGATAGTCGAACCGTCGATATTAAAAAATCTTCTGAATTTCCTGCTAATTTGACAACAAATGATTTGAATAAACAGGATGTAAGTCCTTCAGAAAATCGTAAAGAACAAAAATCTGTTCTTATCAAACAGGAAGAAAGAGAAACGGGTGTTGTCAGTTGGAATGTTTTAATGAGGTAAGAATTTTTTACCACGAATCTCATTGTCCATTTTTGTGTTTGTTTATATATATATATATTCCAACGCATGTAAATCTTGGCAGGAATGACTGTGCATTTAAAGTAATAATAGAAAATCTTTTGTAAAGAATTCGAATAGTTCTTCTTTGCTGTGTGGAAGAGCTATTAACAGACAGATTTTCACTGGGCATGTCTTTTCTGTACACCATGGCCACCCATAAGGTAGCTACGACAGAAGAGTAACAATTGATTAAAGGATAAACAGCTATAGCAAGAACTTTTAAGAATTTCACTACATCAAATATCGGCCCTACATTCATTAAGCTCTCCCTGGTACTATATTATGGAAATATAAGTGATATTAGTAGAATACTTATCATTAGCAAGCAGTTGGTTGGCATTTATGATACTCTTTCCTTTTCGATAGAGATGGTAGCATATCATTACTGTTTTAACTGTCGTTCTTCCTTTTTTTATTATTTTTTCACTAAATCAATTCATGTTGCAAAATCATCGAAAGCTTAAGTTGATGGGTTATCGTAGATTTAATTATTTCAATACTTCAACACTCTTCCTTGTTTGTGGACTTGAGAAATTGTAGAAGGTCCAACAGTAAAAATCAATATTGATTGGTAATAGTAATTGGGAAGGAAACGATGCCTAAACATATTTATCATTAGGGTGGAGTTGGTTAGTGTTTATAATCTTCCTTGGCTTTTCAATGGAGACAATAAGTCGATAACTTATTCTTCTTAATTAAAGGAAAAATACATTTTTGGTCCCTAGATTTTGTGTCTAGTTTTCATTTGGTTCGTAGGTTTCAAAAGTTGCGCTTTAAGTCCTTAAGTTTTGAGATTAGTATAGGGTTTTGAGTTTGGTATACCATTTGTTTCTTATAAAAGAAAAAAAAAATTGTTTCAATTTAGTCTCTATATTATAAATAGTTACATTTTTATGTTTGAAGTTTGAGTTTTGTTTCAATTTGATCCCTAAGTTTGAAGATTTACCCTTTAACCTCAAATTTTCATTAAATACTCACTTTAGTCAAATATGTCAATATGTATTAATCAATTTAAAATAATAATGAAGTGGAGTTTTAAATTTAATTTTACTAGTGATGAACAATGAATAAAAGTTTATTGTAAGACGATATTGAACAATGAATAAAAGTTGAGATACTCGGGTGCGCCTGCTGATCCTTCATTTCTCATTTCTCATTTTTCATTTCTCATTACTGTTTTTATCTTTGCTCTTTGTATAATCCTCTTGTACTTTGAGCTTTGTCTCTATTTTCATTATTAATGAATAATAGAGTTTGTTTCTTGTTCAAAAATAAAAAAAGACGATATTAAAACGAAGTATTCAGTGAAAAATCAAGGTTAGAAGTGTAAATCTCAAAACAGAGACCAAAAATGTATTTTGTTGCTGCTGTCCTTCCATTTTTTTTTTATCACTCAACGCTTTTCTTTTGGCTCCTTCCAGATACAAGGATGCATTAGGAGGCCTATGTGTGGTTGTTATACTCTTCCTATGCTACGTTTTATCAGAAACTCTTCGAATCTATAGAAGCGTGTGGTTAAGCAAATGGACTGACCAAGGCAATATAGGACCAAGTGAAACATTATACTACAATATGATATATGCGGGTCTGTCACTTGGTCAGGTATGAGTATACTCAAATAATAATTTTTGCATGCTTTTAATCTTTATCTTCTATAAGTGAAGATAGTGGTTATTCTTTGATGAAGTTTTATTCCATATATTCTAAACACAACTTTTGATGTCAGGTGCTGGTGACGCTGTTAAATTCTTATTGGCTGATCATATCAAGCTTGTATGCAGCCAAAAGGTTGCATGACCTAATGCTTACTTCTGTTTTAAAAGCTCCAATGGTATTCTTCAACACCAATCCTCTTGGGAGGATAATCAATCGATTCTCAAAGGATCTTAGTGACATCGATAGAAATGTTGCCAGTTTTTTCAACATGTTCTTGGGGCAAATTTCACAACTCCTTTCTACTTTCATCTTGATAGGGGTTGTGAGCACTTTATCATTGTGGGCAATCCTTCCTCTTCTGTTATTGTTTTATGTTGCCTATTTATACTATCAGGTAATTCCATCGTGTTACTTTTATGGCATCCATCTTCTCTGATTTTTATTATTTAGTTATAGATTTTTATCTATTTTTTTTTTTCATCATTCAATTTCTAATGCTTGGTTTGATTGAAATCTCGATAAATAAGATCATATTTAAACCCCATTTTTTATTTTAAATTGACTATTCGAATTCCATCATAAAAGTGGGTTTGGTTCAGTCCATATAAGCTTGGCTTGTCCTTATAGGTGGGCTATGTTTACTGTTATAGTGTTTATATTGGTAGATTTGTACTACTGTCAGTTCCTTAGATCTACTGTCCTCAACATCTCTTGCATACTTTGCCTTACGTCGCACATTTTATTTTTCTTTTTCATTCTTTTTCCTTTTTAGAAAAACGGTTCAAGGTTAGAACTTTATAGGTTACTCTTTAATAAATTTCTCTCTGTATGTATATGTAATGAATAGAATAGATGATTGTTGATTCCAAGAAAATCTTGACTACAGTTAAATATGGTCCATAAAAGTCATATTTAATATATATTTTTATGTAAAAAAAGAAACCAAAAACTGTTGAAAATAATTGTACTAAGGGGATTTGTGTAATCTTTATATCCTAGATTATTCCTTTTTTTGTCAAGGCTCATTATGGTTTATAAATATATCCCTTGTATTCTTTGATAATAAGAAAAATATGCAAAAAATTCATATCGCGGTTTTCTCCATAAACTAGGGTTTTCCACTTATACCTGGTGTTATTCTTTCTTCTTGTGTAATTAATTGTTATATGGTATCAGAGCCATGAATAACAAAACCCTAGCCGTCATGGAAGGAGAACAAGTGGGAAACACTAATATCACAGCAGCCGCGGCAATTGGGGAGGACTCTCTTCTTCAGTACTCATTAATTAACAGTATGGAACCTCAGATTGGGAAATCACTGTTGTATGTTGCTACGGCCCGAAACATTTGGGGTACTGTTCCAAAATTATATTCGAAGCGTCAGAATGCTTCTCACCTCTACAATTTACAGAAACAGGTCCATGAGTAGAAGCAAGGGACCATGGATGTTACATCCTACTTTTATAAATTATCTCTAATCTGGTAGAAAATAGACCTATGCAGATAAACTGTCTGGGACTGTCCTTGCAGAGGTGTCCAATACTCCAGAATAGAGGAGGTTGACCGCATATATGATTTTTTTGTTTGTCTGAATTCCAAGCTCGACTTGTTTCATGGTCGAATACTGGGTCAAAGATCTAGCCCGTCCTTAATGGAGGTGTGTTCAGAAGTTCGTTTAGAGGAAGACCGTACAAGTGCGATGAACATCATCACTGTTTCGTCTATTGATTCTGCAGCCTTAAGTTTGTAGTGCAGCTTTGATAAGGACAAGTAGAATGGGAAACTTGTCCTAGTTTTTTAGCATTGCAAGAAATCGTGGGAGACAGAACCGTTGGAAGTTAAATGGTTGCCCACGAAACAGTAAGAGCCGCCATCAAAAGACAAACACAACTCTGGTGAGGCCTTTACGAGTGATTCTGTCGGCGCCCCACCGACCTCAATCCCTACAGGGAATCACAGTAGCTGTCCATTACATTGTCAAGCTTTCTTCTTACCTAATGCTGTTTCGTTTCAAGACTTGAGCTCAGGGAGGATGATTGGCACTGCCGGCACAGCAGGAGACTCTACTTTCATGATGATGATGATCCTTTCTCTAGGAATTGTTTTAGGACTAGTTTACTGTCTTATTTTTCCATTTCTAAAAACGATTGTATGTTGTGGCATTTTCGTCTTGGCCATTCAAATTTTCAATATATTAAATATCTTTTCCCTAACTTGTTTTCTAATGTGGATGTTTTAGCATTGTCTTGTCATGTTTGTATTCGCGCAAAACAACCTCAGGTCTCGTTTTCTTCTCAATCCTACAAACCTACTCAACCCTTTACCCTTTTCCGTAGTGTTGTTTCTGGCCCCTCCCAGATCACTACTGCCTCGGGGGAAACATTAGTTTGTTACCTTTATCGATGATCATACCTGTCTCACTTGGGTCTTTCTCCTCGCTGATAAATATGAAGTTTCATCGATTTTCCAATAGTTTTACACCACCATTGAGACCCGAAAATTGCTATTCTACGTAGTTATAACGATCGAGAGCACTTAAATCATACCCTTCCTGAGTTTTTGTCCTCTAAAGGGATTATCCACCAAAGATCATGCGCTTGTACCCCTCAGCAAAACGGTGTAGCTACACGAAAATATCGTCACCTCCTTGAGGTTACTGGGTCCCTTATGTTGTCTACCTCTCTTCCGTCTTATTTATGGGGGGATGTTATTCTCATGGTGGCTCATCTAGTTAATTGAATGTCGTCTCGTGTTCTCCATCTCCAAACTCCTCTAGAGTATCTCAAGGAGTTCTACCCTGCCACTTGGCTTATACCTGATATTCCTCTTCGGGTTCTTGGATGCACAGCTTTTGTCCACAACTACGGTCCTAACCAAACACAGTTTGCTCCTCAGGCTCACCCATGTGGCTTTGTGGGGTATCCCCTGCACCAGAGAGGCTACAGGTGTTTCCACCCATCTTCTCGAAAGTACTTTGTATCCATGGATGTCACCTTCCAACAGAACAAACCCTTCTTTCCCATTAGTCATCTTCAGAGGGAGAATGTGAGTGAAGAGACTAACTCTTTCTCCTTCATTCCTTTAGCTCCTTTTGTTCCTTTGTTCGTGCCTTTGGAAGCCTTTCCCCACAACATAGTTCTTCCTATCAACCAAGTCCCATGGATAACGTACTATAGGAAGAATCTTAGAAAGGAAGTGGTGCCTCCTACTACTCCGTCGGCTCCGGTCCATAACTCTGAACTGATCCATGCTCAAGGTACTACTGGTTTTAATAACGGTGAAATTTTCCATATTATTGAGTACAAAATGATCTTTAACATAGGGAATAAATAGACCTCAAAGAAACCACTAAAGGAAAATTCATAAATAGAAAATACCAAAAAGGAAAATAATAATAGACAATACTAATAATCAATAAACCCTAATTTTCCTTTTCAACACCCTCCCTCAAACTCAAGGTGGTAGAATCACGAACAACTTGAGTTTGCTAAGAAAACATCTTAATCAAATCAGTAGATTTGGGATAGAATAAAAAAACCCACGAAGAACCAAACTGACAAAGAACTTCTAGGCTAAAGTTAAAACCCACGAAGAATGAAACAAAAAGCTTTTGGGTTAGAAACATAGATCCTTATATGGAGATCTATAATAAAACCTACGAAGAACGAAATAAGAACTATTAGGCAGTAACAAAGATCATCTAAAGAGATCTGTAACAAAACCTACGAATAACGAAACAAGAACTTTTGGGCAATAACAAAGATCCTATAAAGAGATCTATTACAACACTGATGAACGACTGATTTGAAAACATAACAAAGACTGTGGACGTCTTCGGAAGGCGACTGCAGACATAGATCTAGCCGTGTGACAGATTTGGACAGTAGCAGTAGTATAGACAGCGAAAAAAACGGCAGCTTCGACAACTCCTCTAGCAACTGTTCCGGCGGAGGCGAAGGTTCCGATGGCGGCGCAGTTGGCGGTGGCAGTATGGTTGAGGTGGAGTTGGTGCAAAACTGAGGTTATCTTGCACCGTTTGCACCAGACTCATTTAGATTTCTAGAGTGCGACAGGCGACTAGCAGAAGATGTGGCTTGAACGGAAGCACGCGAAGTCTGATCGAACGTGGATCTGGGGCTGTAGGAGTCAGAGTGCAACGACAGATCTAGGGGCTGAGATGCGGCGGAACAACTATATTCAAAACATTAATGGGCGACGGGTCTGCCTTCGTCGACGATTGACAGAGGCAAAGAACGGATCAAATATGGCGGTTAGGGTTTAACAAGACAAAACGAAAGCTTTGATACCATGTGAAAATTTCTATCTTCATGAATAAATAATAATAATTCAGTGTACTAAAATGATCTTTTACATAGGGAATAAATAGACCTCAAAGAAACCACTAAAGGCAAATTCATGAATGAAAAATACCATAAGGAAAATATAATGGAAAATACTAATAATCCATAAACTCTAATTTTTCTTTTCAACAATAACTTGTGTGGTGAGGATAATAGTGTTGATGTGGTTGACAATGTGACCGAGGAAGACAGGGACAGTGTAACAGTTCCAAAAGAAAGGAAGATTGGCAGAAGTGATGAAAATAGAGTCGAAACACAACTGGGTGAGACTAGTTCGGATGACTCATGAACCAGGAGTTATGATCCCTCTCTTGATTGAGGATGGGCACGAGGTCGTACACGAAGCACTCTGTGTAGGTACATGTCCTACAGCAGTTTATCACCTGAGTTCAAGGCTTTTACTACAAGTCTTGATGCTGCAACGATACCAAAAAAACATATATGAGGCTATGGAAAGTCTTGAGTAGAAGGCGACTGTCATGGAAGAAATGGGAGCTCTTGAGAAAAACAAGACGTGGGATCTGTGTAATCTTTCAAAACGGCACAAGACAGTGGGATGCAAATGGGTATTCACTCTGAAGTATAAATCAAATGGGACATTAGACTTGTACAAGGCCAGGCTAGTTGCAAAAGGGTTCACTCAGACGTATGGAATAGACTACTCAGAGAAGTTTTCGTCTGTAGCAAAGTTATATAGTCAGGGTTCTTCTGTTCGTTGCAGTCAATAAGAAGTAGCTTCTTCACCAACTTGATGTAAAAAATGCCTTCCTAAATGGTGATTTGGAAGAAGTGTACATGAGTTCCCCGCCAGGATTTGAGGTCTAATTTAATCAAGTGTGTAAACTTCAATAATCTCTCTATGGCTTAAAACAATTTTCCATGGCCTTGTTTGATAGATTCACCACATTTGTTAAGTTCCAAGGTTACACTTAGGGACACTCTGATCCTACGCTGTTTACGAAGAGATCTGAATCTGAGAAAATTGTTATGTCTTATCGGGGATGATACTGATGAGATTACCAGGTTTAAAAAGAAGATGGTTGACGAGTTTTAGATTAAAGACATAGGGAAGCTAAAGTACTTCCTTGGGATGGAGCTTGCTCGATCAAGGAAAGAAATTTCGGTTTCACAAAGGAAATATATAGTTGACCTGTTGAAGGAAACAAGTATAACTGGATGTTGTCCGACCGATAACCCTAAACCCTAAACCCTAAACCCTAAACCCTAACCTTATGGAGTTCAATGTAAAACTGAGAAGTTTTGTTGACAGAATTCTTGTTGATAAAGAAAAGTATTAGTAGTTAGTGGGAAAGTTGATTTATCTATCTCATACTAGACCAGATATATCCCATGCAGTTAGTACAGTGAGTCAGTTTAGGCAGGCTTCGTACGAAGAACACATGGAAGCTGTGAAGAGTATTCCGAGTTATTTGAAAACTACTCCAGGAAAAGGTTTGATGTTCAGGAATACCAGAAAAAGGTGCATTGAGACCTATACCGAGTCAAATTGGGCAACATCAATGATTGACAGAAAGTCTACTTCATGTGTGGGGCAACCTTGTAACTTGAAGGGGCAAGAAGCAGGGGTTGTTGTTCGGAGTAGTGCGGAAGCTGAATACCGAGCTATGAGTTTGGGGATTTGTGAAGAGATTTGGTTACAGAAGGTCTTGTCTAACCTTCACCAGGACGGTTAGCTATCTATGAAGCATTTCTGTGATAACGAAGTCGCTATCAGCATAGCAAATCACCCCATTCAACATGACACAACCAAACATGTTAAGATTGACAGACACTTCATTAAGGAGAAACTTGACAATAAATGTATCTATATTCCGTACATTCCATCAAATCAACAAAGTATTGATGTTCTTACTAAAAGGTTACTCAAGCAGAATTTCGACTCGTGTATTAGCAAGTTGGGTCTGATTGACATCTTCACCCCAACTTGAGGGGGAGGGTTGAAAATAATTGTACTAAGGGTGTTAGGGTGTTTGTGTAATCTTTATACCCTAGTTTATTTTTGTTTTTGTTAAGGTTCATTATGGCCTATAAATATTTCATCCCTTGTATTCTTTCGATAATAAGAAAAATATACAAAAGATTCATATCGTGGTTTTTTCTCCCCAAACTAGGGTTTTCCACGTATGCCCGGTGTTATTCTTTCTTCTTCTTAAATTAATTGTTACAAAAACCTAATTAGTTATTTCTCTCTAAGAACACATTTTCTATTGACTTAAATATTCAATGTCAAGGAATACTAACTAATTAAAAGTTACAAACATATATTAATTTTTTTAATTAATATTAATTTGAATTAAGAAAAGTTTCAATTTAATTTCTATTTATTAGGATTAATTAATGAACTAACTAATCAGTAAGTAATCAAATCATTCAATTAGTCCCAGATCTTAATTAGGTAGTGTTTAATATGAGTTCATTAATTTCTATCGGAATTTCTCTCTTTGAAATTTAGAGTGCTCATACCCATGAAAGAAGGGAAAACTCTCGTGCTTCTTGGATTGAAGAAAGAAAACAAAAAAATCGATTTATAATATGGTTGTATTTGTCTACCTTTGTTAATTAAGTGATTTTTTTTTTTTTTTATATTGTTATTCGATAGGAACGTCTGTTTTGAACTTCATCGTATCAATGAACATTTATGTTTTCTATTAAACAAAATGGTATATTTTATGCTTTGAATAAGGGGCTTAGGGTATATATTCAGGGTTTAACTTCTTTGTTTTTTCCTTTGCTACAGAGCACTGCTAGAGAAGTAAAGCGGCTAGACTCGATAAGTCGATCTCCTGTTTATGCTCAATTTACTGAAGCTTTGAATGGTCTTTCAACTATTCGTGCATACAAAGCTTATGATAGAATGGCCGAGGTTAATGGGAAATCTATGGACAATAATATTAGATTTACTCTCGTGAACATGAGTGGAAATCGATGGCTTGGAATCCGTTTAGAAGCTGTTGGTGGTCTTATGATATGGCTTACAACCACCTTTGCTGTCATGCAGACTGGCAGGGCAGAAAAACAGCAGGAATTTGCATCCACCATGGGTCTCTTACTTAGCTATGCTTTAAATATTACCTCTTTGTTGACAGGTGTACTAAGGCTTGGAAGTGTGGCCGAGAATAGCTTAAATTCTGTAGAGCGTGTTGGGACTTATATAGATTTACCTTCAGAAGCTCCGTCAATTATTGAGAGCAACCGCCCCCCTCCTCGATGGCCATCATCTGGACTTATAAAATTTGAGGATGTTGTTTTACGATATAGACCCGAGCTCCTACCAGTGTTGCATGGACTATCTTTTACAATATTTCCCAATGAAAAGGTTGGAATTGTCGGACGAACTGGTGCAGGAAAATCAAGCATGTTAAATGCCTTATTTCGTATTGTTGAACTGGAAAGGGGGAAAATATTTATAGATGGTTTCGATGTTGCAAAGTTTGGGTTGTTTGATTTGAGAAACGTTCTTGGGATTATACCACAATCGCCCGTTCTTTTTTCAGGTAAGCAATAAAAAATATGGTACCCGAGGAGCACTTCGCATTTCTACTTCAAAAGGGCTCTTTTTTCTTTTTTTTTTCTCTTTTGTAAATCAAATTGCATTAATAAACTAATTATTATTTTCATGTTTTTTCCTCATTATGTGAAGGAACCGTTAGGTTTAACCTAGATCCATTTAACAATCATAACGATGCTGATCTTTGGGAAGCTTTGGAGAGGGTACATTTAAAGGATGTCATAAGGAGAAATACCTTTGGCCTGGATGCTGAGGTATATTTTTATGAACTTTGTATGAAATGTATCTGTTTAGTGATGTGAATCAAATGAAATATTCAGTCGTCTATTTCCAATTTGATTACCTATCTCAGCATTTTTCTATTTCAATACTTTGTTCAAACTTTTATTTGTCAAAGTTGAGGTGGATATGTGATATAACCCAATATATTGAAATATAAACAATAATACAAATACAAGACAAACTGAACAATCTTGGACCCTCCCTTTCTCGAGATCTTTGTTGTCCGAAATCACTCACTAAAATATCGCACAACTTCCGTATTCCACTTCCCTATATTTATAACAAAATACCACAACATTTCCTAACTAATTACTAATATACCTTTCATTTTAGTAACCATTTACATTTGGTTTCTCTTTTGTTCAAATCGGATGCAAGAAAATTTCCACAACCATTTTCCTGGAAGGTGTTATATTCTAAATCAAGATCACATTGTACTCACATTAGTCCAAACATAATCAGAAGAACAATATATTCTTTAACTGAAGTGGTGTTTTTTTTTTTTTTTTTTTTTTTCTAGGTCTCGGAGTCTGGGGAGAATTTTAGCATTGGACAGAGGCAACTGTTAAGTCTTGCTCGAGCACTTCTTCGGAGATCAAAAATTCTGGTTCTTGATGAAGCAACCGCAGCTGTTGATGTTCGAACTGATGCTTTAATTCAGAAAACTATAAGGGAAGAATTTAAATCTTGTACAATGCTCATCATTGCACATAGATTGAATACCATCATAGATTGTGATCGGATCCTTGTACTTGAAGCTGGTCGGGTATGTTTGTGTGCTAACGGATTTTAAATTATTAAAACATAGTTCCTTTAATATGCATTTTGTTTCAAGTTTATTGAATCCACATTATTACTCTTTAGGTTTTGGAGTATAACACCCCAAAAGAACTGTTATCAGAGGAAGAAGGTGCTTTCTCAAAGATGGTTCAGAGTACAGGAGCTGCCAATGCCATATACTTACGTAGCTTAGTACTTGAAAGTGAAGATGAGAAAAGTTTAGAATTAGAAGAGAAGGTTTAGATGGATGAATAGAAGAGATTGCTTGCTGATGTTGTAATTTGATGATATTACATTGTTGTGGGAATAATTGAATTTTTGCTCTAATACATTGCGGTGCAAACTGTAAAGGTTCAACATTTTATCTCAAGTCTTTAGTTCTGTTGTGCACAAGTGTGACCTAAAAGTTATAAAACAAATAATCCAGGACCTTTTAAGTCTATTTTTAACAATTTTGGACTAGAAATGTAGATTTTAAAAATTTAAGGATCAAATGCATCAATTCTAAAAACACTTGGGACTAAAAGGTAATGCTTCGAAACTTTAACAGTCAAATGTACATATTTTTCAAAAGTTAGGGACCAAAAAAGTAGTTTTTTCTTTTTATTTTATTTATTTCTTTTTTTTCTGATTTATAATTATTTACATTAAATTAGTTTTTTTATAATTGAGTCAAATGTTTCCAACGTTACACTTATCTGTAATACACTTAAAATTATAGTGACAATCGAAGAGTATAACTCGATGAGCATCTCGGCTCCCATGAGTTGCGAGACTCCCTTTCTTTAGAACTTAAGCTTCCTGTAAGTATGTGACTGTTAGTGGCGATAAACTTAGACTTTCCCTAAGCTTGTGAGACGACTCTCTCTGACTAGATTGTATATTTCATTCTTATCTTTGTGAGCTTCCTTCACTTCAAGAATGAACCATAGGCTTTAAGGATGAGAAATCCTTCTTAGAGAACTCAGTTTTAGGCCCCTAAAGAAGTATAGTATGTCTCTAATTCAATGTAGTCTTCCACAAACCATCGGCAAGAATTGTTGCCACACTCACAGAAAGTTGTTTACTTCAAACACAGTACTTTGTGCAAACTTTTAATGGAAAAACAAGCAAAACATGTGTAGCAACCCTAGCAACGAAAGCTTTTTTAGCTTAAATAGCATAGCAAAACAGAAAATATCCTCACAATAAATCGACAAAGCTTTGGAAAAGGAAACCATCCCAGTGGATCAAATATGTAGAATAATGTAAATATTGAAAGAAGTAATCTGCAAGAACCACAACAGTTGAGACAAGGTCACTCTAAAACGTATCATGGGACAACCACGAAGATAGCTCATGCAACAAGCTAGGGATCTTAAATAAATATAATTAATCAGTTAGCAAGACACTAATAAACTCTCGCTTTGGCTAAGATTAGTTTTTTAGACAGAAATGTCTCAAATACAACTAATACCACAAAAAACACAATATAGGCATTGTACATAATCTGAGCTTTGGTTGCAAAAGTAGTCCATACAACTTTAAAACAAGGTACATAACAAGATAACAGCTAAGAAACCAGCAGCAGAGATCAACAAAAGCAACATCAAACAACCTTCGCAACCCAACCACCAAACCAAAACTGTTGAAGAGTCACCAACACCAACCAAAAACATCATAAAAGCAAGCAGCATAAGCAAATACTCGAAACAACCTAACGACAACCTCATCTCCCAAATTACTCCCCCTCTCGCTTAAAACAATTATGACGAGAGTCCAGCTTGGTCATCAACAGAATGACCTATAACATCTAGAAGGACAATTACTTCCCATTTTCATTATGTGGAACGATTAATAAACCCATCGAGCATTTGATTTTTCAAGATTCAGAGAGTGTAGGAGACGCTGACCAAAACCTAAGGAGACTAAGTCAGAACTTTGAGCATCAACATCTATGCTAGAAGACGGCGTGGCAAGATCAGGGGCATGATGACCTTGAAACAATTCATAGCTGAAATTGTGAAGGCCAGAGCTAGCACCAACCAGTTCCCTTGCAGAGATAAGATTAAGCTTTTGAAAAGGCAGATTGCCACAAATCATCCGAGGGTAAGCAATGGGTAAACAGAGTGCCTTAGAACCAATGTCATTTTAACCAATGACAAAACTTCCACAATTAAACTTAGCATGTTTTCCAATTTGGAACAACAAGGTGGCCAAAAAAATAGATACACAGTGTAATGGCAAGACGAGTACTTTGGTAACTTTGATGCGGAATAATACAACATATTTAGCACTAAGGTCCACAGAGGCAAGGTATCCATTTCTCGACCAAGAAGATTTTAAACCTCCGATTAATTCAGTCACAAGCTCTTTCATAAAAGCACAATGCTCTCGAGTTCTGCGGGAACATCTTGGCTAAGGAAACTTGTTAATAACTGAAGCATTAAAGACAAAATTGTGCCCTCTAGCATATAGACGTCTATAGTTAGCAAACCCAAGATCATTAAATGAAGGGTGGGTTCACTGACTCTCTTACTAGCTTGGGATAATAAGAGCTTAAACCAAAGGTCGTCTTGGTCATTTGCCTCTACCATAAGCTCCATGATTTCTAAGCAATCTTGTGCTCTTTCCGAAAGCTCTTTTCACTACAAGAAAAAGCTCATATAATGAAACTTATGAACAGTGCAAATCAAGGGAGAGAAAAAAAGTGTCGTCTATTCTAACTTTGACGTTTTTTGCGGGAAATGACGGAATTTTT
This sequence comes from Cucumis cinereus, assembly GCA_037974625.1. NCBI lineage: Eukaryota > Viridiplantae > Streptophyta > Magnoliopsida > Cucurbitales > Cucurbitaceae > Cucumis > Cucumis cinereus. Next base: position 4,192,564 of record JBBPDJ010000014.1, read on the forward strand.
CAGATTTTTAAGAATTCGTGATGCGTTTGTTGCGTCACGAAGCAAAGACGGGAAAAATGTGTCATCTTTTTTCAGCGATTTTTAAACCTTTTCTTAAATCCAAAAATTTAAAAAAAAAAAAAAAAAACTACCTCCAATTTCCCCCTCTGCTCGAAAAAACCCTATCCTTTATTCGTCCACCCCCCGACCTTCCTTGTTTTCTCCATTTGACACGTCTACGAAAAGAATATCCGTCTTCACTCCCCTCTGGCATGACGGCCCAATAGTTCGGCACTTTCCGACCCCTTCGTCTCCATCAACAATCACGCAATATTGTTGCCCCTTTGCTCCGTCCAATATTAGGGGCCACAATCCATCCGAACGTTTCTTCGATTGCTTCACAATGCATGTTGAAACTCAACTGAAGTTGCAAACTAGGTAGGTAAATTTATTAAACCTTCATGTTCAAAAAGCATATCAAAAAGTGTGCCTCATCATATAGCTTACAATCTGTTTGATGAAATTCCTCAAAGAAGCATGTGGTTGCTTTTTCTTTAATTTTTGTTTGTTTCAATTAGAAAATCGAACCTTAAACTAGATTCAATTATTTTTTATTCTTAAACTATGGATTTGAAATATATGGTGTTTGTTCTAATTAGCTAGCTTACAATGTGTTTGATGAAATGACTCAATGAAGCATTTGGTTGATTTTTCTTTGTTCGAATTAGGAAATCGAGGTCAAGGGAGATTCCATGGCCATGGGATGAAACTTTGAGAAAAAGCGAAGGAAAAATGAAAGGTGGGATTTTTAACTTTGATGATGTGTAGAGAAAAATATGTCCAAAAGCATTTTCTAGTTTTTAGTTGTTATGTTTAATTATGTGTTTAGTATTAGGTTTTATTACTTTGACAAAGGTTAATAAAAATCATTTCATGCTTCCAATTTATTTTGTAGGAATTTTTGTTATGCAAACTACTTTAATAAGAATTTTGTTATGTAAACTTTTGTATGAATTATTTATCTGACTGGGTACCTAAGTAACATTAAAGAAGTTTATGAGTTTTCTTTTTAGTTTGTTTTGAGATTTAAAGTGTCACTTTGAGTTACATGTTATTTGACCTAAGGTTGGACTTGCATGTCTTCATATACAAAGTTGCATAAACATTTGCTTCGTTGGAAACTCATTTTAACCATTTTTTGGACTTCATACTTATGTGTTAATTTACGAGGCATTTGGTTGATATTAGTAAGTTTTGGAAGTTCATTTGCAAACTTTCTTAATGTCATATAAGTTTGTTATTAATATTTAATTTGTATCGATATTTCAGATTTTCGATGCAACCCTGGATCATTGAAGCATGACACGATAGATATGTCTTTTATTTGTCCAGTTGTACTTTGTTAAATTTAAATTCTCATTTATTTCATTGTATATGGTGGTGTAGTTATATAATAAGGACAAATATTTACCTCGCAATGTAAATTGACACTTCATTATCAATATATACCGAATATTTTGTAATTTTATGATGACTTTGCTTGCACTATTTGGTTAATAGGGTTGATGTACATTGTAATTATCATTAATTGTTATTTCTTGACAGAAAACAAAAAAGTAAAATATAGTCAATACATGACACTGAAAAATGGTGTTCTTATATTAAATTTAATACCCTAAATAAATTGTTATAACTGCACTTTTATTGACACTAATTTCAAGTCACTGAACATTAGTCCGTGACATAAAAAAAGCGTCGCGAATATCACCTAATTGACAGAAAATACCCAATTTAAACCTCAATGATGACACTTTTTTTCTGTCAACGACCACTTAAGAATGACACGTTTAAAATGACATGAAATAGTAAATAAGGACACAAAATAAGTGTCATCACCGGACAAACAACGACATTTTTTTCCGGTGTCATTAAAGGCCCTATTTTGACAGTAGATACAAGGACACAAAATATGTGTCGCAAAATCTATTGATGAACCGTTTTTTGCATCGCTAAATAACAGTTTTCTTGTAGTGTTCTTTCGAAAGATCTTCCTCCTCACAACATATTTGCAAGAGGAGGCACTTTCCTCGTAATGAAATGAAACACCATCAAGGGGAAGAGGAGGAACGGGCACATTAGAAGCCTTTATTTTGAGATCGATTTGAGGCATGAGTAACAAGACCTTGTACCTTCTCTTTTGCATCCTCATAACTGTTCCCCCTCCCACAGTCTTTAGAAGATTTTATGGAATCTTCTTCATCTTTGTCCTTAGCAAGATCATCAGATGTCCCAGAAGACGTTCAGCATCACCGTAGCAACATCCGTCATCTTATGGAGTATATGAATTAGAGTCTCATGATCATCACTAGAGTGATCAGACTCATTGGAAACCTCAGATGGTTTCATAGAACTCTCCCCCTGATTGTTAGTTCAAACAACATTACAACCATCTTTAGGAGACGACATAATTTCTTCTCAACAGCACCTTGGTCTATAAAATCAATCTCCCACATCATTAGGAGAAACAGAAGCATTTGGCACATGACACTCAGGTTCAACCACAAAATCAACATTCGAAACAGAAACAAAAGCAGTACCATCAATAATACCAACATTTTGAACAATAATTTTAGAACCAATCACGGAACTAGTGGGGTGTAGAATGCACGATAGTATTTTAGGAGGGTTGGATAAAGCTAATGGACTGCACGTACCATCTCAATATTTTTAAGAAGAAAATCTTTTTTATAAATTTTTTTTCTTGTTTAAAATTTTATTAAGAATTAAGATGAAACAATGATCCATTCCAAAATCATAAACTAAAATGAAAGAGATATCAAACAAAACCTTAGCGTAGTTCTTGCAGAAACTAAGGGTATGTTTGGGAGTGATTTTGAGATGGTTAAAATCACATTTTCTCTTCATAAAATTATTTTTCTCCCAAATGATGGTGTTTTGCATGAAAATTTGATTTTCAAAAAATATAAAATCATTTCAAATTAATTTTGCAGAAATTAGGTGATAGGTGATTTTTGCTAGGTAATTCTCACTCAATTATTATATGTGATTAAATTGTTAATAAAACAAAAAATTATATATGTTTTGAATTTTCTTTTAACATCTATATATAAACACATATCAAGAAATAATAACTTAGCAAATAACTTAGCAATAAAATAAATAGAAATATATCTTTACCACAATTATTTATCAAATCGAAAATATAATTACTAATTAGGTAACTCTAACTTAACTTTTGAAACCAAACATAATGATTGAAAACGAAATCTAAATATATGAAAATCACTTTTAAGAGTTTGATACCAAACATATATTTGATTGTTTAAAAATTCAATTTTACAAAACCAGTTGTACCTAAATTTCTTTTTCTAAAATCAATATCCTAATTATCACTCTCAAACACACCCCAAATTTCCAGAGTCCATCTTTTTGTACCTCATCTAATTAATAGTCTTGAAGACCCTGAGTATTGAAGAAGATGGTGTGTTGTTTCTTAGGGCCAATTCTATTTTATGGATGGTGTTTTTAAGAAATCTAAATGAAGGTTGTCACACCTTGAAACATTAAAAGTAGACATTTTTATTACAAACATTTAATTATAAAAGAGGGAGATTTGGTATGATTGGATTTGGATTGAGGTGTGGGAAACAAAATCAAAGGCATTTGGGTGTTGCCTCTTCATCTTCCAACATAATATTCATCTCTCAAACATTTAAGAACCAACATTGCACTTTCCCCCATCCTTCTCCAAATCCAAAATCCAAAGTCCAAAATCCAAAATCCAAAATCCAAAATCCAAATCCAATCATTTTATTAATTATTATTATTATTATTATTTATTTTTTTTGTGAGAGAGGAAACAAACAAAAACTTGGTCTTTGATGCCCATGTGCCATCTCTTAATTATACTCACTTGTATCTTCCTCACTGCATCTCATCATTTTACACACCAACAAAAAATACAATATATATATATATGTGTGTGTGTATGCAAGGTACGGAAGCTTGGTACATTATTGCCAACAGCTGAGAGAGCTTTTTCATTCTATGGGAAGAAGCATTGCATCTTCATTAATGGAGCTAGGGTTTCTGGTATTCCCATTTTCAAAATCATTTGTTGCTTCTTTAATCATCAAACTGTTATAAAAAATATACAAAAACTTAAAAGATGTTGGTTTTTTACATTTCGATCAAATTTAAATTATCAATAAATTTGAATTATTCAGATATATGTATGTATTTAGTAATACTAACCTACTCAGACGCATATCCAATCCTATTCATTTGTTTCAATTGTTTGATAACTATTAATTAGTTTCTAATCCATAAATTTATCTTCAATTACTAACTTCTACCTTTTCTTCTTTTTTTTTTTTTTTTTTTTATTCGGTTGTCCATCCAATAGCTAATATTTTAAAACTTTAAGTTAAAGATATGAAATATATGGAAGAAAAAGTTTTGAAAACTTATTATTTATTTATTTTTATTTTATTTCTTATTTTTTGAAATTAGTAATTCAAATCTGTGTATGCAAGAAATTTGAAAACTCATAGTAAAGAAATTGCAGTGAAATAAATATAATTTCAAAAACAAGAATTGAGTTTCTATTAAGATTTCAATCATTTTAATGAGAACTTGAACTAAAGGATGGTTAGCAACCAAACTCAAAGTTGGGTTTGATTGGGTAGCATTATTGTTTAGACATTTTTTCTTACGATAATAAACATACTTTTATATCTTACCTCTTTTAAAAAAATTGTATTTAATATAAATAATTGTGCGAATAAGAGATTGAATCTTCGATTTTAAGGTAGGAAGGTTATACAAATCATCATTGAAGTAAATACTCATTTTGATCTTTTAAAAAATTGAAATAATAAATGTGATTGTTTTACATTTATAAGTTATTTTCAGCAATAACAAAGTATACATTAAAAAAAAAAAAACAAACTTCATTAGAGAGAAACTAATCTCATACAAAATTCACACATAAGAATAGATGAAGTCGTCTAAGATCGGAAATTAGACTCCTACCACTACTACAAAAAACACTTTACTTGACACTTTCAAATTTACTATTCTTGACGGTTTTATACAAACCCGTCAAGAAAAGTTAAAAACCGTCAAGAATAAACAAAAGGAGAAAAATTAGAATTTTTTGTTGATTTTTTTTCAATACTTGACGGTTTTAACCTGTCAAGTTTAGTGTATTTTTATTTGACAGATTTTACCAGTCAAGTAATAGGGTTGAATGAAAAAAATTTCATTTGGGTGCCCATTTCTTCCTAAAAAGAGCGTGTTTCTCTCCCTTCCTTTTCCAAATGCAAAACTCCCTTTCTTCTCCTCTCTCATTTTTCTTTTCGTCTTTCTTTTTCCTTTCCCACTTTTCCAAAAAATTTCGACTGCACAAAGTGAAGAACGATGCAAATGGTCTCTTTGCACCACAAGCGTCAGCCAACTACACCTGGAGCGCCGACCACCTGCACCGAAGCGTCAGCCACCTACACGCAGAACATCGATGGTATTTTCGTTCGTTCTTTCTTTAGCCCTAATTCGTTTCTCAACCGTTCACCACTCCAATTTCTTCCTCATTTCTAGGGACGATGGAACATTCATTGTCATGGATAGGTTTTGCTTAGAGATCTGACAGATGAACATGTCATCCATTTGGTTGAGGAGCTTCAGAGGCGACTGCCTCCTTCAAATGCCTTCAAGTTTCAAGTTCAAAGAGATGGTAAAGAGTTCAGAGTGGGCAACAAGATGGTGAAGCTGAAGAAGATGGTATGCATTTTTCCTCAGCCACCCGCAATAAGTTTTTAACTCATAACATATTCAAAGAGACATGAATTATGTTGTACATATTTAAATGTGTTTCCTCTTTCAAATATGTCACACTAAAGTTTATTTAATTCATTTTTTGATTTGTTTTTACTTTGTCGATATATTAATAATCTTGAGAGCGTGCATTCCAGACTTGCCATTTGAATTTCGTGCCCTTGAAGTAGCATTGAAAGCTATATGTAGCTTTCTTGCTGCACGGACAACTGAACAGGAGACGCCCGCCTTGGATGAGCTTACTGCCAAGGTGAATAATTATTTTCTCACCTCATTTTGGTATCTCTTACATTTTCTATGTTTTGGTTTTCCTCCCCACTACGACATTTGAAATGCATAAATTTTCTGATAATTCCATGAGATCATATTTTAAGTTATGGAATCCATCATGTGGTAACTATATCATCTGATATTTAGATATTTCTATGAGATATGTGGATACTATGTAATTACATTTCACTGTAAATTACATAGTATTCTAAAAAAATTATATTTGATTTTGAAAAATTGAGGGAAAAAAGAGAGAGCGCAACGTGACTTCCATCTGAAAATTCTCAAATCCGTACCTTTCTACCGACATCGAAAGCTTCGGATTTGGGTCTTGACACGATTCCTTCGATTCAACCAATACCATGATTTTATTATTCGAAGATCGAGTTAGAGTTTTATGTGATCAGAGCATTTGATCTTGTTCTTCACCTATTGTTTTTTTTTTCTTTTTTAGAATACATTGGAATTTCAACATTAGAAGGAATTATGTGGATTATCTATCAGTATTTTATTTGACCCCTTGGAAGTGTTCTTCTAATGCTGTGGTGTGGCAGCTCACCTAAGCTGTTCTTCTAATGCTTAAAAAGATTGCAAGTGTGTATCTATGATCGGCTTTGACCATGTGATGCACCAATCGGCTCTTCGGTGGACTGAGATTAGTAATCAACCTGTGAAACCTCTTTCTGTAGTTACTGTGAAGAACCGTGTAGTGGATCTTTTCTTGGTGGTTCTCCAATATGGTGTTGCTTATGGTGCCAACGTCTAGTGCATGTAGATTGCCATAGTAGTATTTGTGAATTCTTGTTAATTAACAATAGAGTAATAGACTAATGGATTCATGGTTGGTTTTTATAGGTTGACAACATTTTAGGAAGGATAAAAAAAAATTGAAAAATAAATATGTGTTTGATAAATATAATCAGAAACGACACTAAACAATTACAACAATATTTGGAATAGGAGTTCAAAGAGAGCAGATGAGAGAAAGTCTGCACATATGGGATTAACATTCTAAGAACTAAATGTGAGTTTTTCTAAATCCACCTAAATTAACCCCATCAAATTTGAATTAATGTAAAGAGATCCACAGTAACAAATTAGTCCCAATATTATCAACAAATTTTTTTTTAAAAAAATGTTAGAAACAAATTCATCCCAACACCAAAAATATTTTTTAAATGACAGTAGAAAATTAGCAATAACAAATTCATCTCTGGCACCAAATTTAAAGAAAACGGCAGTAGCAAATTTATGCAAACACCAATTTAATAAAAACTGCACAAGTTTAATGAAAATGGCAGTAGTAAATATGCAAACATCAGTTTAAAAAAAAACAAATTGCAACCACTTTGATAAAAAAATTCACAATTAATGAACACCAAATCTACATAAAAAAATGAGTAATAAATTAATGATGCCAATGTGAACCCAAATTTAAATACAGAAAAACCAATATTAAAACTTGTCATCGCTGAAACTAAATGAAACTTAGCGAATTTAAATGAAAGCTAATATAAACAAATAAAGGAAAACTAAAAAAAAGTTATGAACATCACAAGAAGCAACCATTTAAATTTAGAAACAAAAAATGCCAATTTGTGAAAAGAAAAAATAATAATAAAATTGAGAGAGAAAGAAATATACCTTTGGAGACCCTTGGTGTCAAAATTACTTCCCTTTGCGTAAAAATTGTTTGCTTCTTTCCAATCTTTCAAATTGAATGCTAAAACTCAAAACCTTTTTGCAATGAAAATAAAGTGTGATCTTTGTTCTCTCTCTTTTTTTTTTTTTTACTCTTGGGATTTTTCTTTTATAGGGTAAAGATTTTGGCTTTTTAGTGGAGGCAGGAAACTCTTTTAGTGGGAAAAGTGGGAGAGCAGAGAAGTGAAATCCTAAATCGTGGGTGTGAAGGTGGAGAGAAAGGAAGGAGTGGTTGAGAGAAATTAGGGGAGAAGAAAATATACATGTGAGCCCAAAAATAGATTTTTCTTTTTTTTTTTTCTTTTTCCTTTTCTTTAAATTCAATTTTCTTTTTTTCTTTTTTCTTTTTTTTTTAAAAAAACTTTTAGTAAAATAAGATGAAAATATTGGGAGTCCATTTTTCTTGATGATCCTTTTGAAATGGAAGTATTTTTTTAACACCAAATCTCCTTCTTGAAAGCTTCAAGGATCCACCTTCTTGTTGTATGCTCGCATTAACCTTTTTTTGGTAAAGTTGTCCATGGCTTAACGCTGCCAACCGATTTTCTTCAATAAAATTCAATTGCTCATAGCGACCTCGTATCCATTCGGCTTCATCTAATTTAGCTTCCATGAGAACTCTCAACGAGGATATCTCAACTTCTAAAGGTAGGACCGCTTCCATACCATAAACCAAAGAAAATGGTGTTTTCCCTGTTGAAGTACGAACTGACGTACGATATCCATGCAGCGCATATGGCAGAATTTCATATCAATCTTTCTATGTTGTCATTTTCTCAATGCTTCTTTTAATATTTCTGTTGGCTGCTTCAACTGCCCCATTCATCTTTGGACGATATATAGATGAATTTCGATGATTGATCTTGAACTTTTCACAAAGTTCGTCCAACATTTTGTTATTAAGGTTCTTAGCATTATCCGTAATAATACTCTCTGGGAGTCTATAAAAGGACAAATTAACTCTTTTTTGATAAACTTGAGCACTACTCCTCTTGTAACGTTGCAATAAGATTCCGCTTCTATCCATTTAGTGAAATAATCAATGGCCATAAGAATAAAACGATGACCATTCGAGGCTTTAGGATCAATGGGTCCAATAACATCCATACCCCACAAAGAAAAAGGTCAGGGTGCTGACAAGACATGCAATGGAGATGCCGCCACATGGATTTTATTCATATAAATTTGACATTTTTTACATTCTCTTGCATATTTTATGCAGTCTGATTCCATCATACGAAAATAATTTCAATGACCTTCTAAATTAGATGAATGATGAAGCATGTGCATCAAAGGAGTTAAAAATAACTCAGTGTTGTACGTACCGGTGAATTTAGTATAGGTCCAGAAAGGATTCGAGTCCCTCCAACTTTATGCTATTTATATATGTTGGGGAAATTTTAAATATATTGTTAATTGAATACACTAGCAAACAGATTACAACTCAATTGGTAATAAAAACTCTTAAGCCAATTGATGTAAAAGGCTTAGATACATAAACAATCAAATACTTGAAAGAATATAAAAGAA
>JBBPDJ010000014.1:4203814-4219271 GCA_037974625.1 Cucumis cinereus
ATCACACAATTAAATCCAATCTTAAGTTTCAAAATAAACCAAAGTTTCACTTTCTTTCACTATTAATATCCAACAATATAATATGTATGTATATATGTATATCTACTCTCTTTGGATCCAAGTTCAAGTCACTATGTTTTGTACATTTTTCTTTTTTCAAAACAGTGTTTTTTGCAGGAAATGACAAAAATTTTCAGATTTTCGAAAATTTGTAACGCTCTTTTTGCGTCACGAAAAGACGACGCAAAAAGCCTTCTCTGTTTTCTCCGTTCGGCAGGCCCACAAAGTCGATTTTTGAGTTCATTTGGTCTGTCACAACGCTTCAACGGTTGCCGACGATTTTGTAGTCTGATCTCAGTCCTCCGCCACATCGTCTTCGTCAACAAGCACATAATTTCTCTGTTCCCATCCGATCATTTAGCGTCCAGCCACTTCATGTTTCTTTGGTCTCAATTAACCAAAGAAAATCAAACATACTCATCTCCAAAGATATGCATTAACCACATTCTTTGGTTTAGACAAATGAGTGGATGGATTACTCTCTTTTCCAATTTAGAGAATAGTAGTCTAAATCCTTTAGTGTTAAATATGAGACGACATTAAGTTAGAAAAGAGAAAGACAACCTATCTAGAAATATGTCCCGTTTGGTAACTAATTAATTTTTTTTTTGTGAGACACACGTAGGAAAACTGGAAGGAATTTTGAAAGAAAAAAAAAAAAGCTTTTAAAATGGTGTTTTCGTTTTTGAGTGATAGATGCTAGCCGTGACTGAAGACTTTTTGTCTCTTCCAGACCTTGGGTTCGATCCTTTATATATTTATATGTATGTATGTATTTGTTGTAGACTGGTTAGCTAACAATTATCTTTTGTGTTTTGGGTCCAAATCTTAATCAATACAATTTTTTAAAAACCTTTTATCTCAAACTAAATGGAAAATTATTTTCAAAATATTTTATTCTAATAAACTTCACTCCCACAACAATTATACTCTTAGACTTTCAAAATTAAAAAAAAAAAAAAAAAAAGAAATTAAACCCTAAAACTTATATAATTGCATAGATGTATTTATTATATAAGTTTGAGGATTCAATTTTTATCATTTGTGACTCCAATTTTTACAATTATTATAAACTTGAGACTCCAATTTTAATGCTCTTAGAAGTTTAGCATTCCGAATCAACTTATTTTTTTGGTATTTTTAAGATGTGTTTTATTCCTATTAGTTTTTTCATTTGATCCGTGATAAATCCTGCATATAAAATATTGATAATTTTTTTTATCAATATGGATTTTTAAAAAATGCAAAAGATTAAAAATAAAGAGAAACTATTATGACTATATATATTTTGGTTATTGTAAAAATGGTTTGATTTTATTTTTATAAAATAAACTAAAAAGATGCATTTTTAAATATAATAAAATGAACCAAAATATTTATAAAATGTAGCAAAATTTCAAATCAATCAACGATAGACTTCTATCAGTGATATTAATAGACACCGGTAGAAGTTTATCAGAGTCCATTATCAATATGGTTTTAAATTTTTTCTATATTTTATAAATATTTTTAACAATTTTGTTATTTACAATAATTCTTCAACTAAAAAGTCATCGATATTTTTTAGAAAAATAATGATATCAAACATAATTTTGTTAAGTTTACAAAACAGAAAATAAAAAATAATTATGAAACATTTCTTTTCTTTTTTTGTTTTTGGAAAATAAAAAACCAAAATGGTAACCATTGTTTTCCAAAACAGAAAACCAAAAATAGCTACCTGAAAAACTAAAAACTAAATATAAAAGTCAAAATAATTATCAAATGGACCTAAATCTTTTTTTTTTAAAAAAAAGTAGTTTTGTAAGTTATTGCAACATTTTTAAAGAAAAATTACTATAATTGAAAAAACTGTTGAAAATATTTATAAAATATAGTAAAATTTTAAATTTTATCAATCAAAAACATTAATAGACATTGGTAGACTTTAACTATCAATGTATTGATAGACATTGATAAATTTTTAATATTTATCATTGATAAAATTTTAAATTTTACTATATTTTATAAATCTTTTCATTCATTGTGCTATATTTGAAAATGCTTAATTTTTAAATTGCATTTTAATTACAAATATTTCTATTTTGAGAGAAATACGTTTGCATCAAAACCGCAAGCCAATATATTACTAATCACATTTTGATTTTTATTTATTTCAAGAGTACTTATAATATGCTTGATTTTATTTAATTAGAATTTTTGTCCGATTTAATTTCAAACGAACTATTAATCAACAAGAATTAAACTATTACATTATTGATGAATAAATTTTAAATTTTGTGGTTAGTTTTCAAATATAAGAAAAATGTTTGAAATATAGTGAAATGAGTCAACTTATTTACAAATAAAAAATACAAACTATAGTCATTTCCATGTAGCCCACTTAAAAACATGTCATGTGACAATTTTATTTTGGTTTTAATTAAAGCCTCGTTTGGTAACTATTTTGTTTATATATTTTGTTTTTGAAAATTGAACCTGACACTTTCCATTTCCAAAATTCTTCCTTGTTATCTATTTTTTACTAATTGTTTAAAAACAAAACAACATTTTAAAAACTAAAAAAAGTAGCTTTGAAAAACTTATTTTTGTTTTTTAAATTTGGCTAAAAATTCAACCATTGTAAGAATTTGAAAGAAAATAGACTTAAATTTCAAAACCCAAAAACAAAAAATCAAATCGTTACCAAACATGGACTAATTTATTATTTTATCTCAATGTGATAAATGATAGGCTACATGGAAATGAGTGTAGCAAGTATTACAGTTTATAAATATAGCAAAATGCACAGTCTATCAATGATCTCATACTCTATAATTTAACTTCATTCCAATTTGATTTTTGTAATCACTGTTGAAGAAATTAACACAAAAGAAAGAGAGATAATCTCTTTGAAGAAAGAAAACTTCTATTAATAAATGACAAATATGGACAATTTGAATAGAATACTCTTTTACTTTCTTAAGACACTTAGTCACTTTCACTCAAAGTTTTCCTCTAACTCTCTTGTTTTCTTTTTTCCTCTTTTGTCTTACTTTGTTTGTTTAGTTTGGTTCACAAATGAAGACACAACTCCTATCTATTGGTGTGAGATCCTTTAAGCACAAACAAAATGATCTCTCTAGAATTATAATTGTTCTTGATATTTCATAGTTTATCCTTATCTCAAAGGATTCTAAAATTCCTTAACCTAAATAAAATCTATGATATTTCTAAATTTTTTTTCTTTTGAGATATTTATTTACATCCTTCACCATAATTCTAGAGAAATCTAATTTACATATTTATGTCATATTGTAGATACTTAAATAAGTTTCTAGAATAGTTAGTGTTGTCTTCTACTTCAACATTCCCTCTCAACGCTATTCTAGTCTTCTAACACTTTGCATGCTTGGATGCACTTTCCCTTCTAACACTTTGTCCCGACGACTACCTATTCTTAATGCATTTACTTCTTCTTCTAGGACCTTTCTCCATTGGATATTTTGTGATATTTCTTCATATGTTGTTGGTTCTTCAAATATTGTTAACATTGCATTTGCATACTTGAAATTTGATATTCTCTGTCTGCTTGATCTTCGTAATTGTGGTTTTTGATCACGTATTTTAGGCAAAGGACTTTGTATCCTTAATTTCTCTTTAGCGTCTTCGTCCTTTTTTTCTTCTTCTTTTATTGGGTTCTTTTGCACTTGACTTATCTCTTCTTTGGATCCTTCTTCAAAAGACCTCTCATTCTTAGGTATCTTTTCTAATTCAAGTGTCTTCTATGATGATGTTTCATCAATTGTAACATTACTTGATGTTTGACATTTTTCACCAATGGAATCAATGCACTCTGTCCTTGGGTGCCTTTGCCATGACATAGATGGAATATGTTTCTCTTCCTTCCATCAATAGCTTGCCACTGACTTCCAAATCTTGGTAGAACTTGACACTTTGGTGAAGTATTGGTTCATCTCCCTTTGAGCAATTAATAGGAGCTTATTCTCTAGAAACTGCAATCTTGCATCATTCTTCTTTGAGAAAAGTGAGTCGAACGTGTTCCATGCTTTCTTTGGCATCTCTATAATACTAATGTGCTTCAACACTTCTTCATCAACTGTAGTCTTAATTGCAAACATGGCCTTACCTGCCTTAATATTTCATTTCTTCAGAGCAACAACATCCTTAGATAGATTAACTTCAATGCCTCCTACAACATCTGACAAGTCTTGGCATTGAAGATATGACTGCATGCATGTGGAGCATGTTTTGTAAGTTTGAGTGTTGAGCTTCTTGATTCCTCCAACGACTTAAAGGTCTCGTATCATCATATAGCGATGAATGCACTCCACAAGTAGCTTTGTCCCTAACAACTAGCTTCACAAACCCAGACCGTACTTGATCTTCAAAAGGCTCGAACACCGCAAGCTAAGCTAGCTTGACTCTCATACCACTTGTTGAAGAAATTGACATAAAAGAAAGGGAGATAATCTCTTTGAAGAAAGAAAACTTTTATTAATAAAGAACAAAGATGCATAGTTTGAAGAGAATACTTTTTTACTCTCTCAAGAGACTCACTCACTTTTAGTCAAAGTTTCTCTCTAACTTTCTTGCTTTCTTTCTTCCTCTCTTTGTTTACTTCGCTTGCTTAGCTTGGTTCACAAATGAAAACACAACTTCAAGCAAAAGAATTAATATCTCTATAAATTTCTAACAATAATTCTAAATATTTCATGGTTTATCCTTATCTCAAGGCCTAAATAAAATCTAGAATACTTCTAGATTTATCTTTTGAGATATTTCTTTACATTTTTCACCACAATTGTAGAAAAATCTAATTTACATATTTATGTCACATTGTAGATACTTAAATAACCTTATGAAATAGTTAGTATTGTTCTCTACTTCAACAACCACTACCAAACGTCTCTTTTTTTAGTCAAAAGTAACATCATCTCAATATGAAAAGTTACCCATCGTTGAATTTTACAAGAAAAAAGAAAAGGAAAGTGTAAGAAATAAGAGAGTAAGGTTTTATATGTTTTGTACCAAGATAATAATTTAAAAGCTTAGTCAAAATTAATATTGTTTGAATGTAACATATCAAACTAATGTTCAGCATCCACAGACAAGTCACATTGTTTTTAACTTGGAGGTCAAGTTCATGATGGGATTGATTCCATCAACTTTTGTGAATGAAATTTCCTTACAATTTCAGAAAAAGCCAACCAACAACACTTTCTTGCATGTTCTGACATTTTTTTCATTTATATTAAAGAAAGAAAAAAAGGGGCATGTGGCTTCAATTTATTAACAAAAGAACATCATAATTAGTTTAATTAATTATGGTGTAAAATCATAGTGTCAGCCACCTGATTTGGGCATTATTCAAGAAACACAAATATACATATTATATAAATACTCTGTTTCAACAAAGAGAGGCTTCAGGAATCTCATTTTTGTTTGTTTATTTATTTAGTTAGTTTGGATTTGCTATTCCCAAGTGTATATTGTTTTTGCACATCAATGATGCAAGTGTGATAAATAATCTAGTGTTACATTGAAAATTATTTAATATGTTATTTATAAGTCCTCTAAATTAATGAGGCCATGAAATGCTATGTTTTCTCATGTTTTTTTCTTTCCAAATGAAACAAAAGATCAGAAAAGTGTAAATGTCATATTTTTCATTCCAAACATATAGTTGTGGAGATAAAACCCTAGTTACGAGTACAAATATTGATTATTCGATTTTTTACTTAACTCTAATTTTTAGGTCCGAAAATATATAATAAGTATAAAATTTGAATATTAGAATGAACTTGTTTTTCTTGAAAATTTTGCCATGTATTTGTAATTCTTGTTGGCTTAATCCTCTGCCATTAGTGTTTTCAAATTATCTTTTTGTTTTATTGGTCTTTCTTGGGATAGATCTTCTGTGTGACATCCCTTATTTGGCATAGGTCTTTTGTGTCAGCCTCAAGCTCCATGCCGTATCCCCTGCATTTTCTTACTTTGGGATCTCCTGCTTTGGTATTTTGCTATGGTCGGTCGTCACCGCCTTGACCAAGGCCAAATACCTTCTCTCAACCATATCATCAACTTAAAGATGATCTCTTAGGTAGAGCATACATGAGACATGTCTCATTAGGTATTTTGTGAGAGTTGAAATCGAATTTGAGCATGCCTCCGTTTTTAAATTCATTTTGATATTTTTTTTTAGTAGGATAACTATGGAGTGGGAAATTGAACTTCTTGAGAGAGATCATGTCACTTCAACCACAATCTTGTTGTCTTACTAATTTATTGTGTTTTTATATTTTGTTTGATGTGGAGTATGCTACTTGGTCCAAAATCACTCGTAACACTTCCAATAATTACACTTCAACAACAACAAAAAATAATTGTTATAATTTTTTTCCCATTACCAAGAATAATTTCATGCTTATGTAATATTGAAATCAAATGATTCTGGATTATTTTTCTTTTCGTTTATTCTACAAAATAAATGTACGAAATTTTATATTTCTTTTATTTAGGAGAGTTGTCGGATGGTTAGAAAGATTAAAGAAAAAAAGAGAAAGAAGAAGAAGAAAATGTAACATGCATAATAACATAATTTAAATTATTTGTTTTAGAAATTGTTTTTTTTATTAAGTTCTTAGTTTCACATCTACAAAGGGTATTCTACTTTTCTTTTTAATTAAATACGCATCAACGCTAATTAACATATATTTTTGTCTTTAATTTGAAGTTTAAAATTTCATACCTCAATTATTGTACTGAAAATAATAGAATTTATAGAACTGATATATTTTGTGTGGGTCACCCTATACTAATTAAATAAAATTAAAAAGAGAAAGTTTTAATTAAAGTTAGGAAAAAAAATTAATACAATAACAAATGTTTTCACTATTAGGATTGAAAAAATTGAATTGTAAAATTTAAAAAAAAAAACATTTAAGGGCTTTATATTCTAACTATTTCCCTAGATTTCAACATTTTCTATAAGATGCCCTTTTCCTTGGAATTGCATTTTTGTAACAATTATGCGCAATCACTTTCATTGTACCTTGTCACGTTTACTCAAGTGAAAATGTAATAATCAATAGTATTACGAAAAGTGGACTCACATTATTGCACTTGAAAATTGGTTCATATCGTTACTGTGACTGTTATTATTACTGTTATGGTTTGACTTTCAGAGGTAAAGATAAATGTAATGGTAACAGTAAACGTGACAAAATTCATAATTTAAAATAAATATGATAAAAAAACAATCTAATTAGATTTGCGATTGTGATCCATTACTACTAATCTATCGCTAAAATGTCATCATGGATGGGTAAAGGTGACCTTAATATATGTAAGTTACAAATGATAAAAGGAAAAAAAAATTGAGCAAAACCAAAATCTTTTAAAATTCTTTGACTCACTTCCCAATGTGAAAAGAAAAACACAAGTAATAATGGTCAATTTCATATTTACCTATGATATAATGGGTTTCCTCAAAACTTCTGCTTTCAAGTAGGAATAGAGGTTAAATATAATAATAAATACAGCTGCCTTTAATTACAATTATTAATCCCATTTTTTTAAACTTCATTAAATAAATAGATCATAAACATTAAACAAATAGTTAGGAAACAGTGTGAGAAACTAAACAAAGACTAAAGGACATATATATGGTCAAATATCATAGAGCTGTATTCTATATATATCTTCGATGCAACTTATGAAACTTCTGGGAAATTTTGAATTTATATTCTAATTATAAAATAATATTTTTCAATTCCAATTTATGCTTCACATGTGAATTTATTTTTTCATATTGCAAATATAATTTTATAGGTAATGTGTGTACTTGTGAGCTTTTTAACACTTTACATTTAAATTTAGGAATTATATTTAGCTCTTAAGTTAGAATCCTATGTGTAAACTGTAACCTAATATGGGTTATACACATCAATCAATCTCTTTGTTTATCTCAAGTCATGTTTTAGTCTCATGAGTTTGAATAACATTTAACTCATCAATACAATATGCATTATAAAGTGATGTATTATGTGTATGTGATTTTATATTATTGTGATTGAATTTTGTGACCTTTTACTCTTAAAATTCTTAGATCCTACGTATTAATATCTATTTAGTGTCTATAAAGTTTTTAAAAAAGGTTCATAATAAGTCCTGTTGCATCTATTTGATAGATGGTAAGTGTATTAACTTTCCAAATTTAGTGTGCTATATCATTAATTAATTCATTAGGGTTTAAGCATTACATGAAATTCAAAGTTGGATGAAAGCGAAAGTGGAAGTGGAAGGATTTAGTTAGGGTTTTTGACCAAACCAAAGAAAACGCGGTTGAGACGAGGGAGCAAAAAATGGATCCATAACCCTTTTTATATAAGCCAGTGAAGCAACAGCTGTTTTGTTTTACTTATTAGCATAGAAACTCCACACATTGACATACCATACATACATACACACATCTCTCTCTCTCTCTCTCTCCATTTTCTCTATCTCTTTTTTGTTTGTTTTTGTTTTCATTCTTATATTTTGTTACACACCCAAAAGTACTAAACACTGCAACATCCTCGAACCTGCCTCTACATCCACAGCATCCTTAATAATATGTCTCTCTTTTTCTTGCAATATATAATTAATCAACCACACACACACTACCCCCATTTTAATTCTCTTGCAATAATAAAACTCCTCACTAATATAAACCTAAATATGACTATAAGTTTGTCTTCTTCAATTAATAATAAACACAGTTTTCAGTAACTTGTCTCTCTCCCTCTCACTTTCAAACACAAATGAGGTTTCGTTACAGAATATCTTGCAATAATAAAAATCCTCACTAATTTTAACTTTGACCATTTTAGATTTTCAAATCTCTGTTTAGATATTTTTTAATCTACAAAATATCTGTCACACATATCGATTTGCGTGTGTTTTGTAAATCAAACCAATTTACACTAAAAATTAAACATAATTCACTTAGGAATCTAAGTCAAATAATTAATCAAACCCACAATTATTAATTTATTATTTATATAAACCCCGAAAATCTAGCCTCTCTCTCTCTCTATAAATACACCACTCATTTCATTTCCCCTTCCCTCAAATATTCGTATTACTCATTTCCATTTTCAAGCATTGGCTCACAAAGAAAGCTTATTTATTTTCATATATCTCATCAACATGGTGAAGAAGGAATTAGGAAATGATGACAATCATTCAACCCCAGTCCCCACAAGTAAAAAGAAATACAAGGGAGTAAGAATGAGAAGTTGGGGCTCATGGGTTTCTGAAATTAGAGCTCCAAACCAAAAGACGAGAATATGGTTAGGTTCATATTCTACGGCAGAGGCCGCCGCAAGAGCTTACGACGCCGCCCTCTTGTGCCTTAAAGGCTCCTCCGCCAATCTCAACTTTCCAATATCTTCTTCTTCCTTTGCTCATTTTCACAATTTTCTGGATGATAATAATGTCATGTCTCCTAAGTCCATCCAAAGAGTTGCTGCCGAAGCTGCTGCCAACACCGCATTTTTTGATTGCAATGTTGAAAGTAACATGGAGGGATCTAGCGATGTCCCGCCATTGTCGCCATTGCTTTCTTCTTCTTCTTCTTCCTGTACGTCGAATAGTGATTCGTTTATGATGACGGACCCGTCGTGGTTCAACTTTGATGACATACTTTCTCCTAAGTATGTTGGGCAAATGATGGATGGGACTCTATTTGATCCACCCGTTATTGATGATTTTTATGAAGAAAGTGACATACGTTTATGGAGCTTCTGTTGAAAAAAAAATTGAATGTTTGATTTGTTAATTTGTTTTTTTTTTTACAATTTTTTTGCATATTCGTTCTGTATGATTCCTCAGGTTGTCTCACAAAACTACTGACAAAAGTAAAAATTTACATAATAATACATAAATATAGGTGACAACCACAGATAATTTTTCTGGGTTGGTTGATCTCTTTTGTTGGATCTCATACATTGTTGTTATATTCTGTCAAATATTTGTATCTAATTTGATCCTAAATTTTTAAATTTTTGTTGAATAAATCTTTAAATTTTAATTTGTATTTTTGTGACACTTGCTTGATGTATTAAATATAAATTTCTATTTTATGTTTGTATCTAATTTGATTCATAAACTTTTAAATCTTTGTTGAATAAATGTTCAAATTTTTAATTTTGTATTTAATAGGGTTGTGACGATGTATTAAATATAAATTTGTATTTTATGTTTGAAACTGTGTAGATCCGTGAACTCTTAGACATTAAATTTATAAATTTGTAATTTAAGCTGTAGATGTAACAAAACCAATGGCTGCATTTAAATGTGTGTGTTGTTTGACATTGATTCATGATGTATTGTTTGGTTTATGATTGTCTCAAAGTTGTGTTTTCCAATGGTGTGTGTTTTGGGCGGTGGCAGGTTTTGAAACTCAAAAAACCAGTCATAATATATAATGTCAGAAGTGCTTACTAAATATCGTGAAGGTTCCAAGTATCGTGTGTCGTGGATTAGATATGAAGAAAGACATAAAATTAACAAGAAAACGACAACGCCCTCTTTGCTACATGAATTTAGAGTTAGGTTTAGAATGTTGAGAGTACTGGTATTTATATAGTGAATCATGTGGATGGATATTTTAGTTAATTTGAAGAAATAAGAGAGATTAGTATAAAAGGACAAGAGAGAGGGAAAATTGGTGAAGAACTTGTGAGAGGAGCAAAGTGGTAATTTTATTATTTTTGCAAAAAATGGTGAAGCAAAGATATATAATGTTTAGAGAGAAGAGGTGTGAGGTGGAAATAGAGTGTGAAAGTATCAATTCCAAACCCTAAAGCTAGACAAATTTTTGTTGTGGGGGCTGATGAGATATATAATTTAAATATTGCACATGATATGTCTATATTTTGTTTTTCAAGTTTATAGTTTTTATGTTGGGTAATGGTCATGGAGTCCCATTCTGTGTTTATTTGTTGTGTTGTCTTTTACATTGGATCTAGTCTATTTTCTCATTCTCTCCTATTTTCTCTTTTTTCTTCTTCTTTTCAAAGTTCATGCATGAAATCCCTTCCCATAACTTTTCATTTCACTTCACAATCATCATAAAATCAACACACTCTTTGTCACCCTTATCTTTCTTTTTCAAAACCCAAATCAATTAATCACAATCTTTTGTTTCCTTATTATTTAGAAATATCTAAAGTTTTGGTCTTTCCTTAAAAGTTACTATAGATTTTTAGTTGTAGGTAGAATAAGTGTCTTCTTAACTAGTTCATGAGGATGTTTCGATCTGGGTATGATAAAGAATCTCATAAATGTGTCAACTTAATTGAGATGTACATAAGTTGTCTCCTTTTTTGGTACAATAGTAGAGACAAACAACAAAAGAACTTAAACGGCTCTAAAATCAACCAGCAAAGTAAAATTCAGCTTATGGAGGGTTGTTTACAAGCCACATTGCTGATAAATAAAACCTTGCAGAGTGTAGTAAGTTAAATCATAAGCAATACAATTACTTTTGCGGTTAGCTAAAAAAAAGTGTTGAGCTGTCGAGAGTCTCTCATTTGGAAAAACCAAAAGGACTCTTTTTCAGTAGGTAAGTTACTCCTCTCATAGTCAATTGATTTTAAGATGAAATCTCGTACTATCAAATAGAAAGCTTTGAACAAAAATAATGATCACATATAGAATAAACATAGACCTGAACTTCATTCACATATTGTGATTTGCCAACTAAAGAGATATATTCCAAACAATAAGGAAGTCAATTTTAACACAGAGACGAGATAAACCTGCATCAAGAGCTTTTGACAAACCCTCATATAGAGCAATAGCCTAAACATGGTCAACAAAGCTTGTAATAAGAAATCAATGTTCGTAACAGGCATAACGGTCTCCATTGGAATCACAAATTCTCACATCATCGTCTAAATACTATCGCATCAAAGTTCACCGCGAAAAAGCCTTGAGGAGGGGCATACCAACGATGGAAATCCTCTTTTTCCCTAAATATCTTCTTTAACAAATGACTTTTTAACCCCAGCTAGCTGGTTTTAATGCTTATCACTATATACTTATCATAATTTTACTATCACATACACATATATCGTAATGTTTTGATTAAAGATTTATTAAATATCTACAGTGAAAAAGTTGTATAAAATTAACCACAACATGAAACACGATTACAATATAACCAAAAGACACATGAATTTAAAGTATAGGGGTTTCAATTAATATTGTTTTGTAAACTTAAACTCATTCAACTTAAAATTAACGTGGGATAACGATATTTATGTTATTTCTCATCAAAAGTACTAAATTTCAAAATTTTCTTAGTAATAGAAGGTTAAACAAGATCACTAAAACTAAAAACTTTAACTTTAATATTAAAATCACAAGTTCTAAAAGCATTTTTTTAGTAAGAAATCAAAATATATTCGAAGTTAATTAGAACCATTAGATTTAAAAAGAAAAATTAATGGACAGATTAGGCAAGATATTGAAAGGTTGAATGACATGTATAATTAAGCATAGGATACCATATAACATGAAATGAGACTGAAAATGGAAAAAAGGAAAAGAGAATTTTATCCCCAAAAAATACAAAATAAAATAAAATAAAATAAAAGTGGAAAATAGCACATGATCAGAAATGACAATTTCCAATGTTGCAATATGACACATCATCACATGTGCCCTTCTAAAAAAGCATATATTCAAAGTTCGAGATTTTTGTTACATTTATGTTTATTATTTCATATTATTCCATTTAAATTACTTTGATAATCTATACTTTTATTTTATTTTATTTTAGTACATTTGCTAATCTAGAATTAATGCTATATATGTCTTCGTGCATTTTGTTCTTAGAGAGAGGCATTTTTGGAAGTTAGATCCAACACAGAGCGTGAAATTAATGATGTGGGCTTGGCCTTATTAAGACAAAGTTAAGGAATAATTGATTAAATCAACCTGTAATTAATTGCCATTGATAATATTAATAATGGGATTTTTAGTATTTTAATAGAATAACTAAATTATAAATTATATGACTTTGTTTTTAAATACAGTAAAATAAACGAAAATATTTACCGTATAGAAAAATTTTACAAATATGAATTCTTTCCTGTGCCTTAATATATATATATATATATATTATTTTATTTTTTTGAAAAAAAATGGAGAAAATAGTTATATTACTCATCTCCAAACTAATTAAGAGCTCTTCAGATATATTTATAGAACTAATTGTCCCCCAAACCTTCTTGAATTTGATTCCATTTTAAAAAAAAAACTTAATCGTATAAAAAAAAATTAATTTCTGTTTGGAACAAAAGTTTCAATATTTCTATTCGTGGATAATTTTTTAATATTACTTAATCTAGATATTCCATCTTAATGCATTTATTTTTAGGTTAAATCATAACAAAAAAGCCCCTACATTTTATACTTTGCGTAAAAAATGTCTATCAGATTTCAAAATTTTCAAAATATCCTTAAACTTTCAAAATAAGTGTAAAAATAGAATTATAAACCCTAAACCCTAAACCGTTTAAGTTTTGTTTCAAAAACACTTCTAGACTTGGGGAGTTGGAGTAAATGGCAAAATCAGAAGGGTCATTTTGATTTATGGCAGAAAACGAAAAAGGTAAGATTTATGGCAAAAACGTGGAGCACACAAGGATAGGATCTTTTAGTTTCCGACTTTGCTCTTGAGTGTATGGAAGTTATGATTTATTTAAAATATTTTTTATATTAGATTTGTTTTGGACACTAAATCATTGGCTTTATTTATTAGATTTATTATATAATATTAGTTTGTTACGAGAACAACCAACTACAAGATTTTTTTGTTATTTTTATTTTGAAATATCTGGATATATACAATTAATTTAATTATTATATATTATATCGATCTTATTCCCCTTCTTCTTCACGTTCTCATCCGTCATTTCCTTCACCTAGATCGTAACCTCCACAAGATTTCACAATCAAATTGCTATATCCACAGCCAGTTAAAGAAGATCGAACATTACAGTCAAAGAATACGAACTATTCATTCAAGCTATGGAGGGAAAAAATTCAAACTTCAAAAGAATGAGAGAAGATTGGTCCAATTTGTGAATGGAGATTGACTTAATTGGAGAATCGAAAGTGGAGAAGTTTTTTGAGGTCACGATGGGAAAACCCAGATGAAGAGTCTGAGAATTGAGAACGACGATGGTGGAATCGGCGACGATGATAGAGGGCACTAGCCACGCAGAGGTGGATTAGGAGAACGGCGGTGGCGAGGCGGAGGAAGAGGAAGAAGAGAGTGGTTAAGAGAATCATGATGGAAATTTTGAGAAGTAGAGAGAGGAGTTGAGTCTCTAGCTTCGACGGTGGGTGGGGAAGTTGGTCGCCGCTGACAGCGGCGGAAGGTTGAAAAGACATTTGGGGGTGATGATCCGCAGACATGGTTCATAAGAATCTGATTTCTGAGTGTAGGTGATGATTTGTCGGTTTGATTCTCAACCTCTCGGTGACACATTATTTTCGTCATTTATGAAATTGTAAAGTTTGTTTGTGTGTTCTATGAACAGAGTAAAGTTACAGAGATGGTAAGGTTGTGGGAAACAAATACAAGGTATGTGTGATCTATGAACAAAGTAAAATGGCGTGTGTTCTATGAACAAATATAAGATATGCAAATATAAGGTATTTGTTTAGTCCATATGCACATTGTTTTTTAGGTGTGTGTTCTATGAACAAATATAAGGTATGCAAATACAAGGTATTTGTTTAGTCCATATACACATTATTTTTTAGGTATTTGTTTAGTCTTGTATTTGTTACACCTTCTAGGATACTGTATTTGTTACACCTTCTAGGATACTGTATTTGTTACACCTTCTAGGATACTCACTACAAGAAATTGGACATACAATGACACTAATGAATAGTGCAAATGAGAGGGGGAAGAAAAATTGTGTCATCTTTTCGAAAAACCGGATTTTTGGAGGGAAAAGACGAAAGTTTTCGAATTTACGAAAATTTGTGACGCGTTTTTTGGGTCACAAAAAGACAACGCGAAAAACGCGTCGTCTTTTTTTATTAAAAGTTTTAGCTTCTGCCCTAGCATTCAAAAAAACGCACGACCCCCTTCTTTTCTCACGTTTTGCCCGAAGTCCCATCGGTCCGTTCGCCCAGCCCTCCCAATCTCATCTGTCTTCAACGTCCGTTCAACGTCAGGCAGCCACCGTCGAAGGTCCACCCACTCTGGCGTCGCATCTCTGTCTGTCGACCTTTCTCTCCGTCAACAACCACGCCAAACATCATTTTTGGTTGTGCAATATTAGAAGACAAAATCAATCCGCCCCTTCAGGTTTGTTCCCTTTCT
>JBBPDJ010000014.1:4219371-4247009 GCA_037974625.1 Cucumis cinereus
CTATAGAAATAAAATCTAACATAACTTATAATGTGAAAGATGATAAACACCAAAACAATCAAACTTATATGCAATAATTAACTGAAAAAATATCCACCAAAACAAACTAGCAATTTACACATTGAAAACACATTTAAAATTTATGGTTTTTTAGTCTAAGTAAATGGAGTTTATTGGATCTGTACTTTGTTTTGTGATTAGTTAGTTTTACCCTTTCCCACCTGTACAGCTTGTCTCAGCTGCTAGGAATCATGGATAAGAGGAAAGTAAAGCAACCCTCATGTCTAAGTTTCCTAAGTCTTTTTTCTTATTTTTTTCTCCGACCACAAACTCTTGAGTTAAATGTTGAATTTTGTGGTGTTGAGAGGGGTAAAACTTTGTTCGCAACATAGTACCAAGTTTTATAACTATGGATTCTAGGACAGCTAACTGCTACAGAACATTGTCCAATTCTACCACATTTGTTGCTGGGAATCAAATAAAATTATTACCCTATGGCTACTATGATTCTGAACCTCAGACCTTAAAACTTAAAAGCGTCTAGATTTACAACTTTTAAGTTGTTCCCTTGACTGATAATCTAATTCCACTAAACCATATTTTATCAATTAATCCAATCAAAGACTTCATTACTAAGCATGCCCTCTAATGAATATTTAAAAAGGAAAATCATGTTTGAAATACCAAGTTCAGGCTTTAGATAATTCTCTGCTGGAAGGGCTTGAAATTATAGAAAAATATTTTGGCATTGTCACGTTCAGGCATTGTCACGTTCAGAAAAATATGAAGGCGAGGGAGACGTGTGCGCGGATGAAGGCGAGGGAGACGTGTGCGCGGATGAAGCCGAGGGACAGATGTGTGCAGATGACGGCGAGGGAGAGACAATGCACTTCAACCTAACCTAATTAGACGAACCAAAAACTGGACCGATCCTGTTCGGTTCGGTTCGGTACTAACACACCTATAATCCAATCCAAACCGACCGGAACCGAATCGGTCCGGTTCGGTCCATCGGTTCGGGTCGGGTTTTTACACCCCTAATTTTTAGAGCGTCTTTTATATATTTTTTTAAAATGATATTTATTTATTAAAATATTAGATACATTTCTTTAGATTTTATTTACAAATTAAATATTATATTTTTCACATTTATTCTAATTATTGTTATACAAATACAATTTTCAAATCTTTTCTTTTAACAATTTTCTAAATAAATCTTGGGCACTATGGATTCTGCGATGTCGCCCTCAGTGTGGATGGGTGTTTTGTCCACTTCCACCTATGTATCTTTGCAGTTAGAAATAGATTACTTTCCAAAAAGGGCTAGGAAGATATAATACCAATTTAGATGAATTCCAGAAACAAACAAGTATGGGTAAATATTTCTACTTCATTGTCGTCTTTCTTTAAATGCCACCCCCATTGGACAAATTTTGATTAGTCTAGGATGTCTGTCAAAGCTGCAATACTTGGTTTTGTTACAGAAACGGATTCATGGGTAAAATACGAGAAAATTGAAGCAATTGGTTCTTGCTTGAAACTCACTCATGGGTTCAATTACTCAAATTCTAACCAAGAGCGAGCTATGAGTAGAATTCATTTTTGGGTTTTTGCTTCGTATTTTGTCTACTTAAGCCTCATTTTTTGTTTTTCCATGCGGATAAGTAAACAAACTCCCATCACTTTACGACCCAAAAAAAAGAGTTGATTAAATATGTTGTTCTTTATGTACACAGAAAAAGACAAGTGAGCACATTGAGAAAGAAGTATTTGGAAGTCTTTCTAAAACAAGATGTTGGATTCTTTGACATTGATGCTAGAAAAGAGATGTTATTTTCAGCATTTCAACAAAACACTCTTTTTTGTACAAGATGCAATCAACGAGAAGGTACTAAGTGGGTAAAACGGATTACTTCATTCGACTAAAATGGCCATCTGGGTACGCCAAATGTTTGAGTCATATATTGATTTTATCCTTTACATTTGTTTTTTTTCTTTCGGATAGGTATGTTTAGCTATTTTTCAATATATTGTATTTGTGAGACTTAGATGTTAATTAACTTTTTAGTATCGTGTATTTGTTCATCGAGTTAATTATTTTTTTTAGTACAATGCATTTGTGGAGACTTGAGAACTAATAGTTATTTTACTAAAATCAATTTCATGTTCGAAAATATTATGTTTTGCAATCGTTAATAAATATAGTAAATAGAATTAGGATTAGGATTTTAGAAATTTGACATTAGTAAAATTTCATAGGATTTAAAAATATTTCATTTTTAATTAGTAGTATATATGAGTTTGTTTATGATTTGAATTTTAGATGATTTGATTTAGGATATTTTGGTCCATTGTTAATTTATAATCAACAATTCTAAAATTTTATTTTTCCTCTAATTTAAAAACGTTTTACTATCTTTCAAAATGAAACATTTTATTTGTTGTTTCCGTTGTTACTTCTAGATTATGTTAATTAGTTTTATTTTATATATAAAACAACACTATTGAGCAAATATTTAAAGTTCATCCTTTTTGTTCTAATTTCTCTCTCTCTCTCAAATTCACAATAAATAGCAAATAATTAGAAAAATATACAGAATTATAAAACACAAGTCAAGTATGATTTTTTTTTTTTTTTTTACAAAATACCCGGTGTGAAATTGATTACACCTTAAAGAAAAATAATATGAAGCTTGAATTTGGTTGAAATCGTTGAGTTTCAAGAGATTTTTTCAATATTGTCTTAGTTTTATGAATTTCGAAAGATAAAGTTAGCTCTTCAAGATATGAGCTAACCAATCAAACTGGCAAAATTTTACTAAAGAACAAATGATCGAACCGAGCTCAAGTACCAACACTTTGCAACCTCAAGAGTCAGAGGGAGGCTGTGCTTAAAAGCTAAATACTCCACATACAAATTATGAAATCGAAATGTACTCGACTTGACACAAAATCAATGTTAGTACTCTTATGTAGGTCAATTTCAATGACCTGATTGAACCATACAATTTTATGAGAGGAGACCCGCAATCTTATATAAAAATTTTAAAAGAACGTTACTTGCTTTAAATTTGACATATATGTTTTTTTTTTAAATGAATTATATGTTCTAAGTGTAGTCCAAATCAAAATATATGAAATTGTAAGTGGTGGGAACATGGCAAATTTAGTGGGAATTGAAGTATCCGAAAAATATTTATATTTCCCAAAAGGGGTTTCTATTTTCTATTTTTACTAATTAGAATTCCAAAAAGAGCAAGATTAAATAGAAAAATATGAATTCTACAATTTTTAGCCGTGGCCTATAGACACGGACACAACATAGCCGATTGACAGACTTGTTCATTTTCCATGAGATTTGAAAATAAAAATAAAAAAATAATAAAAAAAAAAACCACCACGGTCCCACAGCCTAGCCAATCAGAGCCCTTCAAAAAGTGGTCTCACATGTCAGATTAAAAATGAACGGTGATTGGAGGAATTACAAAAATCACGATCAATTCGGGTGGACGGTCAAACTGTGGTAGAGAGTACATAGGATAATTTCCGTTTTTGAAGTGAGTTTTTATTTTGTTCAAGACTGTGGTAGCACGTGCCACACCTGTCATTACTAAAGTGAAAAATAAGACCGAATCTTGATCCGACGACCATATCTTCCCGGCAACATCGCGCTTCATCCAACGGTCACTATTATTTTCTAATTCCACTCCGTTAGATTTCCATCACACGGCTGTAATTGAATCTCGCTCCCTCCCTTTTATTCATCTAAACCCGCCCCCTTCCCCTTTTTGAAGCAAAGGGGAAGTGAAAGTCTAATAAAAACCTTCTCTCAGTTTTGTTCAGGACCTTCCTTTGCTAATTTGCGCCATTCATTCACTCCCTTTGATTATCGTGCGCCTCTCGCCGGAGATGTTGTTGACGCCGGCTTCTCAAACTGCCTTTCTTACTAGAAGAATCTCCAGATACAGAGCTTACTGAACGGAGAAAAAGGGGAAGGATCTGTTTGATATTGGGAAGTGAAATTGTATTTGGGTTTTTTTTCCCTTCCGATGGACGGCCAGAAAATTCAGGCGAAACTTACGAGAACACATTCTTCGCTTCTTCGTTCATCCCCGACTGTCCGTTCGATTCAGAGTTTGTCTTCGGTTACTGAGGAGGATGTAATCGAAACCGAAAATGAAGGCCGGAGTCGGAAGAACAAGAAGCTTCGTCGGAGCCGGTCGTCGACGAGGAATTGCTCGATGTGTTTTGCTAATCCTGTTTTGGGTTTGGGTTTGCTTGTTTGTTTCACTCTCTTCTCCATTTCTTGCTTCTTTTTCTTCTTTTATGCGCGGAAGGAAGAGATTGCGACTTCGGAGAATCTTCTACTGGCATTGGTTTTCGTTGCGATTGCGCTCTTCTTCGCCAACAAAAACAAGGGTTTAATCCAGCAGACGGTTTCGATTTTGAAACATTCATGGGATGAAAATGCGAGACGGTTTGGGTTTTCGAGTACCAATGCGAAGCCAGTGAAATGGTTTATTGGTAATCCTAACCCCAATTTTGAAGCCAAGAAGAAGAGACAAATAATCAGAGAAGGGGTTGAGTTCTACAGTAATGGGGATTTCTACGAGGGAGAATTTCATAAAGGGAAGAGTAATGGAAGTGGGGTTTACAATTACTTCGCGAATGGAAGGTATGAAGGGGATTGGATCGACGGGCGATACGATGGGTATGGAATTGAGAGCTGGGCGAGAGGAAGCCGATACAGAGGCCAATACAGGCAGGGTTTGAGGCATGGATTTGGGGTTTATAGGTTCTATACAGGTGATTCTTATGCAGGAGAATGGTATAATGGACAGAGCCATGGGATTGGGATTCAAACTTGCTCCGATGGCAGTTGTTATGTGGGCGAGTTCAAGCATGGCGCCAAGCACGGCCTTGGTTGTTACCATTTTAGGTGAAGTCTTTTAACTGTACATTTTGAGTTGCCATTACTTTTGTTTTGATGTTGATTTGTCATTTGACCTTTTCTTGTGCATCAATTACTAAGAGTACGCGATCTTAAAATGTTTCTTTGAGAATCTCTATCTTCTCTTTTATACATCATCATGTCTAGTCTAGTTTCTCTTATAGCCATTCATTCTGGATTGGATCTAGTGGTAGTTGTTCAATTCAATGTTTATGAGATATCTCTGAAATGATTGACTGAGTGTCTGATGATATTATTGATCTTATGTGAGCATTGAATGAGAATCAATGCCAATTTATTAGGTCAATCTCTTAATTTTCTTGGGATGATTGGTAATACTATTCAGGAACGGAGATAGATATGCAGGGGAGTATTTTGGGGACAAAATACATGGGTTTGGTGCATATCACTTTGCCAATGGGCATTGTTATGAAGGGTCATGGCATGAAGGGCAGAAGCAAGGTTTCGGAATGTACACGTTCCGAAACATAGAGAGTCGATGCGGCGAATGGGATGCAGGGCATCTCAAGAACCCTCTTCCCCCTCTTACTGATTTAGTCCTTGGAGCAGTTCAGGTAAGAGTGATAAGTTTGTTGATATAGGGTGTAGCTGCTGTTATTCAGTTGGTAATTCTTATGCTGATTTAGTTTTTATAATAACAATTCAATAGGGTGCTCGGAAGACGGCGGAGAATGCGATTAAGATCAAGGCGGTGGATGAAGAGGTGAACAAGGCAGTAGTAGCGGCAAACAGAGCGGCTAATGCTGCTAGAGTTGCTGCAGTGAAAGCTGTTCAAAACAGAATGAAAGGGGAGTTTTGTGATATAGGCGTTTAAACAACAAAAAGTGAAAGTGTAAAGTTGGAGTAAATTTGAGTGTACTTTGTGGAGGAAACAACCACCCTGGTGAGCAAAAAGTTCATAAGAGGTTGAGGGGGAGCTTTTTTTTTGTTTTGTTTTTGATGGTGGTCACAATCTAACATGTATATACTTCCTTGTATATCAATGCAAGCTTCATCTTTCATCAACTCTTTCTTGTTTGTGTATATTATTATTATTGTTTAAGTTGATAAGAGGGAGATAAAAGACAGGTGGAGGATGGGATGGCATGGCCACATCAGATTGGGTTTTAGATATTAGAATTTGAGACGGCATTAGTAAGTTAGAAGCAACTAGTCACATCTTTCCATTTCCCCTTTTAATATTAAAACTTATCCATAATTTTCTCTTATCTAAGCTTGTTTGCTTCCGATGATGATTATCTGAAATCTTGGTATTATTTTTCTATTTTGAAATTATGAACTATCCACTCAAATGGGTGCATTTGAAAAATCGTTGCTGCTAGCCTATTCAATCAATGTCATACAATTTGGAAATAGTTATGCTCACAATCTATATTAGCAAAGATTCTAAACATCAAAATTCTATCATTGAATGCGTATCAATAATGCACTGATAGAATTTTCGATTTTTATCTTTAATAGAATATGAATTTTTCTATATTTTTGTCGTTCGTCATTTATAATAATTATTTTTAAATTTTAATAGTAATAAAAAAAAGTGAACATTAACTCATTATAGCTTCTTTAATTATTTTAAATTAATTAATAAAAATTAAAATTGATGTTGTGAAGTAAATGTTTATTAAATAAAAATGGTTAAATTAAACCCAGGAAATAAAGTAAAATAAAATAAAAATGAATAAAAATATAATTATTTGAAATAGAAAATAATTATATATATATATATATATATTGGAAAATGGGCATCGAAATATGTATAGTTTTGAAGGGTTAGGAGAGTGGTAAAGGATGAAAAAAGGTCCCCACCAATTGATGAAAACTCATGTCCATCGCCACGTCAGTTCCGACATAAGTAACATGAGTATCGACATGAGATCTCATCTCCAAAATCTCCCTCTACATTTTTTCTTTTTTTTTTTTAATTTTTTAATTTTTGGTTTTGATCCGTTGATTACAATTATAATATTATAAGTGTTGTCTGTTTAATTGTTTAAGATACAATGTATATGCCTATGCCATAACAAATTATGTTTGTTCTAAACAAATCTCAACGGTACTCCACATATGTACGTGGTCTTTTATTTTTAGGATCTGCCTTTATTCTTTATTTCATTGTTTCTTTAATTTAGTTTTATATATAGCTTAAATAAATATACTTAATTGTATATATATTGGTACAAAAACAAGTTTGTATGTGAAGTTTATTTGATATATATACTGTTGGATATTAATAGTGAAAGAAAGTGAAACTTTGGTTTATTTTGAAACTTAAGATTGAATTTAATTGTGTGATTAAATTCATTTGTTTGAAACCATCAAATTAAGATGTTGTTTCATCTTCCATTTGATAAGTTATAACCTAAATTGAATTAAATTTGACAAAAGTTACAACTTTTGTTTTTATGAGATTTTATTATGTATTTTGAAGAGTTACTAAGTTGCTAGCCTATAAATAGCAACTTGTTCCTTCATTTGCATCATCACTTCAAAATTTGAAGATTTCTCTCCATTCTTTCTTTCTTTCTTTCTTGCGTTCTTGTGTTGAGTTGAGAGCAAGTATTCAAGAGTTCTGTCAGATCCGAGTAGTTTGAGGTTGCAGTTCTACCGGAGTTAGTCGTTGTATCCTGCTGAGACGATCGCTGTAGTCTGTTTGCAAACCTGTGCAGAGCGAATAATTGTCTTCAGAACAACGCTTATCTGAAGCGTGCCTCGACTACGGTTTGAGTATACCAATTTCTTTTATATTCTTTCAAGTATTTGATTGTTTATGTATCTAAGCCTTTTACATCAATTGGCTTAAGAGTTTTTATTTCCAATTGAGTTGTAATCTGTTTGCTAGTGTATTCAGTTCATAATATATTTAAAATTTCTCCAACATATACAACACTATATATATACATATATACTAGCATTATCCTCTAAAATGAAGAAAACATTAGTTTAAAACAAAAAGGAGAAAGAGATAGTTTTAAAAATATAACCTATTAATAATAGTAATTTAGTAAAATCTCCCAAAAAAAATGATAAAATATATTTTATAAAAATATTAATATAATTAAACTAAGTACTAATTTGGAATGATTTAGAAAAAGATTTTTCAAAAATTCATTTTTATTTAAACATGTTTTATAAAATCTTCTCAATATAAAAACACAAATGGGTTTCAAAACTTTTTTTAAAACACATTTTTACATACAAACTTATTTGGTTTGTTATGTATCTTAATAATATTTTTATTTAAATTTTTAAAGGTTGATCGGTGGCGACCAAAGGTTGGTTGGCGGTGGTGTCGAAGTTGGTTGTCGAAAGTTTGTCAGTGGAGTCACCGGAGGTGGTGGTCGGTGATTGGTCGACGACGATCACCGGAGGTGGTGGTCAGAGATTGGTCGACGACGATCATTGGAGGTAGTGGTCGAAGATTGACCGACAACAATCACCAGAGGTTATTTTAATCATAATCTTAATTCACCAACCCTTGAAACAAAAATAATCCTTGCCACAAACATGTGGGTTATTTTAATCATAATCTTAATTCTCAACTAAAATAATCCTTGCCACAAATGGACTATTATAGTCAACTCCACCCCACTCCATACCCCAAACACACCCTAAAAGTCTAAAACTATAGCATTGAAATCTTATGGACCAAAACAGCTTTTCAAAAGAAAGAAAAAAAACACTTTTTCCTAATTTTTTAATAATTCAAATAATTGTTGATTTTTATTCCATACCATTGTCTTTAATCAAAAGTATGGACATGAATAAAAACAAACAAGAACAACACCACCTAAACAATGTTAATTAATCCCTTAAAAATTATTTAAATGTGGATTCTTTTTCTTCATTCTCCTTAATTAATTATTAACATTCTCCATTTCCAATTTGATTACTCACAAATCAAACTCTGTAAACTCTCCCATGGCCTTGGCCATTAACAACAATCCTTTTAATGACATCGCTCTCCCCATTTGTAGCACCTCCACCAACAACTCCGACGACCACCACCACCTCACCGATAACTGGAATTATGGCTCTCCAATTGTCGACTGGGAAACCTTTTTTGGCACCCACAACGACTTTCTCGATGTCTTCGACTCAACGATATGCATAGACAATCCACCATTTCTGACAGAGGATCGAGATGAAGAGGATGAATTTAAAGGCTTAAGGCTTTATCACCTCCTCATAGCGGCGGCCGACGCCATGTTCGGCGACCACAAGAGTTGTGATTTGGCTCATGTCATATTGGTTCGGCTCAATGAA
This sequence comes from Cucumis cinereus, assembly GCA_037974625.1. Lineage (NCBI taxonomy): Eukaryota > Viridiplantae > Streptophyta > Magnoliopsida > Cucurbitales > Cucurbitaceae > Cucumis > Cucumis cinereus. The sequence goes on from JBBPDJ010000014.1 coordinate 4,228,607, forward strand.
TTGGTTTCCTCTTCACATGGGACTAATCTTGAACGCCTCACTGCGTACTACGCCCAAGCTTTTCAGGATTTGCTCGATTTGGCACCGGTATCGAATAAAACCCATCATCACAACCACCATATCCACCACTGTGATAATCATACTCAGACGAATGTTCTTGCAGCGTTTCAGTTGTTGCAGGAGATGTCCCCTTATGTGAAATTCGGCCATTTCGCTGCAAATCAAGCCATCCTTGAGGCTGTTGCAGAGGATCAAAGAGTTCACATTGTGGATTATGATATTATGGAAGGGATTCAGTGGGCATCGTTAATGCAAGCTTTTGTCTCAAGCCCATCGGCTCCACATCTCAGAATCACTGCTATTTCTAGAGGAGCTAACGGTCAGAGATCAATTGGGACGGTTCAAGAAACAGGGCGGCGATTAGTAGCGTTTGCAGCTTCAATTGGTCAACCCTTTTCGTTTCATCAATGTAAATTGGATTCTGATGAAAGTTTTCGTCCTTCCGGATTGAAATTAGTAAAGGGTGAAGCGTTTGTTGTGAATTGTGTGCTTCATCTTCCTCATTTCAGTTATCGGTCAGCGAAATCGATTGCCTCTTTTCTCTCTGGCGCCAAGAGTTTGAATCCGAGGATTGTGACTTTGGTGGAAGAGGAAATAGGTCATGGACCCACCGTTGATGGTGATTACAAGGTTCAATTTCTTGATTCATTAGAGCGTTACTCGGCGATCTATGACTCACTGGAAGGGGTGATTCCGATGAGAAACAGAGCAAGAGCATTGGTGGAGAGGGTTTTTCTGGGGCCAAGAATCTCGACGACTATGAGGCGAATCGGACAGCGAAGGTGGACGACGACGACAATGGAGGAGAATTGCTTGTGGGGAGAGAAATTGGAGAAGATGAGATTGAAGACAGTGAAGATTAGCTTTGCGAATCACTGCCAAGGGAGATTGTTGTTAGGTTTGTTCAATGATGGGTACAGAGTTGAGGAATTGGGCAATAATAAGCTTATTTTGGGATGGAAATCGAAGCGTTTGCTTCCGGTTTCCATTTGGGGTCCTTCATCTTCATCATCTTCTTCGTCTTCTTTATCTGATTCAGAGTAGAAATGTGATTGTGTTCAGTGTTCATGGTGGTTGTTCTTAGTTCTCATCACTCTATTTCTCGGTGTTTACAAAATATAGTAAAATTTTAGATTTTATAAAAAATAGACACTAATAGTAATTTATACATTTTTATCGGTGTTTATGATGACTGCCGATCTTTATCATTAAATGAATAAAATATTTTGATATATTAAGTAGATAGTATGGTTGTATAGAAATGTGTGTAAATGAATAGCTAAAAATGAATTTTGATATATGAGAGTAGATGAAAGTTCTATTAATGGAAGTAAGATTGTATTTTGGGAGCGGGTTGCTTTAAATTCCTTTTATGTATATTTAATTTGGTCCCTATTCCTCCTCTGACTTTTTGACCAATCTTTTCTTCTCTTTTCTTTATTTATTAATATTTGGTATTAATCCCCCCCCATGTCTTCTCCCCAGAAATCAAGGATGTCCACAGCTTTTAATGCCTCAATTTACTATATATATATATATATACATATAAATCATTTTTTTCTTTTTTAACAAAATAAAATTTAGTTATCTTGATTTTATGTCAACTATTGGTTTAGGGTTCATTTTTTAGCATTTACACAACCAAATTTTAGATACATAATCCACATATTGCATTGCATTTTCATGCACCGCCTATTTAACCAATTTAACCACAATTTTAAGGAAATTAAACAAACTCTTAAAGTATTGTAGTTCTAGAAAGTTGATATGTTAAATGCATGAGGTATCTTTACAAATATCAATTTTCAATTTCTTTTCCTTCCCTTTAACATTTTCATATCAATCTATATTCCACATCTTTTATATACAGAAAAAAAAAAAACCTTTTAAAAAATAACTAATTTCAATTACTCTTTCATCAATTTTTAAGTTACATTCATAATTCTTTTCAACATAAACACAAGAATTTTGAAATTTCATCGATATTTGCATCTAAAATCTTCACATCAATATTTGTTTTAATTTATTCTTTTCTTTTGTATTTCTTACATTTCCTAAAAGTTAGATTTTTTCCCCCTTTTTCTGAAAGGGCTACAATGGGTTCTCTCTTCTCATAATAACTACAAAAGCTGACTAAAGTTAAATGTATGCAAGAAGCTAACGTGACACTATTATAAATTTAATTTAATATTAGGTGTGTTATTTGCATTGTTTTGCTGATTTCATTAAAACTAAAATTTGAGCAACACGTCGAACATTAGCAATAACAATGGGACCGTCGATAGCAGTTTCATCAAAAGATTCTTTTCATGTATAATTGCTTGTGATTTGCAGATTTTGTGGATTTTGTTCTACAACCGTTTCTGCCTTTCTTTTTCGCATGCAAGAAATATTTATTCTCTTCTAAATTAATATTCTCTAGGCTAGCCATATATTTCTTTTACTCTTTTCACTTTTAGGGTTAGTCGCCTCATTAGAAAAATGTGTGCATTGAATGTTTAAGGCTTAGGGTTTGTCTAAGCTTCAACTTTCATCTATTAATATTGAAAATCCTTGTGTTTGTCTTTACACTTTTGGTTCGGTACCCATTATAGAACTTGAGAGGAGTTTGATATTGATATTGAATTTAGGGAGAGCCTAAATATAGTGAATGTAAGGGATCTCACTCTTAGGGTGGAGCCTAAGCATATTGTATTGAGGGGATCTCTCATACAAAGCTTGAAGAATTTTTTTTTTCTTGTAGAAGTGAGGGCATCTCAGACTTAGAGGGAGCCTAAGTTGAAACGTTGAAAATCAAGTTATACGAAGTCACTCAAGAGGGAGTTTGTTTGATAAGTATTTTCATTGTAATTGCTAAACTTTTTATATAGTGAAGTTTCATTCCACTAGGCACACTGCTCCTCCAAACGTAGGTGATTTTGCACCGAACTAGGTTATCAACCTCTGTGTCATTACTTTTTCTGCTTGCTTTTGTAACAGTCCTCTTGTCAGATATATTGTCTATGACATCGTGCTTAACATTATGTCCTCTGTTAGATCCACCCATTTTTTCAATTGGTATCAAAGCGGGTTGACTGTTGTACATTAAGTCCTCAATAGAATAGATCAGGGAAGGTGGATCAATTATTTGTCCTCCTATTTAAGATGGTGAAGAAAATCTTGTTAATTCTCTTTCTTCGTTAACAAAACATATCAGTAAGGGTATGAAACTTTTGAACAAGCGTCCTCGTAATTATAACTCCCCACATGTCAGAGACATCAGTAACAACAACAAGTTCAATATGCTAAATAACTCTAAACCTTATGATAGAAAAAGAGAAGGCGAGCAGGAAGCGAACTATATCAAAATAAGTGAGACGAAAACTTTACATGCAGAGAATGTGAAGGCTTTGGTCATTATCAAGTTGAATGTCCAAATTTCTTGAGAAGGAAAAAAAAAAGGATTTGTAATTATCCTATCTAATGATGAATCAGTTACAAGTAGTGACTTAGATAATGAGGAAATTGACAACAAAGTTTTGAAAGTGAATGAATCATGTAATGAAGTTCATCCTACTACAAATCAGTTTGAGAACCTAACTGTTGAAGAAAATTTAAGGAATGGGAAGAAAATCTCCTTATTTTAGACCAACAAAAAGGAAGAATTCAAAAGTTGATTGAGGATATGTAACATCCCAAATTTTTTTAAGGTAATTTGAAATTTTATTTGTTAATTATCTTAATCTTGTTGGTGAATTTTAATTTTGGAATGTTTCATTTGATTTTTTAATTGTGTTGTGGGTGTTGGCATATTTTAATTGTTGTGTATTTTTATTTTGTTGGAAAGAGGAAAGAGAATTTGTTGGAAGAAAGAGGAAAATGTGGGTTTTAAAGAAGAGAGAGGAAATTGGAATTAAATGAGGAAAGAGAAGAGAATTACTTAAGAGGGAGAATTTTGGGAAGTTGGAAAAAGGAAAAGGAGGGAGAGAAAATATAATAATAATAATAATATTATTATTATTTAAAGTGCATCGGGGTACGTGCACTTCATCTTCCTCCGCTCACCCAAATCTCTTCAACGAACAAAAACCCTACCGCCCTCACTACCCCGCCTCCGCACAGCTCCGCCCCACCAGCCACGCCAGTAGCAACGACGCGCCGCCGGCCGTAGCTTGCACGCAGCCGAGAGCTGAGCTGATCTCTTTGGGCCGGATCTACGTCCCAATCGAGGAAGCCAGCCGCGTCGTCCTATCCCGAGCCGGTCTCCACCCGCGCACCAAGCCGCATCTTCTCCTCGCTCAGATCCGCAAGCCGCGCCGCGTCCCTCTGCTTCGCTTCGCGTCGCAGCCGCTCACTGAAATCGTGCGCCCGAGCAGATCTCCCTTCCCCAAGCTGCGCAACCGCACGTCCGCGACTTTGAGCGTCGTCAGATCTCCAGTCTGCGAGCCAGTTCTCTTCTGCGCGTCTGAGCGCTGAGTCGAGTTGTCGAGCCGCCGAGCCGAGTCGCCAAGTCGAGCCACCGAGTCGAGTCGTGTTTTGTCGCTTCTTGTCTCAGCTGCCACTGCTCGTTGTTGGATTGCTGGTGAGTTTGAGTTTGCTTACTGAAAGGGTAGAATTAATATTTCCTTTGGGAAGAATTATTAATTAATGTTTTTGTGTTTAGGGTCATTTGAAGGCTAATTCGATTAGGGGAATCTTTGTAACTTGTGGTAAGGATTACTTCTATCGAATCTACGCCTTTGACGTATAAGGTGTGCAAGATGGTTTCTGTGCCTGCTTTAGGGTGTTGGCTTTGGGTTTATTTGGTTTATAAATCTGTATGGATTATGCATGATTTGTTTTACCGTTTACCTGTGTTATTTGCTGCATGAGATTTGTTTGGTTATTGTGATTACAATGTTTGTACTGGATTTATTTGGATACGGTTTCTGTTAACTTACCTAATGAATTTGTACTTGGTGCGAAAACGATAGGTCAGTTTGCAAGTCGTACAGCGACTTGATTCTGACTAGGCCAGTGACAAGCCTATGTGGCGTATTGTCACTGAAGGTCGTGAAGGGGGTCTGTACGAGGCTTGTTCCGAAGTTTCGTTCTGAGGGCAAGCCCATGTGGCAATTTGCTTTGACAGGGTCATGAAGGGGGTCTGTACGAGGCCTGTTCCGACGTTTCGTTCTGAGGGCAAGCCCATGTGGTGATTTGCTTTGATAGAGTCGTGAAGGGGGTCTGTACGAGGTCTGTTTTGACATATTTGTCAGTACTCAACCACCCGACTGTGTGTCATAAAGTACGAGCCATTAGGGGAAGTTAACGGTCACCCAGTGGAGTCTGTAGTGGTTTTCCTTACTGTGTATTTTTATACTCATCCTTTATATGTTTTATTTCAGGCAAAGGTAAGAATGGATCGGCGAGGGGCAAGTAGAACCAGTGACCATATCAGAAGGGACCAGGAGACCTATTTGCTTCCGCTTACGGTTATTTGGCATTTGTTTTCTTTATGATTAAACTTTTTGTTGGTTTTTATTGTAATGATTTTGGTTTAGAAAACTATTTTAGGGATCCCGTCTAGGTTCTTTTCTTATCTTTTCCATTATTTGATTGATTAAACGTATTGAAAACCCTTTATTACTTAATATGGATTAAATTAAAGTTTTTGTTTTGTTTTGCTTACGTCTTCTAAAATAGATTTCAATGATTTTTACTTAAGTAACAACCTTGGATTAAGGTTGAAAACCCGGAGCGTTACAGGATAACCGTCTATTGAGCACTATTTCTGATTTAAAAAATGATCTAAAAAAATCTCGATTGGAATTAGAATCATTGTCCAAGTCTGCTTGCATGTTGAACTCAGGGACAAATTATCTTAACAAGATTCTCAACACTGGGAAGCAAGTTGCAGACAGAAATGGTGCCAGATTTAGTAAGTATGAGAAAGCTAACTCTAAAGTTGGATCCTCCTCTCAAACCATTATTGTTCCTGCTCAACTTTTTCATATGTCACACCAGATGTCTGTGAGTAAAGAGCCAACATCTTATCTTGTCATCAGAAATCAAAGAAGGAAGTGGACGTGTCATTTTTGTGAAAAGAAAGGTCATATTTGCCCATATGTTTTCAGCTCTATAGCAGACCTATGAATAAAACTAAAATGTATTCTATTTCAGGAAGGAGATCTATACATACATCATTTACTCGTGCACCTAAGAAAAAAATTGAATGGCGGGGGTAAAAGAGAATACTTCTCTCGGGCTTTTAATTATAATGTAACCTTTACATCTCTTCATACTTCAGCCAGGGAGGACTGGTACTTTGACAGCGGTTGATCCATGCATATGACAAGAGAGAAGAATTTCCTAACCGATTTAAAGTCATGTGCTTCTGAACATGTTATTATGGTGATGGTGGTAAAGGAAAAATTATTGGCAAGGGAAAACTTTAATATCCTGGACTTCCTTCTCTCAATGATGTTATTCTTGTGGAAGGCTTAACACTAAACCTCATAAGCATAAGTCAGTTATGCAATCGGGTTTCAATGTTAATTTCTCAAAAGGAAGATGTCTATTGACTAATAATGATAACTCTCTCACCATGACAAGTACACGATCTTATGATAATTGTTACTTGTGGACTCCTAATGTTTTTAAACTTGGTTGCAGCATCCCTAAGCACAATGAATTTGTGCTCTCTCCCCAGAAATGCAAAACTGTCTCATAGAAACTAAAGATTTTTGGTCTAGAAAAGTCAGAGTGGGTCAAGTTATCTTTTAGAAGCATGATGAATACTTGTCAAGGTTCTCAGATATATGGTTGTAAAACATGTGTTGTTCATATTGTTGTCCTCACAAATCTTGTCATTGGTTGTGCTGAGATATTTGTTGAGTCCCATGTGATGAGTGATGACATTATTGATAATGTTGCTCTTGTTGAATTTGTGGGTAAAATCATTGTTGTCTCATTTGAAAATTCGGTGAATGGTAAGTATCTTTATTCTGACAAGGATACTGATATTGCTTTTGCAGACATCGATTATGTTTTTCAGGTTAATAAAGTTTTTATTGTTGTTTTCTAGCCAGTTGGATGATTATTATGAGAATGTGTTAAAGGATGACATTGCTAGTTTTGATGTGTTTACTAGTGTTGCTTCTGAAAATTGGCCTTCTGATGGGGTGTTTGAGAAGTTGATTGTTGATGGTGGTCTGGTTGGTAAAAATGTTGTGAGCTTTGATGATCAAGATGATAATGTCTGTGAAGATATTTTTGTGTTGAATGCTTGTGCCCATGTATCAATTATGAAAAAGGATGATGTTGATTTTGTTATCGGTAAAACAATTTTGGATTTAAGCATGAAAAATGTAGGTTTTAAGGGACTTAAGGAGGTTAGTATATCTCATATCCCAACTGTTGGTCATGCTGATGCTAATATGCTGTTTGAAAAAGAATTGATGTAAAGAAAGTGGTTGTTGATCTATCATAGACGATTGTTTTAAATATTATTTTTTCATTGTGCTGAATTAGAGGATTCATGCTTTTGATTCACTTTATTTGGTTTGATGAAGGCTTGATTGTTGTTATTTTTGTAAGTCAAACAAAAATGGGAGAATGAATTTGGTTATGGCTATTAGTTTGTTTGCAAACTTGTGTGTTGCTTGTGTTTGGTTTCCTCCTACTGTCAAAGCCATTGGTTCGTTGTATGTTTGTGTTAATCTAGTTTCTCGATAGTTTGTTTGTTTTGTCTTAAAAAAATAGCCGAAGGAGGAGATTGTTATTGCATTGATTGACTAATTTTATTAGAAGCAAAATTTGAGCAACATGTTGGACAACATGTCAAAGCATTAGCAATAACATTTGGACCATCGACAACAACTTTAGCAAAATATTATTTCCATATATGATTGTAGATAATTTGCAGATTTTGTGGATCTTATTCTCCAATTGTTTCTTCTTTTCTTTTTCTAATGCAAGGAATATTTATTCTCTTCTAAATTAATATTCTCTAAGCTAGCCATATATATATGTTACTCTTTTCATTTTTAGGGTTAACCGCCTCATTGAAAAAGTGTGTGCATTGAATGTTTTGAGCTTAGGGTTTGTCTAAGCCTCAACCTTCATGTATTGATATTGAAAATTCTCGTACTTGTCGTTGAGATTTTTTGTTCAGTAGCCATTGTAGAACTTGGGGAACCCTAAGTTGAAACGTTGAAGAGCAAGCTATACGGGAGTCACTAAAGAGGGAGCCTGTCAGATAAGTACTTTTGTTGTGATTATCAAACTCTTTATACAGTGAAATTTCATTCCATTGGGCACACTGCTTCCAAACGTAGGTGATTTTGTACCGAGCTAGACTATCAATCTCCGTGTCATTACTTTTTATGTTTGGTTTTGTAGGATATATTACATGTGACATCATGTTTGACATTGCGTCATCTATTAGATCCTTCAATTTACATGCTAAAAATTAAAAAATAAAAAAGAATCATAAAGGTCTGTCCAATTTAGATTGCCTTCTTCTGGAATTGGATCCCTCTCTAATTTGTTATCCTTTGTGAAAGAAAGGGTAGATTTATGGATAGTCTTTAGAAGGAAGGAAAATGATAGATGGTGATGGGGCAAAGTGTAAAATGCATTAAAAAATAAAGAAATTTAGTAATATATATATATATATGTGTGTGTGTGTTAGATATGAATTAGGTTACCTAATCTTTGGGACTCTCAAATCTCAACATAATATATGTCAGCCTTTACATTACAAATTTACAAAAGGATTAGTTGAACTTTGACAGCTAATGCTTGTTGGTATCACCAATCTCTTTCAATTCACATAATTTATATATATATTTTATATATATAATAATATAAGAATATACTCTAAATTTACAATGCCACCCTAAAAATACAACCATAAGATGTCAAATAATGAGGAAACAAATAATTCAATTCATTTTAGATTTAAATATAAATTCACCTTCAATTCTATTTTAATTAATCAACTTTCAATACTTCATTTTGTTTTTATATCTAAATTAATTAATTACTTTTAAACTTTATGTTTTAGTGTCTATTTATTTTATCTTTTATTATTTTATTAATAATTTAACCTCGCTTTAAGAATCCAACATCCAACCAATTAAAATTTGGTTTCAACTATTTGTTCAAATACTAATATATTGAAATAAGAAAATAAACAAAAGGCATCCCAAAATATTCTAATACAACAATTTATTAAAAAAAATTAGTGGTGACTACCAACCCAAAAAAAAAAAAAAAAAACTATTGATGCAAAGTCTTTTAATTTGGACTAAAATTAGAAACTTTCCAACTTATATTGGACCAAAATAAGATAAATATAAAAACTTGGATTAGAATGTAATAATTTAACTAACAACTAGCATCTACGAGGATCAAAAAGTTCAGGTTCAAATTCTCTTATCTCCAATTTATACTAAAAAGAATATAATGATTATCTATATGTGTCATGATAGACACATATAATAATCTATCACATTCTATCACAGATAAATCTGTGATATTTTATTATATTTTAAAATATTTTAATTCATTTTGCTATACTTAAAAAGAACTAGTTTTTAACCAAATATTATTTTGTGTTTAATCATCCAAAAATTTCAAAATTGAAATAGATTGATAAATTCTTAAATTCAATATCAATTTAGATGTTAAATTAAAATAATTTATTTAAAATATTATTTTAATTTTTTTACTTTGAAGTTTATTCAATTTTAATTATTTAATTTTAGTTCTTGTACTTTCAATAAATCTTAAACTTAATCTCAACGCTTATTTTTTTGTTGATTTTTTTGTTTTAAAAAAGGTTGAATATAACATTTTTATTATAAATTTTCAAAACATATTCATGTATGAATTGTTTTCAAATATAGCAAAATAAACCAAAATATTTACAAAGTAAAATTCAAGAATTTATCAATGTAGACATTGATAGATTTCTAACAATATCTATCGGTAACATTGATACACTGATAAACTTCTATCTATGTTTATCATTGATAAATCCTGAAAGTTTTCTATAAATTTAAATATTTTCACCAATTTTTTTGTTTAATCAATTTTGGTAAAAAATAGTTTTCGACGGAGAAATTTATGATTTATTGAAAATTCAGAAATTAAAATTGGACAATCTAACAATAATAATAATCATAACTACTCATTAAAAAAAAACAATTGAAATTAATTTACATTTGAATATAGCAATATGTGAAACTGATGGTTTGTGAAAGACACACACAACCCACATCATTTGGTTTTTATTTTGTTAAAACCAATCGGTGGATTTCAACATTGATTTGCAAATCTGACTTTAACTGAATAATGCAATCTTAATTAAAACTTATATTATCCTAATAACCATATTATATACAGGAAGGCATCAACAACAGAAACTACATTTGAGCGTTAAATATATTATTAAGTTAATTAATTCAAATTACAGATAAATAAAGTTAATTTATCAAAAATTCAATTTGACAATTTATTTACCTCAAATTTTAAAATAATAATAATAATAAAAAAAAAGGTTGGAGGGAGCAGGTGCATGTCATGTCACTTTATTAAAACCTTATAATTTGATATTTCCTAAGTTTTGATTCACCCTTCTTGCTTGAAGTAGAAGGCTTATGTTCTTTTTTTTTTGTCTTTACAATGGTCTAAAACAACAATCATTAATTTTTAATTTAATTTACTATTTTTTCATAAATTATAAAAGATGATGGAATTATTAGTCTTCCATGATCATGTAGCTGTGTTTGTTTTTACCAATTTGGAAGTTTGGAGCATGCTCACACCTATGCCCTTCATTATATCCACGAAGTGAGAGCATTGATTAGCCAATTTTTTTAACTAAAATTTTGATTTCGGTCCTTATTATACTTTACATTATTGTTTTATTTTCAACCTCACATAGAAAATTAAAAGAAAAAAAAAAAAAGGTTTTCTGTGCGGGCCACGTGAAAGTGGAAGGTCCACCCCCAATGAAGAATAAAAGTAATGTTGATTGAATGGTAGACTGTTGTGGGAGGCAGGAGCGGTTTTGAAGGACCATTTTTTGTTTTATATGGCAGTTTTGTAAAGTTGTTAGTGAATTGGGGTGATTTTCAAACTATTTAGAAATTTGTTGTAGTTTTTGAGCAGATAGAGAATGGGCGAAGGTTGGATAGAGAAGAGAGTAAAAAAAAAAGAGAGGTGGGAGAGAGGAGAGGGCGAGGATTGACGGCCCGACAGATGTGTCGTTGACCGACATGATTAGAGCTGCTGTTGCACTTTCGTGCAAGCTTGCAGGATTCTCTGGGCTGACGACCGACAGCAAAGTCCATGAAGGACTTGTCTCTTCGACAGTCTTTGACTGACGAGATTAGAGGAAACAAAAGGTCGAGTGTTGAACATTCGCCCTTTTCACCGCCCAAAGTTGCCAACAGGAGGGCGAGTGAACACTCGCCCTCCTCCCTGCACCCTCCCACCTACACACCTTCATTAAAGACCCCTCCCTACACGTGCACACCTGACCCGTGAACGAAAAGGGAGAGTTTTGAAAACTCATCCATTTTCTTTTAAAACCCCTTCTCCACATCACCTTCTCCACAAAACATCCACTTCTTCACAGAATCACTCCAATAACTTATCCTTTTTCTTTCAAATTTTTTACTTCCTCCTCTCGTCACTGTCTTCGATCTCCATATCACACACTCAATCACAAGTTTGTATTATTTTATATTTTTTAATTCTGATTTGTATCCAATAATTATTATTTTATCAATTTTGTTGCTTGTTAGAGAAAAGAAGTCAAAAGAGGTATTTGTTTAAAAAATAATTTGTTCGATTTATAATTATGTTGCTAAATTTAGTTAATTTTTAGATTTGTATTCAATTTTAAAATGTTTAGGTTTATGTTAATTTTAGGATTAGAGATAGAGTTTTTTGTTTATGTGTTTTTAGATTGAAAAAGTTGGATGAATATTGTGGTTTGTAAAAAATTGAATGCATATTGTTTGTGTTTATTTTAGGGTTATGTTTGAAATAGTAAATATATCTAATTTACTGTATTTATTTAGTTAAATCTGTAGTTTTAACTAAATATGTAACCCAGGATAATTAGAGTAAGAATAGAGAACACACAGAATTGTTAACCCGGTTCAGTGAATATCACTTACGTCTGGGGGCACTTATGCCTTATAAGAACAATGCTTCAATATAAACAAGAGTTTGAATGATTACAGTCAAGTGAGATATTGTTGTTCAAATCTAAACCCACAGTTTAGAATAACAAACTTTAAGTAACACTTTCACCCTATGTTACTTATGTATCTCTAGAATCTAGGCTCCCCCTAATTAACTGTAAGAGATACTTTTTTGAGATAGGCACCCCCTATCAAGTAGAATACATACCCCACCTGTTTTAACACTTGATGTATAATTAGGCTCCCCTAACTCTTACTCCTCTTGCAACGCACGTTCTTCACAATGCCGATGACTGAATAGATAACTTTGTATACAAATAACAGATTCACAAAGCACACAGTAGATGCAACAATGTTTTGATTTTGACTTAGGAATAAATCTCAAGAACTTTATGATCTTCAAAGTATATGAGAGTCTCTTTTATCATAAAGTTAAATAGCTGGATAATATGGAAATATTAAAGTTCCAGCAACAAACCTCTTGAGAGATTTAGTCTTCAATCTTTCTTTGTTTGATATAATCTTGTTGCATACTTTCTTCAATAATAGTTCACCTATTTATAGGTCTTCAACATATATTCCTAATGTTATAAGGAATCTAAAAATAGTCAATTATCTTTTGTAAAGACAATAGGAAATTTCTAATAGGAAAAGGTAATCTTCCTCTTTTTAAGGAGATACATTTAAGTCTTCTTGAATCTTATATATTAAATAAATATAAGATATTTGGAGAAAAGAAATATTATTTTTAGCCAAATAATAATAACAACAATCTCCCCCTTTAGCAAAAAAAATTCTTTTCTGGCAACCATTTCTTCTTCTTATGATCCTTATAATAATGTTAAATATCTGATGCATAACAGTCTCGAAAAATATGATACTTTTTGAAGATCAATTCCCAGTGATAAACTATAAAGTTCATAATAAAGATCAAAAGTAGATGGTCAAGGGTAATAACTGATAAAGAGTTTAAACAAAACATGGTTGATAAAAGATATGGTTCTCTTATTCCTTCTTAATTTTTTTTTCTCTCCCCCTGGTTGCCTGAAAGAAATCATCTCCTGGTTTACACATTAAAATCAGAAGGAGTTGCCAAAGGATCATCTACACCTGGCTCTTGTGGTTCAACAGAAGTAGATGGTAGCAGTCCTTGAAGAGTGTTAATAAGAGAGTCCACAATAAACTTTATGTCTGATAGTGTATGTATTGTGCTACTTAACATTCTTGATTCAGTAATTAAATTGTGTAGAACTTTATTACTAACAGCTGGTGGTAAGGAAAGATCATCTTTGTAGTACTTAGTATTGTCTGTTTGATCACCATCAGTTGTAGCTGGAGTCCTTAGATCATAAATAATATTTGGAACATGAGCTCCTTGAAATAGTCTTAAGCTCAATTGGAGGACTTTGGGAGTAGGATCGGGATGATCTTGAGCTGTCAGAACATTTGGATGCTGAGATACCATCATCCCACATAGAAGTCGCGGAAAGCAGATAGGTATTTTGAGTCCAAAAGATTCAACATGTCTCAATACTTGAGACAAAACAAGTTCTCCTACGTTCACTGGGGTACTGGTGCCAATTTGATAAATCAAATTTTCTAGTGCAACTGAAATACTTGAAACATGAGTCGAAGGAATCCAGTTTGCTATTCCTATCTTGTGGAGAATAGCATATTTGACACTTAAGGTTCCTGCTAGTAAGTGGCCAGAAGATGGCCAAACTTTAATTACTCCTCCAGTCAGTTCTGTTGCTAAGACTTCTATAGGAATAGATTGAGTAGTGATATCAGATGACTGTTCTATTTTCAAATATTTATGTATTGCTGAAGGTGAGATATCAAAATAGAGACCTCTGACATGAACCTTGTGATATTCTGTGTCACTTGGATCATTGAAACCTGCTGGGAGATTAACAATAAATTCTCGGATTAATCTTGGATAGAATGGTCCTACTTGAGATACGGTTTTGGTTAATCCTGCCTTGTGTATTAACTCCATTATCTCTATGCACGAATGGTGTTTATCAGAGATATTAACCTCATCAGCAATTCTCCTTTGAATGACATATCTCCATTTGGCTACATTCTCTTCACAATGAAAAGAAACTCCATCTAATGGTACAGAAGGTACATTGGGAGGGATTTTTCTTCGGTCAAATTTTGTGGATACAAACTTAATGCCTTTGTTTTTGGAAGAATTTTGATCAGATATGATCTTTTTGCCTTTTTCTTTTTGATCTTTCTTGGCTTTTGAAGAAGATTTTGAGGCTGTGGTAATCTTTGATTTTAATAAATCAGCCAGACAAACATCCTCATCTGAAGGCTCAGGGTTTACTGGTTCTAACGGTTCTTTAGGAAGAGGTTGACTAGGTAAATGGGTTTGATTAATATTCTCTTCAGACACAACATTAGTATTAACTTCAGAACCCAAATTTTCATCAACTGTAGTTGTTTCACCATGTCCAGTTACACTATCTTCTATAGGCAAATCAGTAAGTTCTGAGACAGTTTCCACCACATTAGGTTCCAGTTCATGCATGTGTGGATTACTAGAGTCATCTCCTAGGTTAGTTTCCATATTATCATCATTTTCATTTGGAGCAACATAAATTATAGTATTATGGTCAGATACATCAAGAGAAGGTTCTTTGGTTTTTGAAAACGTAACCTTCTTTTTCTTTCCAACGGACAGTGAAGGACCTCGCATGCGTACTCCATGAGGATTCTGACGAACTTTAGAACGCAGAGATCTTTCTTGATCATATGTACTGTGACGTGTAGACACCATTTTCTTTGAGCAGAGCAAAGAGAAGAAGTCTTCTACTGATTTGGAGAGAAGCCGCGAAGAAGCCTTTTTGGAGAAAACTTTTCTTGATTTAAAATAAGTTTGATCTTGTGCCCCTTCTCCTTCCTTTATCATTATTACTTTTTTTTTATAAATACAATATGGGCTATTTGAAATGGGCCCCCTTTTTATTTTTCTTTTTATAAACTTTTGATATTTTTGGGCTCTCATGATCTAACTCAAAAGTTGAATTGGCAAATGTTTAGCCCTGCCCGTAGGTTTTCAAAGGTTATGGCATCAAGTGGTTTTGTCAAAATATCAGCTATCTGAATAGTAGTTCTCACATGCTCAAGTGTGATTATCTTATTTTCAACTAACTCTCGGATGAAATGGTGTCGAATGTCAATGTGTTTGGTTCTACTATGTTGAACAGGATTTTTGGAAATATTGATTGCACTCATATTGTCACAATATAGAGTCATAACATCCTGATCAACTTTATAATCTTTCAGCATTTGTTTCATCCATATTAGTTGCGCACAACTGCTTCCTACCGCTATATATTCAGCCTCAGCAGTTGAAAGTGAAACACTATTTTGTTTCTTGCTGAACCAAGATATAAGATTTGTTTCAAAAAAGAAACATCTTCCTGATGTGTTTTTTCTATCTTCTGAACAACCTGCCCAATCTGCATCAGAATAACCTACTAATGTAGGATTAGTATCAAAAGAGTACTAGAGGCCGTAGTCTACTGTACCATGAATGTATTTTAGAATGCGTTTAACTAAGGCCAAATGAGAAGTGCGAGGTTCAGACTGATATCGTGCACATACTCCTACAGCATAGGATATATCTGGCCTACTTGCTGTTAAGTAGAGAAGGCTTCCTATCATGCTCATGTAGGTTCTTTCATCAGTTTTGGGAATATCAATTTCTTTGGATATTTTCACATGTGTAACAGCTGTGGTTCGTTTTGTTTGAACTTTATCAAGTCCAAACTTTTTGATCATATTTTTAGCATATTTTTCTTGAGAGATAAAGATGCCATTATTGACTTGTTTGATTTGCAATCCCAGAAAATATGTCAATTCACCTACCATACTCATTTCAAATTCAGACTTCATTTGTTGAACGAAGTCATCTATCATAGTCTGAGGTGATCCACCAAAAACAATGTCATCCACATAGATTTGTGCAATTATAAACTGATTGTTTTCTCTTTTGATGAATAATGTTTTGTCTATGCTTCCTCGAGTATAACCTTTGTTAGATAAAAATACTGTTAAACGATCATACCAAGCTCGAGGAGCTTGTTTGAGACCTTATAGTGCTTTTAGACATGATTTGGGTTATTTGGATCTATGAAGCCCTTAGGTGGAGCTACAAATACTTCTTCATTTAAGTACCCATTGAGGAAGTGACTTTTAACATCCATTTGATATAGTTTAAGTTTGAGCAAGCAAAAAATTCCCAGAAGTAAACGAATGGCTTCCATCCTTGCTACTGGAGCAAATGTTTCATCAAAATCTATACCATGTACTTGATTATATCCCTGAGCTACTAATCTAGCTTTGTTTCTGGTAATAGCTCCGGTTTCATCAGTTTTATTCTTGAATATGTATTTAGTACCTATAACATTTACATCTTCTGGTTTTGGAACAAGTGTCCATACTTTATTTCTCTCAAACTGAAGTAATTCTTCTTGCATAGCATTTAACAAGTACTCATCTTTGAGAGCTTCTGAAACGTTAGTTGGTTCAATTGAAGATGTAAAGCACACATTCCCTATCATTTGAGCATAATCAATTCTCTCTTTTCTTCTTGTTGTGATTCCTGCTTTTGGATCACCTATAACATTTGATAAAGGATGATTTTTCTGAACCCTTGATGAAGATTTCAGAGAACTATTTTCATCTCTTGATTGCTCTGTATCATTAATAGTGTCATTTTATGTTGATACACCTACTTCTTCATGAATTTTAGTAGGGGAAACATGAGTGTTTCTACATTGTTTTGTAGAAGAGTTGTCTTGCTTTTCTGATGTTACTGGTAGTTCATCATCATCTTGTACTATATCAGGTGACCATAGATCATGAACTATAACATTTACTGATATTATCACTGTATGTGTTTTCTTTTTAAACACTCTATAAGCTCAACTGGTTAATGAATAACCTAAAAATATGCCCTCATCTTTTGTGCCATAAAGTTGTTTCTTCAGTTTTTGACATATTGCAGACTTCGTGACAGTCAGAAGGAGTCCAATGATAGCAATTATCAGAGAGACGTGTTCCAATCATACGTAAGCATGATTTTTGTCTATCAGTGAACATTTGTCTTTTGAAAACATCACCTGATATCATTGATCGCATAAATGACTTATGCTGATTAAGTTTGTAGTAAGACCATGAAGATCAGGTAGATCTGACTTGACAATATCTCCTTTGCCAAGATCTTTACATTTTGCACCATCTCTAAAAGTTACATAACCAGCATTACATTCTTTTATATCAGACAGTAATGTTTGATTTCCTGTCATATGACGAGAACAACCACTATCAAAATACCAATCTTCTTTAGAAGATTGATGAATTGTGGTTAAAGCAATATTACATTTTGACTTGACTCTCCATTCAAACTTAGTTTTCTTGACATTATTTTTAATATTTCTTTGTGTCTTTGCTGAAGGACTCCTTCTACTGTGAGTATGAGCTATAAAAAGATAACAATAAGGACGAATATGTCCTTGTTTTCCACAATAGTGGCATACCCATCTTCGCTTTCTAGTTGTTGTTTTTGATATTTTCTTTTGAATCTGTTTATCAGTATTTATTATTTTTTTAACTGGAACAATCTTTTCTTGAATGGTATTCTTTTGAATTGACTGATTATAGCCAATTCCTCTTCTGTCACCAGAATTCCTGTTAGAATTGAGTATTTCATCCAAATTTTCTATTCCATAATTTAGCATTCGGACAGATTTTGAAATAGTTTCAAATCTATGACGTGTTTCTCTCAATTCCTTCTTAAGATTTGAAATGATGGTCATCAGTCTGTGATTTTCTTCTATCAAATCATGAATTCTCTCTTTTTGTTGTTCTAGAACAATTTGATCATCATTAATTTATGATTTAAGTAGATCAGTATTTTCCTCTGTAATTTCTTCTGAAGTTTGATCTTCAACATGACCAGTGTGTTCTATAAAGTCATGACTTAAGAAGGCACAAATTTATTCATCACTATTACTATCTGAACCTGTGTCTTCATCAGATAAAGTTTTTACCAGACCTTTCGTTTGTCTACTTAAGAAGGTTGGGCATTCGGCTTGATAATGACCAAAGCCTTCACATTCTCTGCATCTGAAGCTTCGATTAATTTT
>JBBPDJ010000014.1:4247109-4263493 GCA_037974625.1 Cucumis cinereus
ACAATCTCTCAAGTAATGTTTTGGCACAAACCGACTCTTCATGAGCTCTCTCAATTCGATCCACGTCTCCACTAGACATTCCTATCGTCTCCTCCTCTTAGAACATACCTTATCCCACCATGTTTGTGCATAGTCCTTAAAATCTGTGTTGGAGATAATTACCTTTTTCTCTTCAGAGAGATCATTACCTCGAAAAATATGTTCTGCCTCATGTTCCCATTGGAAGAAGTCTTAAGGTTTCGATGTACCATGAAATTTTGGAAATTTAACTTTAATGTTTCCAAAACTCCGATCTCCATGCTTGTTTTCTCTTCTACCTTGCGACCTCTTATTATGAAAACCTCTCCTTCCTCTCGAGCCATGTCGTGCCCCTCTCCTAGGCTTATCTATAACAGGATCAGAGTTGGATTCATTTTGCTCTGATTCTTCGTCCTCCTCAAAATTCGTCACAACCTGTCTCCTTACTTCAGGTATTTTCCTAGCTTGAAACCTTTGTTCTATTATGTCCAACCTCGCATTGAGTTAGGTCTCTAAGCGTTGCATGACTTCCTCATTTAATCCTCCTTGTAACTCCCACTGTTGAACACCATCGTTACCTGCCATTGCTGCAAAACATAAATAAGTGAAAGAAAAGTGGACCTCACAATCACTCCTTCACGTGTTTTTCCTCGTAAGATGATGTTCACTCGTGTTTACACTCAAATTGTATCTCTCTCACAAATATGAACTCTTTGGGGTGATAGCCAAGATTTTGCAACCAAGTTCAGAAGAACAAGCCAACAACAAACAAAGCAAGAATGCCTTGTAAAGTGTCCAACTCAAGCAAAGAACCAATCGAATGCAACAAAAGCGAAAACTAGAAATGTAGAACCAAATGCTCGAGATTCAACAAACTAGACAAGAAACAATAAAAATGTGATATTTAGAATTAAGAACCTAATATTCAAAATTCAAGAATTATGCAAGATGAGCAAAGAAAACCAATCTACTAGACAAAATAATTATAAAAAGAAGCAAAGAATTAAGAATAGAATCAAACGATACTAATTATACCCAAAACTCAATTTAAAAAGTCAACCAATTGCCCTTTAAAAACTATTAATTTTCTTATAAAAGTTAAGTAGGTTAAAACCTATGAAAATTCAACAGCTTAATTGACGTACTTCAAATAATTTTTTTTCCTTCTAAACAAACCCACGACAACTTCTTTTTTTTTTTTCTTTCTTTTACGCTTTTTTTCTTCTTCTTGCTTGCTTATTGTACTATAAGGCAGAAGTTTTTTTTTTCAATTCAATCAAGAACAATTTTTGTTTTAATTTTATTTTTAAAACTAGACTTTAGTCAATAAAGCGATTAACATATACCCAATCTAGAGCCTAAGTTCTGATACCAAATGATAAGTAAACTCTAGGATTTGTAAATTAGGAACCCAATTAGCGAACCCCTAATAACAAATTCTAAAATCCCCAAATCAATTTGACAAAAACCCAAGGGAATGGATTAGATTTGGATTACCTTTTGATAAAAAACCAAGAGATAAGGAGAACTAGTTCCTCACTCCAAGTTCAAACACTCCACAAGCAAGGTGATCAAACTTACCTGAATGTTCTTGGCTTGCAACCCTAAATCAAGAATTGCTAAAAGGCGGCGATGAGACTCTGTCATCTACCAAAGAATTTTCATTCTAGAAAACCCTAAATCTTTAATTATAAAAAATCTGCTTAAAACAACCTGAAGGCAAGGCTTAAATAGCCTCCTAATAAACCTTAATTCAATGGGAAAATACTAAATTATCCATTTTTTTAAAAAGTTATTAAAAAAAGATCAAAGGATAAAAAGATAAAATTGAAAAAGATAAAAATTGAAAATTATTTAAAATACATCATAATTATTAAATAAAGCCTAATTAATAATTTGATGCTTGTGTGGATCATATCAGAGGGTAAGTTATTTGAGTAACTCTTTGAAGAAGGGGACATTATGTGAAGAAGGGGAAAGAAAGGGATGTTCTGTGAAGAAGAGGCTTTAACGGGTGAGGTGTGCAAGTGGGAGGGTGCAGTTGTAGCGAGGGGTCTTTAATGGAGGTGTGCAGGTGGGAGGGTGTAGGGAGGAGCACGAGTGTCGCTCTCCTGTTGGCAACTTTGGGGGGTGAGAAGGGGGAATGTTTAACACTCGCTCTTTTGTTCCCTCTAATCCCGCCAGTCAAAGGCTATCGAAGAGACAAGTCCTTCACGGACTTCGTTGCCGACCGTCTGCCCAGAGAATCCTGCAAGCCTGCACCAAAGTGCAACTGGAGGTCTACGACAGGTCTAATCCCGCCGGTCAACGGCACGTCTGCCGACCATCAACCCTCCCCCTCTCCTCTCTCCCAACCCTCGCCTTTTTTTTTCTACTTCTCTCTCCTAAGGGCGAGGGTTTACTCTCTTCTCTCTCCACCCAAAAACTACAACAAATTTCTAAATAGTTTGAAAACCAGCCCAATTCACTAATAATTTTACAAAACTGCAATATATAAATAAATGGTCGAATTTTGAAGCCAGAATTATTTTCTCCGGCTGCCCAATAACATCTTCACTTTACTACAAATATTGCTTTCTTAAATATAGAAATCACACCCATAAAGTATCCAAAAATATTAAATACATGAAATATTTTCATATTTTCATATTTTCTGACGCTATTATATCTTTGTTATGTAATTGGAACATATATCTTCTAAATTTTTATATCAAATAAACCTAGTATATTATGATTTGTATACACGCTGATACATATATAAAATTACTAATTTATGCACATATCAAATATGCTCTAAATAGTTAGATTTATATTCCTTAATTCAAAAGATTATTATCAGTTATTTTATACGATATAATCTATTGTAAACCATCTGTATACTAATTATTTTTTTTATATATTACCTTATATAGACGTGTTCAATTGTATACTTAACGCTATTGTTCTTATTCTTTCATATGACGGTCATTTCAATGAGAAAAATAATTACAAAGATTTATTTCATCCTCCCTTAGATCGATCATCATCGACGTGCTGGCACATGAAGCATTTCATTTAAATTATAAGAGACATAACCAAGTAGATTTTTAAAATAGGCTCATTACATGTATGTATATAGCTTTATTGTCCTACTCATTTGATTGAAGCTTTACCGCTATTTTCTTACAAGTATCATGCATGTGTGTAAAAGCAACATTATTGGAACCTTTCCATGCTAGTTTTACTTCCTTGAACATAATTATATATTATGTTATATATATATGGACTATATCGATTATAGATTAAAATTTCCAATGTATATATGCAATATACAACCATTCAACTTCAAACAACAAACATATGTATCGGCTTCCTTGTACATATATATATATATATATATCAACAAGCCATTTGAAAAACCATTCCTTCGGTGTAATTAATTTTTCCCATATGAAATAGTATATATTTTTTTTTAAAAAAATGGTAGTAGCATACCACATTTTATTGAACAACTGAAATAACAAACTCCAAGGAAGGAGGGTTTGAGGCTCTTGAAACAGGAATGAAAGGTCATAAATGGGTTTTTTTTCTTTTTAATTATATTGAAGGATGTTAATAAATTATTTGGTGTGTCAAATTGTTGGGTTACCTTTTACGATTATTTCTTTTATTCTTTTATTTATTTATTTTATTTTTTATCAAACCAATATTATTTGAGGGTTGTATTGTAACTGGTCTGTAACATTGGTGAAAAACATTAGCCCATGAGGTCATTTGTGTAAAAAATGGGATCATTTTTACTTCAAACAAAAAACCAAACCCACATGATTTTTACTTGAAGAAATTACCTTTTTAATCTTCAAGTTTTGTACCTTTTTATTTCCAAAGTTTATTTTTAAAGTTTATAAAAATTAACTCATTTGGTCTCTGAGTTTTTTAAAACAAGTTTAAAAGATCTTTTTTAAAAATAATTATATAATATTTAACATTAGGAAAAAAAATAGTTTTAGACAGAAGTTTTAAAAATTATTCTTCTATGTAAAATAACATGTACTTATTTAAGGTAAAAGTATAAAGTTATTTGATGGACTTTTTTAACCCATTTTTCAAAACTCGGAAACTAAAAAGGTACATTTTAAAAACTTGAAAAAATGAATACTCTTATAAACTCAATGACTAAAAAGATATATTTTTAAAACTAAGAATCAAAAACACATATTCTTCAAAATTTAGAAACTAAATTTATAATTTTTTTCTTTTTACTTTTTCAAATTGGAAAAAGTTTGAAAAATAAGAATAGAGTTTTGTTCATGCATGCAGTTGTTACTATTTCATCATCAAAATCACTGCTTATAAGGTAAACCTTTTCAAATTCATCTTTGTTGAACTAATACCATACCAATAAAGTCATCCTTGTTAAATTATATGATATAAATGATCACGCTTTAAAATACAATAAAGTCATCCTTAAATGTTTTTTCTTTATAACCGTGAGTATCCAAGCCACACCCTTACTAATCTCACGGGAGAACCCGCCTATCCTTACAACATTTGGGTGTCAAGTATCCATTCAGTAAAAAAAAAATGAATGCTCATAAATCAAATTGCATATGAAACTTCAATCCTCTTCGCTTAAAAGATTTTAGATAACAAGAAAATCGATAAGCAACCTAATATAAATACAAAACCAATACTCAGGTACTGTCTTAAGACGAGGTCTTTGGAAACACAAAGAAAAAAAAATTTAAAAACAGGAAATTCTCAATAAAATTGATGTGATTGCAGTGAAGGAGGTTGGAGGGACAAGTGGCAAGTGGAAGAAACCAGGATTGAATAGACCCTTTGATCAAAGGACAATAAGGAGGTGGAGAAGAAGGTTTTGTCGGACCTGTTGAGCCTTGTCGTTAGGCCTGGGCAATTTGTTCAAAGCATCGATTGGACAGTCCCATCTAGTTTAGAGAGGGTGAGGAGTTGGACGTCTCGTTCATTGTGGAGGAAATCAAGAAGGCAATTTTTGGGAGTGATAGAAATAAGTTTTCGGGTCTGGACGACTTCTCCAGGGCTTTTTTTTTCAAGATAATTGGAATTTTCTGAAGGAAACTTAGAAAATGTATTTAAACAAAACCATCATGGATTAACCTAGTGGTAAAAAGGTCAAT
Organism: Cucumis cinereus; assembly: GCA_037974625.1. NCBI lineage: Eukaryota > Viridiplantae > Streptophyta > Magnoliopsida > Cucurbitales > Cucurbitaceae > Cucumis > Cucumis cinereus. The sequence goes on from JBBPDJ010000014.1 coordinate 4,252,266, forward strand.
ATCTAGCTATACATATAAAAAAATGTATTCAAACCATTTTTGGAAAGAGACATTCTGAATCACTCTCTCTCTTGGAAACATTTGTGTCTTATTCCAAAGTAGGAAAGTGCTAAGAGGGAAGTTCAAACCTATCAGTCTAATAACCGGTGTGTATAAGATCCTTTCAAAGGTCCTGCCTAATCGTCTTGAGAAAGTGCTCCCTTCAACCATTTTTGAATCTCAGGGAGCCTTTGTTACAGGAGACAGATTCTTGATCTCACACCTCACTGCAAACAAGGCCATCAAGCATTATAGGACCAAGAAAAAGGAAGGTGTGATTTTTAGAATCGACTTTGAGAAAGCTTACAATCATTGTTAATTGGGACTTCTTAGACAGGGTGATGAAACAAAAGACTTCAAGTATATATGGAAAAAACCTAGTGAGGTTTGGTTCTTGGTAATGGGCAGGTTTCACGTATCTTTTTGGGTTTCAGTCTTGAAATTGTTTTGTAATTATTCTCTAGGAAATATTTTTCTTAGTTGGAAGCCCTTTCTCTAAGGAGTTTTGTGGACTCCGTTCTTTTTTGTATACTCCTGTATTCTTTCATTTTTTTTCCTTAATGAAAGCAGTTGATTCTATATAAAAAAAAATACAAATCAATACTCAATAGATTGTTTATAATGTACTATCTACTAAACTTTGAACCTGTTACATTCTATTGTTATGCTAGGGTTTAAATCTTGCTTTCATCTATAAACTTTAGGATTGTTCTACTATGATCTTAAATGGTCAAATATCCATCGGGTCTTTAAACTTCAAGTTTCTTATATTTTGTTGCTTAAACTTTCAATAGGACTAGTTTAGTCCCCTGAACTTAAAAAAAAAACAATCTTTTTGTCCTTGCTAGATCATCTCTCTCCCTAAATCCACCTTGCACAATGTTTTCTCCTAGCTAACTTGACTTGAAAATCTTGCTCTTATTAACACGCGATTTCTAGCACGCATGAGACAGACCATTAATCTCCACTATATTAAAAGGGACATGTAGGAAGAGCTACGTAGGAAGAATCGTTACATGTCCCTTTTGTTCATACATTTTATATGAATTCTCATATTGTTCTTCGTCGAGTGATTGTAACTTTTCGGATGTTGTGCTTGGCGAGTTGTTGTGACTTTTCAAGTGTAGGTGTGTTTATTTGTGAAATTGATGTTGACAAGACGCTATTCTTCGAGATAGAATGCAATAGATGCTATTTAAATGCATTTATTATGGGTGGGATTGGCTATACATATTGAATTGGTAGGGTGCATTGATTCTTCTAATGTATGTGTGAGATGCACGTGTAGAAAAAAAAAATACTTGCATTTTTCTACTTAAAATAATAGTTTCATGAAATCTAAAATTTAGAGAAAATAAAAAAAATAAAAGATTTAATTGAATGAAAGTAATAATTAATACGGTGAAATAATGCATTTTTCCATGAAAATTCATAGTAGATGTATAATAACATTAGAATAAAAAATAGGAAAATTATTGGATATGGCAAAACTACTGAAATAAGTTATAGATACTGTTAGTCTTCTATTCGTTTCTATCAATGTCACTTAGTGTCTACCATTGATAAAATCTAAAATTTTTCTATATTTTATAGATATTTTATTTCATTTTGCTATATTGAAATGTCTCTAAAAAATATTTCATTGTGTAAAAAAATAAACTAGAACTACTCGTGAGAGTGCATTGCACGTGTTTTGCCACTAGTCTATTAAAATTAGACTAAAAGTATGGACCAAAATTTCTAAGAAAAAAGTTCCAAAAACTAAAATGCACATTATAAAATTTAGGACCAAGATAGAACAATTTTTAAGTTGAAGAACTAAAATGTATATTTGAAAATTCAGGAGGCACAGTTGAATGAACTTTTAGTGACCAAAATACAATATAAACCTTATTCTATTTACTCGAATTACCAATTCTAATCCAATCAAAATATGATTACAAATAATTAAAAATCAAAATTTTCTCAACTACGCCCTACCGCATAAGAAAAACAAGAGCATGAATCAAAGCTGTGAACATGGAAATTACCCTAAACAAATATTTATGAAGATAAAATTTTCATCATGCTTTAGTAATGAGAAAACCTTTGAAGGATAAGCCTATGCTAACCTTCATTCAGAGAAGAAATGGAGTCTTGAGCAACTTAAGATCTATAACTAGTTTGGATGGCCATGGCTGCCTATCTCGTAGCGTCTCCCTTTTCCAAAACATGTCCAAGCTCCACAATCTTCTCCAACAAAAATCTTTAATTCGAGTTGGTTGATTCAACCAACTTAGTAGCAGTATCAAGAGCATTGCACATCTGAAAATGGCCCAATTACAGTCACATATAAGGAAATAATGCCTCTCCCCAAACATCAAGCAGTTCTTCAAATCAAAGGACACGAGGAAAGAACGGGTTGTATAAATTCACTCGTAAGCTACATTTATTATTTCATATCAATGTATAACTATTCAATGTCCAGCACACAAAACAACCTACCTTCAATGTCTTAGCAGTCCATGAGTGATCATTATCATCAAATACTTTGTTCAATTGGTCGTAATTTTCCGGAAGAAGAAGATGGGTATGGTGAAATTCTCGCAGCTATGATATTTGAAACAGGAAATAAACATACTGCAAAATAGGTAAAGTCCTTATCACATTCGCATTCGTAGATAGAATCAATTAACAAACCTGGAAGGATGAGGAGGAAGCCTGGAAGAGTTTGGAGAGACTGGGGGATTGAGATAGGTCGGAAAGAGTGTTGTAATAGGGACTGTAATCGAATAGAGTAAGATTTCAACTAAAGTAAATTGAGAATAATAATAATGAAGAAGAAGAAGGGAGAACATAAATCACAGAGATTTTACATGGAAAACCCCTAAACAAATTAGGGTAAAAACCACGGGCAAGATAGAAGAGTTCACTATATAAAATAGGAGTTACAAACTTTCTTTCTTGATGAAAAATACAAAGCTCTCTTATAAGAAGAAACTCTCTCTATTTTATATCTAACTCAATTGTTGAAGATTTTGGGATGGTTTGGCAACCATGGGTCCTCACCTATTTATAGCCAAAAGATATTTGGTCATCAAGCAAATCCAATGGCTCTAATTTGTCCTTGATATATGTGTATGATCCAATGACTCCAAATGTTCTAGAGAGATGTGTAAGATTCAATGGCCATAAATTAATCTTGGATTAAGTGTGAGATCCAATGGCTCAAATTTGTCTTCAAGAAACTTCTTGAATAATCATGAAAATTCATGATAATTATCCAACATTCATGATAATTATCCAACACAGAGTGGTGGAAATAGAAGAAGAGGAAGAAGATGGAGATGGAGATGGAGTTGATTTGGGGGTTTCATTCGCACCCTTTCCTTTTACGGCTTCTTCTTCTTCGACATCGCATAGAAAATCGCCAATGCAAAGAAGAGGTCCTCAAGTTCCTCGCATCTCTCTCTTCCTCTCTGTTTCTTTAAATCGGATCGAGGAGAGAGATCACAATCGTTCGACTCAACCCTCTTGAATCGGACCTCATCCTTCGCTTTTTACCTATTGGATTCTGCCCCCATTTCTCCAAACAACAGAAACTAGAAATTAGAAATTAGAGATTTTTTTCTTTCCTCCTTATGCATTCTTATTTCTTTTTATGCATTCTTTTTACATTATACTATAAAAGGGTGTTTTCGTACACAAGATCCACTTAGAACTGTCTTTATGATGGATAATCGACGGTTTTATTTAAATAAGGTTGTGGGAAAAAAATAATTAGAGATTTAGGGTTGTTTTCAAAATATTTATCAAAATAATGTGGTTGTTGATGATTTTGAAAAAAAAATTGGATGAGGATAGGTTGGGTTTTAAACCCCAGATGAATGGAGAAGTCCGATCTTGAAGACCAGACCTCCATTTTTTTCATAACAAGGAGGTCAGGTCTTGAAGACCATACCTCTAATTTATTTATTTATTTTTAAATAGTACAAACGAGTTAATAGTTAGAGTTAAAGACACCATAATCCAATAGAAACCACAATCAACAAGTAAAGCAGTCAGATAATAACTTCAGTCCACATAGTACAGTTAACATGTTTTACATAATCCACATAGTTTGAAAGGTCATGCATAAACCACACAGTTAATTATACAGAAACCCAAGCTTCACACCACAATATAACTAAAGAATCAAGTGTCACATAACCCACATTCCAACCAAAATCTATCGTGCTATGAACAAGATGTCCCATAACATCCCTAAAACATAACCAGAATAAATAATTCCACTACAGCAGAAAAAATTACAAGGCATACATGCGATCCAATCCATTGTAACACCCCGAGTTTTCTATCACAACCCGAGATCATTACTTGAAACAAATAAGAATTTAAAACCAGACTCTTGAAAATTTCAAATCATTTTTATGGAAGAAATTCAAGAAACACTCAAATTGACTTATGCAGAAAATCAAAGAATTAAATACTTAAAACAATGTAAAACTTTTGACTTTTGGGCCCCAAGTAAGACATGCAATTTGTAAAAGTTAAAAGTACACGTGAAAACGGATCAAAACTATAGCGGAAGCAACTGGTCATATAGTCCCGATGAGCATGGTCGCAGATTCCTCTTGTCCCTCGCCGGTCTCCTTTTCTCTTAGCCTGAAAAATAAAAACACAGAAGGGTGAGTATATAAATATACTCAGTAAGGAACTCTCTCTACTGGCCACACAGGGTAGCTGTTGATTCCTCACTTAATCAATACCCTGTTTCACACAACAATAACGGTTCACAAAGAAAGCCCATATCAGCATAAACATCAGGGTCAACCTAGGAACCTGTGGGAACACATGCAAAGCAGCCTAGTGTATCAATGGGTCGCGTGCCACACAGTAGCGAACCCGTCCCACTACAGAGTACGACAAGTGACCCATAGACGAAAACAACGCCTATTCTAGTTCAACATACTACGCCAGCCAGTTGTCATACTTTTATGTTCTACTCGGTCATCAAGCGAAGTACCACACACAAGCTAGTCAAAACGCACAGAGATAGCTATACCTTAGAATATAAAGTCCACACAGCATAGATATTCTAGGTAGTATCGTGCCAGTCTTTACACATAATTACAACAAACATACTACACGTTACAAAGTCCACACATTATATATAACGTTAGTAGTATAGCGCTAGTCGTAATGCGTGGCGAAAACTTTACCATATGTTACAAAGTCCACACAGCTATATAACATACGTATTATTGTCCCAACCATTATGCATAACAAAAACCACACCTTAAGTTACAAAGTCCACACAACATATATAACATAGGTACCATTCACGTTACAAAGTCCACACAGCATATATAACATAGGTACCATTCACGTTACAAAGTCCACACAGCATATATAACGTTTGTAGTATAGCGCCAGTTGTTATGCGTGGCGACAACTTTACCATATGTTACAAAGTCCACACAACATATATAATATATGCGTATTATTGCCCAAACTATTGTGCATAACAAGAACCACACCTTATGTTACAAAGTCCACACAACATATATAACATAGGCGTCCTTGTCCAATCATTATGCATAACAACAGCTGCACTCTATGTTACAAAGTCCACACAACATATATAACATAGCTACCATTCACGTGACAAAGTCCACACAGCATATATAACATTAGTAGAATAGCGCCAGTTGTTATGCATAATAATAATACAGTTCAGTCATGAAAATCCATAATCATTTACACACAACAGAAAACTCTGCGGTGACCTCCCGCAACCCTAAGTTTTCATAGGTACACCATGTCGCTTGAGAGTCACACGTAATTACCATATCAACAAGACAACCACTCACTTCAAAGTGTTAATGCATGAAACGAAAGAGAACCCCTTTCCTCAAATGGAGATCTCACAGCTATGCAAATAACATAGGCCCTCCGATCAAACCTAGACGTCCGACATTGAACCCTTTTTTCCTATCTTACGGTTTTTCCATAGTAAACCATAAAGGCATAACACCACCTAAACTTATACGTTTTTCCTATAGCAACCCGTCCTAACGGATCGTCACATAACCCTTCAGCCCATCTCAACATAGCTATATCTTTTACAACCGCAATCTTCTGAGTTAGTCTCTTCGATTAACTCAACAAGAAACCGATGCTAACAATTAGCTAGACCATTCTCATTCCCTCTTTGCCATGCTTTACGGTTTACCCATAGCAAACCGTAAAAGTAAAACAAGCAACCATTCAAATGGTAGTTTAGTCACACTAGCAATACCACCCAATTCAACTTACCACGTAAGGTTTAACTGTATGCTTATCACATAAACCATACTTCAATGCCACACAACTTGACATATCACATAGGTCATAACCGACACCTTATCGCATAAGTTCTAAACAATCAGTTATCACAGAAAACATACCATCGATTCTACTAAGTAGCTGTTAACCACTTGTTAGATCTACACCTTGTGCCACACATTCTAATGACTTAGTAGGGTTGTCCATATCGACCCAATGCAAGAATCGCCCTAGAGAATCTATGGTCCCACATACGAGGTGTGATATGGCTAAAAGTAGAACTTAACAATTACAAAAGTCCAATCATCATATTCGTCTAACGCATGCATAATAGTATCATACACCATGCCACCCACATTGCATATTGGTCATGATTACAGTTTTACCACAACAACCATAAAATACAACAAGCAACATCACGTAGACCAACTCAGTCCCAACAAGAATGTCACACATATCGATACAGCAAACATACCATAGTCAACATAATGCCCCATATTCAACCAACTCATAATATCTAGCATGCATAGTTACCACCAGTCAATTAATCATAAGTTGACAACCCATCACACAGGCAGCCAATTCATCTTATCGCATACTCTAGCAATACATATGTCACATTTCTACTGACACATAAATATTCTTAGTCCAAGAACTAATAGTAAGTCCCTTACCTCGATTATCGAATGAAGCCTTGGCTTGCACAAGAATCTTCTCGAATTCGTCCTAAACACCACAAGGCAATCAATAAATTCCAAAGCAAATAATGATCGAAAGTAACCTCAAACCTTTAACCAAAACTTACCTAACGACCGCTCGATCTCTACGAGATCGAACCCAAATCGTAGCGAAACCCACAGTAAAACTAAGCCAGAAAAACTCCCAATTGCACACTAATGGGTATTCGAATCCTACATCAAACACTCCAAAATTAATCCAAATAAACCTTCAATTTAGTATCCACTAGGTTTTTTCAAGATCCAAAAGAAGACCACGAAGCTTACCCACAATCATCCACAGTGGCGGTGGCGGCAAGTCGAGGACAGAAATGCGAGGCAACGGCACGGAGCGTCGGCTCATGGACTGGCCGACGCATGAGGGAGACGCGGCGGCTCATGAGCCGCTACGACTTCTGGCGCGGGCGGTGTGGGCTGGTGGTTGGCGCGGGCGTGGGCAAAGCGGTTTCCGGTGGCGTCGGCTCGCGACAGACAGGGGCGCAGGCGGAGCGGCGCGGGGACTAGCAAGCGGCGCGTGGCGTGCAGACCCGACTCGCGGCGACGCAAGAAGCCACAACGTGCATATCCGGAGTGGCAGCAACACAAGAATCCATGGTGTGGGGCAGTTCTATAGCGGCGACGTGGAGAATACCCTTGCCAACGCGCGCGGAGAAGCAAGCGTGAGTAGCACGACTGACGTCGTGCAAGGCGTGGCTGGGCTTGTCGGAGAAGGAACCGGCGACGCGCATCTGCTTGGCTGGGGGTGGTGCGGCTGGGAGGCGGTGCAACGGGGAAGAGGGGCAGCGGCGAAGATGGCTCCAACGCGAAGGAGAAGAAGAGGCGCACCACACGAGGAAACCCTAGAGTAAAAAAAAAATATAAATAATAATAACTATTTATCTTTTCTTTTCTTTAAAAAGAATAAAAATCCAAATCCATGATTTTCTCTCTCCTCAAATAAACACACACTTCTCTCTTCATTTATATCCCAAACAAATAAAATCTTTAAATAAATCAAACTTAAATTATTTCTAATTTTTGGGATATTACATCCATCTTCCATCCTTATACACATTTTAATTAATAATTTTTTATTAAAATAACTTAATCTCGTCGTCTAATCAGTTAATTCATCATACCACAAAATCAAGTAACTCGAATGCCACATAAGTATTCTTACTGCCACCTAAATATCTTTGTCGAGGAACCAGTTGTAAGTCTCTTACCTCAAGTGTCGTTAATACTTTAACATGAGTTTCTCTTTCCAATTGATCTTATACATAAAAAATTTAATTAATAAATTTTTCCAAAATATTATTAATTAATTTTACTCCTAAATAATCATTCTTAATCTCACCAATCAACGACGAAAACTCCAATTAATTCGTAGCGAAACTCCTACGAATTAAATCCACAAAAGCTTCGAATTCAACCTACACATAATAATTTATTTAATAATTTTTCCATAAATATTATTAATTAAATAACCTTAATCTTTCAATTTGGCTCCTTACCAAACTTACCAATCTCTGTCAAGATTCCACTCCAATTCGTAGAGCAAACTCTACGAATTAATTACAATAGAAAGCTTCAATTGGACCTTCAAAACCAAGAACATAACAAGCATTTATTCCAAATAAAACTCAAATTATTCTTTAATGGACATCCAAAAAACTCAAAATAATACCAATCAACTTTACCAACCAAACGTCACCCAACAGAGGAGACAAACAGCAGGCGATGCGGACCTGATGGTGCTGGCGGTTTGAAGTAGAGCACGGCGGCAGACGCACGCAAGCTGGAACTGAAGCGCTCATTGGGGGTTGCACTAGAGCGGCAAGGCGAGACAATTTTGTGCAGCGATGCAGTAGATTGAATAGGAAACGACGTGGCTTGGAGCGATGACGCACGATGCGACTGGGTACTTTGCGTAGAGAGACCAGCGAGGCCCGCAGTCGTCGAAGATGAAAGCCAGTGCAGCAACACCGCGACGCTAGGCATGACGTTTCGCTCCTGAGCTTGGCTCGACGTGAAGGCAACGTGACCGACATACCAAACTTAGAAGGACGACTGCAAAGGTGGGGGCTGGTAAGAGAACTAAGAAGAAAAGGTGGCGGCAACAGTAGGGGTGTGCAAAAACCGAGAAAAACAGATAAATCGAACTAAACCGAACCAAATCAATTGGTTCGGTTTGGTTTTATTAAAAAATATGGAACCATCGGTTCTCTAAGGAATAGAACCGAGAGGATCAATTCGGTCTTCGACTCACCACCTTCAAAACCGTGAAAAATCGATCCAAACTGTAACCTATTATATTAATTATGTAAATATTTATGTTAATAAAAATATATATACTAATTCACAAAAAGCTCGGCACAAAACCTTTTGTTATTGTTTTCTTCTTTAGGCTCGAGCCCAACTTAAGAACGATTTGATGTTTTTTTTTCTTTTTTCTAAACTGTTTGAACCGAACCAAACCAATCTAGACCGAAGAAAATTTGTTCGGTTCAACAACCAAAACCGATGAAACTCGATTTTCAATGGTTCAATGTGTTGGAAAACCGAGAGGTTCGATTTGGTCCTTGGTTTGGCCCAAAACCGGACCAAACCGAACCGTGCACACCCCTAGGCGGCAACTCTAATGCGAAGAAGAAGAAGAAGATGGAAAAGAAAAGAGTTTAGGGGTTGAGTTCAGGGGTTACTCAAATAACCTATTTTCTCTGCACGCTCCCCTAAGCAACCCCTGAAGCAGAAAAAAAATTATAAAAGAAAAAGAAAATTAATAATAAATAAATAAATAAATAATAGTATTATTAATGTCTCTTTTTCTTTCCCCAAAAACCAATTCTTTTTTTCTCCACAATAACTCATGCATCAACGACTATTCTAATTAAATATATACATCCCTAAATATATATATATATATATATATATATTTAATTTCTTATCCAAAATTCTACCCTACCAAAATTTATTCTTAATCCGAATTAAATATTTAACGTCCCTAACCAATATAATCCAACTTTTTGTTTTTTACTTAATTCATTTGAGATAATTAAGTTAAAATCATCTCGAATTTCGGATGCTACATAAAATACATATATTTTAAATTTCTTAATCAAATTTCCACCAAATATTTTTCCAAACCTTCAAATTAAATTAAATTAACATCCCTAACCAATATAAATAAACCAACTTATACTTAATTAATTCAAGATAATTAAATTAAAATTACCTCAAATTTTGGGATGTGACAATAATGTTGGTGGAAAAAACAATGAGTTGGTATATTATACCAACATAACTCATCTCATGTTCGTGTGTCAAGCACCTCCTATAAGTTTCGTAATGTGTCAACTATGAATTATCCATCTAGTTTGTCTATTGAACTTAGATCTTTTGATCTCTAGTCAACTACGTTAGGTTACCATCAAATAACTCACTTTTGTAGACTTTAGTCCCATGTTCCTCGATGTTTCTATGAATTTCTCTCGAGGCAATCCTTTCATCAAATTATCTGTAATAGTCTCTTTTAATTTCACAGTTAATGAAAATTATTCAATTAGATAGTAATTGCCCTATCAAACTAAACTTGCATCTAATATATCGTGACTTTTTATTATAGATAGTATTCTTAGCTCTCATAGAAGTTGATAAATTTTCATAATAAATACATTTTGCCTTATCGAATTATGCTTGAAATGGAGTCTATATACTTCAATTCAGTGTGGGAGCTTGTAGATCTACCTGAAGGGATGAAACCCGTAGGGTGCAAATGAATCTATAAGATAAGAAGAGATTTTGCTAGAAAGGTACATACCTTCAAAGCTATGCTCGTAGCAAAAGATTATACCTAAAGGAAAGGTGTTGACTATGAGAAACATTTTGAGGTGTTGACTATGAGAAAACTTTTTCCCTTGTTGCTATGTTAAAGTCCATAAAAATTATCTTGTCCATAGCCACATTTGATGATTATGAAATATGAAAAATGGATGTTAAGACTGATTTTTTGAATCGCAATCATGAAGAGAGCAACTTTATGTCTAAGCTCGATAGGTTCATAACCTAAAAGCTAGGAGCAAAAAGTTTGCAAGATGAATCGATTCATTTATGGGTTAAAGCAAACATACAAATCTTGGAACATTAGGTTTGGTAATGTGATCAAAT
>JBBPDJ010000014.1:4265534-4276394 GCA_037974625.1 Cucumis cinereus
TTTTCAAGTCGTACGACGACTTGATTCTGACTAGCTAGTGACTAGCCTGTGTGGCGTATCGTCGACTAGCCTGTGTGACGTATTGTCGACCAGCCAGTGTGGCGTACCGTCGACTAGCCTGTGTGGCGTATTGTCGACCAGCCTGTGTGGCGTATCGTCACTCAAGGTCGTGAAGGGGGTCTTTTCGAGGCTTGTTCCGACGTTTCATTCTGAGGGCAAGTCCATGTGGCGATTTGCTTTGACAGGGTTGTGAAGGGAGTCTGTACGAGGCCTGTTCCGATATATTTGTCAGTACTCAATCACCCATCTGTGTGTCGTAAAGTACAAGCCATTAGGGAAAGTTAATAGTCACCTAGTGGACCCAATGGAATACTTATGATAAACTGTATGTTTATGGTTTATGAGATAAACGATTTATTAAGTATCAATGCATATTTCGTATGCAACCTTAACTGTGTGGTACACTGATAAGACTTGTTTGGTTATGTGATGAAATGCTTCATACTGGTTTATGTGGTGAGTTAACTAAACGGTTTAGTTAACTGCTGGTGATGGTTATCTATGTTGAGACAGACTAAATGGCTTTGTGATGATCTGTTAGGACAGATTACTATGGACAAACCAATAAGGTTGTCTGGTGATATGTCTTTATGGTTTGCTATGGAAAAACCATAAAACAAGATAAAGATGTGAGGTGTTTGTGGTTCTCATCTCTGTATTAACTTCATTTGTGTGCTTATGAATGTTTTGAACTAAGATTGCATGTTTTGGGAATATGGTAGCTGTTAACTTTATCTATTAGCCATGTTGTACTCGAAAGGTGGAACGTTAGCTGCTTCTGGGACTAAGTTCGTAGAGTACAGTTTAATAGGAAGTTAACAGTTAATCAAGTGGGCCCAGTAGTGGGTTTCTTACTGGGTATTTTCATACTCACCCTTTTCATGTTTATTTTTCAGGTAAGTATGAGGAATCCGGCGACGGATTGGAAGGACAAGTGACCATGTGTATCGGAACTATATTGACAAATGTTTCCGCTGCAGTCTTTGTGTTGATGTTGTTACTTGTGAAAAATGCTTCCGCTGTATTTTTGTGAAGATAATATGAGTTCTCCTATGTAAGTAACGACCTCGGGTTAAGGTAAAAAATCTGGGACGTTACAGTGAACTTCCAGTCACCACCTCCAGCGGTCGCGACCAACCAACCTTTGATCGCCACGACCAACCTTAGGAAACATTAATAAGAAGTATATAAGTACAAAACAAATAAACTTAAGTATATTAAAATACTTCTAAAAAAAAATTGTCAAATACATTTGTGCTTTTATTTCAAAAGAAGTTTTTATCAAAGGTGCTTTAATAAAAATGAAATTTTAAAAAACTTGTTTTTTGCCTGAGTCATTCCACAATACGCTATTAGTTTCATTATAATAATATTTTTTTAAAATACACATTGTCATTCTTCTATTTTTTCTTTCAGAGTTTTTTAATTATTATTATTATTAAATATATATTATTTTAATTATCTCTCTTTCGTTTTTTGTTTTAAATTATTGTTTCCTTCGTTTTAAGAGATTTTATTTACTTTTTTCTCTTTTTCGTAGTTGAAATTCGTTTGCCCATCTATTGTGATCTCGAAATGCAAGTCAAATATATCGGTAATATTATAGAAAATATAGATGTATATTGCATATACTATGGTTTATGTTTTGATATGTTTACAAATATGTTCGGATATGTATAGAACACATATATTGTTCTAAGATGATGTATAATATGTATTGTTCATTCGTTTATCAAATATACACTGATTTAATTCTAGACAATTCAAATATATAGTGTGATATATATATCCAATAAAATTCACATATATGCTTCTTTTTGGGTAAAATAATAGCTCATTGAATTGTATTTGTGTAATTAAGTATATTTATTTAGACGTGTAGAAAGCCCTAATTTAGTTTAGTAACATTTTTGTTTTTTTCGTTGGTTAATTTAACTAGCTCGAAGACTTAGAATCATTTAGTAAACTTAAAGTATAAAATGTTGGAAACAACTTACTCACTGAATACAAATTAAAATTCAAACTTTATGAGTTCTTTTATTCCTCACTGTAATTTAATAACAAAATTATAATTTTTCAATAATTGAATTGAAGATTAAAATATCAGTTTATTTCATTTTGAAGTTGAAATATTATGAGTAAAAAAAATTCGATTTTTTTCAAATTAGTTAAAGTGAAAAAAGTCTATGAATCTTTATTTCGAAACCTAGTAAAATCAAAATATCAAATTATTAAACAATAAATCTACAATAAAATTATAATTTTAGTCAAATCTGTATTTCAAATAAAAAAAAACAAATATAATATTCTTATAAATTTTTTAGCTTATTTTAAATTTAATTATATTAAAATAATTAAGATGACAAATTTAAATTAATCTAAAATCTAACCAATGGTTAAACAGAAGAAAATATTTCAGAAACTTAGGATTTGAGAATTTACATTTCATTCTTAGAGTTCTTAAGTCTGCACTCCAAATGCAGTTTTCTTAAACCTCTGCTATCTAAATCTATACTCCAAACACAGTTTTCTTAAACCCATGCTACCTAAAACTTCTAGCCTAACAACCAGAGAGACTTAACATTCCTAAGCTTTAGATTCCAATCCTGCACACCAAACGCCTCTAAGTATTCCAAATAGTTTGGCAAAGTTCACCTCAGAATACACGTTGCAACTCACTTTATCTAGAATAGAAAGCTAACTAAAGCCCACCACGAAATCCACATCAATAAGTCACCTTGCTCTAAAATCCGACATCAACAACAAAAGTTCATTGTTTCTGTAAGTTCAATGATTACGATATCTACCAAAGCGAACAAAACTCAGTAGTAATTGACATGACCTTTCATCCTTGAAATGAGATGTTCGATCTTCAAACCCTACAACTATTGTACTAAAAAGCAATTAAGATATCTAGTGTCTAAATTAATGATATACGTCTTAACTAATTGAACTAACCTTAGTTAGACAACTATTAATTCACTAATACGACAACATTTTAATGGGTCTATTATTATAGCAGTAATTCATCATCAACTAAAATATAAAATAAAGTAAGAGAACTTGATTAGATGGAATTCAATATTAAGATGATGATCTTTTTTTTCATTAGACAATCAAGAATATGATATTGAAAATATATGTTTTCAAATATAGCAAAATGAACAAACTTATTTATATATATAACAAAATGTTTTTCTATCAATGATAGACCGTGATAGACTCAAATAGACATCTATTAGTGACATTTTCACTAGTTTTACTATTGAAAATTTAAAAAAATGAATAGTAAAATTGAAAAATAACACAAATGTTAACATTACAATAAAACTTGAGATTTCATAACATTCACAATTTGTCAGAATTAAAATTCGTGATAGTTATTTGTAGCCATTGTATCGCTTATAATTAAAGATATGAGTATCAATGACAAGTTTTGAAAAATGTCATAAATGGTCTTCTATTGACAATAAATAATTGTAAACAACAAAAAATTACTAGCAATCATAAAGTTTTTTTGTCAAGTATACTGCGATAGATTATTATTGTCATCAATTGACTCAATATTCGATACTCGGTGTAGTATTCCAGATAGGTATAGAATGTCAAAAAATAATATCTAGTGACAATTTTTTTCATGTCAAAATTATCAAAACCATTACACTTCTTAATGTAAACAATATTTGAACCATGACAAATATTTTGCCAACAATTGCATAATCATAATTCGTGAAACACCCTCTATTTATTTATTTATTTATTTTAAATATTTGAATTCAAGAATTTAAAAAGAGATTTTTATTATTCTACAAAATAATGATGGTAGCAATGATTTGATTGGTTTTGGGAATTATGTAGGATTTGTCAAAGGCCTAAAGAGATGATTTCTTGTGGATGTCTTTTTATTGGAAGGCTACAAACCACAAACAGATGTGACTTTAGATAGTATTCTGTCAAATATCACCATCAATGTCTTAGGATTTTCTTTTTCATTTTTTCTTCTTTTTTCCTCCCTTAGTTTAATTTGTTTTCTCTTTTTCACAATATTGTCATGTCCTTCTTGTTCCTGATTACAATGAAAAAACAAATCAAACCCTTTCAAATGCTTCAAACAAAATAACAATTGCAACACAGGTTGTCTTCATTTTTGTGCCAATGTAACTATGCATCATGTCATGTAACGATGGGATTGACATTTCAACGACTCCTTTAAACTTCTACAATATTGTCTAATAAAAAATTTACATTTTAGACATTGATCAATTGAGTTATTATGTCCGAAATTAGTTGGTCTTAATCGTCAATTACTTTGTTAAACTAAATATACAATCTTTGTTCGGTCTAAATTTATAAACTAGGGTTCTAAAGTTTGTACGTGGATTGTTTTTCTATTTTTCTTTATGTATTATATACAATTAAAGATATATTTCAATAAAAAAATATTTTAGTAATAAAAAATTTAATTTCAAAATGGTCTACTTTATTTATATATCCAATCCAAAATATCATTCGAAATATTTTTAACTCTAAAAAAGAGTTTTTGTAAAATCACTTTCACCTTTTAATTTTGATACTAGTTTTTAGGCATTCATTTTCTTTATCACGTTGTGATAATGTAGATATTAAATATAGATACGAAATGATGATCATTACTAATAATTTAGACATTAAATTTTTGCGTTGAAATTATAAAAAAAGAATAGTTGAATGAAAATGGGAGAACTGAAATTGACATTTTAAATCTAAATAATCATCCTTTTGAGACAATAGAATAAATTATTAGAATTTAGGTAAACACACAAAACACGATCACATGAAGTGCTTTCCAGATAAACTCACATTTTTATCACTTCTGTCAACATTTAATTTCTATAATTAAATGGTTTATAATAATGTATTTTTCACAACTAAAAGGTGCATATAAATAAATAAAACATCAATTTGTTATTAAATCGTGAATAATTTAAGTAGGACAATATACTCTCAAATAAAGTTAATTTATTATTATTTTTTTAATCTCATATGTGGTTGAGGTTAAAAAATAATATATAGCAATCTTTAAATAACATTGTTGTGTTTGAAATATTTTATATATATTCAGCGATAGTAGAAACAAATAATTCAGTTTAACAATCTTATTTCTTATTTTCTTTGTCATAATCAGATAAACAACAAACTTCCAAATATTATATTTTCCTAATATAGATTACTGAATTTACAACGACTACGACCCAACAGCAATATTATTATTATTATTATTATTATTATTATTATTATTATTATTATTATTATTATTATTATTATTATTATTATGTTATCTATTTTTATGCTAAACCGTAAACCCTAAACATGGCCATTATTTAAGAGATTATGCTCATTGGGAAAATTATTATTTTTAACCAAGTTTTTCCCCTTTTCAAAACTTATTTCTTTTGTGAGAGCTATTTCTTTTACCATCTTCGTACTTTTTAAATATTTTAATCGAAGGTTTCCACGTAGTAAAAATTAAAAGTGTTCATTTTTTTCTTCTTATTTAACTTATTTAATTTACATATAAACTTTAATAAAATATGTCAGATTCTTGTATTATTAGGAGACTAATTACATGGATAAATATACACACAAGAGGGTAACTAAGAAGGAAAAATATCCTAAATATATTCTACAAGATATTACCCAAATAATATATTACATAAATGACAGTAACACCCTCCCCCAAACTCAAGATGGTAGACTAGAAACCAACTAGAGTTTGAGAAGTAACTGAGTTAATCGAGGAGAAGGAAGAGCTTTGGTGAAGATGTCAACTGGTTGATCAATGGTGGAGATGGACTGTAATGCCACGAGTTTAGGAGGGGGACATGATTGAAACGATACCACATCTGAATGAGAGTGATCCTAAGGACATGAAAGTAAGGTTGAAAAAGGCTTAAAAGAAATGAAAGTTACTATCTATACCAACAAGGTATACCTTCCTTTTCGGTGGCTCATTCATAAGAACGTCACAGTTAAGCGTGCTTAGCTTGGAAAAATTCTATGTTAGGTGACCTCCTAGGAATTTTTCTAGAATGCATGTGAGTGAGGACAAAGCATGCTGAAAGATCCGTGTTGGTTTGTGGAGACAACTTTCACCTAATAAGTCTTTAACACAAGTAAGGATCATATGGATGATGTTGCCAAGTCGCAGGGGATGCAGAGGAATGTCGGGACCGTTAGGGGCTAAATCCAAATTCCGAGTCTTGGTTCGAGTCCTGGGCCTGGGGCGTTACATGGGCTGAAGATGGTGAGTCGCAGGGGATGCAGAGGAATGTCGGGACCGTTAGGGGCTGAATTCGAATTTCGAGTCTTGGTTCGAGTCCTGGGCCTGGGGCGTTACATGGGCTGAAGATGGTGAGTGTTGCTTTGAAGATGATGACGAACAAAGTGACAATCATTCTCAATATGCTTTGTTCGTTCATGAAAGACGTAATTGGAGAGAATCATAGATGATTGTGAGAAGAATTGTAATCCATGTCCCAAAGTGCCTTTAATATACCGTAATATACGAAGGACAACAGTGAAGTGTATAGTATGAGGTGCGGCCATGAATTGACTAACAATATGAATTGCATAGGTAATATCTGGGTGGGTCATAGTCAAGTAAATTAGGGTGCCAACAGGTTACCGATACAAGGTGGGATCCTTGAGAGTAGTTACATCAAAAGGAGTTAGTCGCACATTTGGATCAAGTGTTGTTGAGGATGTGACAGAATGAGTGATACCGAATCGAGCTAGAAGATCAGATGCATATTTGGCTTGAGATAAGTAGTATCCATTAGATGAGGATGTAACCTCAAGACCAAGAAAATAACTGAGGGGTCCTAAATCTTTGATCCCAAAATGCTTTCCTAAGTGACATTGCAATTCAAATATGGCTTGAGGATCATTACCTGTAATAATTACATCATCAACATATAAGAGTAGGAGAAGAGTACCACGAGAGGTCTGTCAAGTAAATAGTGCAGAATCGTGAGAGCTGGAAATAAATCCAAGTTGGGTGATGGTGGAACTGAACGTTTCAAATCAAGCTCGTGGAGCTTGTTTTAGATCGTATAGTGCACGACGAAGAAGACACACTTTCTAAAGTGGTAGATAAGTGTCAGAGGGTAATTTTATATAGACTTCTTTAGATAGGGTGCCATTGAGAAAACTATTTTTAACATCCATTTGAAGGAGGAGCCACTGTTTGACAGCTGCTATGGCTAAAAGACTGCAAAAAGATGTCATTCGGGCAACTGGAGCAAATGTCTCTTCATAATCAATGCCATATTTATGAGAATAGCCTTTGGCCATTAGTCGAACTTTGTAAAGTTCAATAGATCTATCAGAGTGAGTAATAATTTTATAAATCTACTTGTAACCATTGGATTTCTTTCCAGGAGGTAAGTTGACATAGTCCCAAGTGTGTCTTTGCTAAGGCTTGGAGTTTCTCATTCATTGCTTGCAACCACAGAGGGTCAATACTGGCTTGCTTATAAAATGAAGGCTCAACAAAAGACATAATAATGGAAAAACAATGGTAATCTTTAAAATGAGAAGGAGTTTGGCTTACCCGAGTGAAACGACGAACAGGTGCAGATTCAGATTCAGCACGAGGGACAGATGGTAGATCCAAAAGCATAGAGAAAGGAATAAATTGAGTGAGCTCAGTGACAAAAAGAGGACGAGGTTCAGGGTCATGGAGAGTGTAATTTGGGCGAAATAAATCAGTAAAAGATCAGTGAATAATAGGAGAGAACTAGAGAGAGAGGCATGAAATGAAAAAGGACTAGAAAACTTACGATGTTTCTAGAAAGTGGCATGGCGAGATATACGTAATAATTGAGAAGTTGGATTCCAATAACAAAAACCTTTGTGTTCAGTACCATATCCCAAGAAATAACATAGACGAGCATGAGGTTCACGTTTGGTATGTTCATGAGGATTTAATAACACAAAACATGCACAACCAAAGACGTTAAGATTGAAGTAAGAGGGGACAGTACCATAGAGTCGTTCAAAGGGGAAAACGTTGTGAATGACTGGAGATGGAAGATGATTGATGACATATACGAAGGTGAGGGTAACCTCACTCCAAAATATTTTGGGGCAGGAAGTAAAGAGAAGTTGAGCACGAACAGAGTCCAGAATATGACAGTGTTTTCTTTCTGCTCGACCATTTTGCTAGAGGTATGAGAACATGAACGTTGGACAAGAGTGTCCTGTTGAACAAGAAAGGAAAGAAGGCGGGAGTCATTTTATTCCATTGCATTATCTATGTTAAGAATTTTAATGGTGTGAGAAAATTGAGTGTGAACTATATTTGCAAACTCAATGTAAGTTTGATGTAAGAAAGATCGATATTTAAGAAAATAAATCCAAGTAAAGCGAGAATAGTCATCAATAAATAGCAGAAAATATCGACAACCATTGACAGTAGTAGAGGGAGTAGGATCCCAAATGTTAGAATGGACCAAACCAAATGGTGTATCAAATAATGATGTAGAAATAGTAAATGACAAAGTATGTTGTTTTGTAAGTTTACAATTTAGACAATCACAATGAGTAAACTTAGACACATTGTCAATAGTACCAGTAGAGACTAGATTACGAAGTTTATCATAAGATCCGTGACCAAGACGAAGGTGCCACATATATAAAGTATGATCAATGACTAGAATAGAGATAGATGGAAACAAGGAGTGCTGGAGAGATGTGAGCTCAAATAATCTTCCCACCTTCCTTCCCGTACCAATCACCTGTCCTATCTGTGGATTCTGAACCTGACAACCTTGAGAAGAAAGATAATTGTAAGACTAAAGTAACATAATTGACCAATAGAGGCTAGGTTGAAGGTTAAATTAGGAACATGATAAGTTTGAGAGAGATTTATGGTGGGTGTATTGACAGTGCCAATGTGAGAGACAGACATGTGATTTCCATCAGCAGAGTGGATTGGGGGAAAGTATTGAACATGAATAGGGGAAGATAACAAGGAAATATCAGAAGTCATATGATTGCAACAAGCTGAGTCAAGGAGCCACGAATTACCTAGAGTGGCAGCAAGGGCAATAGGTTTGGAAGATATCACCTGTTTCAGTAAATCATGAAGATCACATAACTAAAGACTCGGGGCAGTAGGGTTGATATCAAATGGGGTGGCAACAACAACAACAGACGAGGAACCAGATTTGGGAAAGGACTTGGCTTTATATGTGTGATTAGGAAGATGAGGTGGACGAGTAGGAAAATTCTCTAGGATATGACCTCTTTTGTGACAATACCTGCACTCAATGGCAGGACAGTTAGGCTGCTTATGACCACAAAGTTCACAATATTTGCAGAAAATGGACTCATTTACAGATCGAGAGTGAGTGGTTGCAAGTGCAACGTCAGATGTTAGGGAGGAGACAATGCCAAGTCTTTGAGACAATGCCAAGTCTTTTCTCTTCAAACAAAATTTTCTGGATAGCAGCATCTAAAGATGGCAAAGGGTTGCAGTGTAATAAAGCAGCACAAACTGATTCATATTCCAGACGAAGTCTACTGAGGACTTTTATAAGGCGTAGATGATCAGGACTGATCTTTTCCCGATTTAACTAAGTCCAAATAGACTGGAGGGTAGCAAGATATTCATTCATAGATTGTCCGATTTCTTGGTTGAGACTAAGAAGTCAAGATTGTAATTGATAATAATGAGCAAGACCAATAGATTGAAAACGCATGGACAGAAAATTCCAGAGTTCTTTTGTAGTGTCAAAAGCATCAAATTGAGTATGAATAGCTGGAATAGAATTGTTACCCAACAAGGTGATGATTTGATGATTTTTACCATCCCAGTCCTCGATTCGTTCAATAGATGTGGCATCCTCTTCAGTAATAAGTTCTCCATCATCATCGCTGCTATCATCCATTGGAATGGTACTTTTGACTGGTTTGGTAATATCTTCGGCAACAATGCGTCATAACTTACAACTGATAAAAAAACTTTTCAGTTGGTGAGCCCAGGTGATATAGTTTGTGCCATCAAGCATGGTGACTATAGGACGAGAAATATCAATTTTCTCCGTTGAAAGTGCTTGGATCTTTGAACGAAGACTAACCGATGGCTATGAACGAAGAACTGAATCTGAAACTGTGAGGTGTGCACATATATGAGAGACGGAACATATATGAAAATAGAGCAGAAACTGTGAACAGTAAACCGTGAACGACGAACGAAGTTCAAACCGACGACTAGAGAGTGAACTGGTCTATGTAGTGGACGTTCACTGGTCTGAATCTGCGGCTAACGGTGTGGGAAACTGAGGCATGACGCTCTTGGAAACGAAGCACAAAGAGCAAAGGAGAGTGGACAAATCTGGACTCTACAGCTAGCGGGGTTGGATCTGAGGCTTGTGGGCGTGGATCTGCGGACAGATCTAGGTTTTGCAGACATAGAGCGTTTAAGCAATGAAGAGCGACGAAGATCGATAAAGAGCGACAAATATCGACGAAGAGCAACAAAGGCAAGGATCTGAGCGACAGAGCGTAGGGGAGAACAAGGATTTTTTATCTGAGCTTTTTGCATTTTTTATATAATTTTTTAGTACTCTACAAATGTATATACAGAATCAAATATAATAATTGGAATCTAAGGGTAATTGAGAGGTAAGAGAGGCTTAATTTGATCGTGCAGGTTGTGGGTCGAATCCACCCACCCACTTTTTGTTGGGGAAATTTTAAATATATTATGAACTGAATACACTAGCAAACAGATTACAACTCAATTGGAAACAAATA
>JBBPDJ010000014.1:4276494-4386890 GCA_037974625.1 Cucumis cinereus
ACAACGATATGAGATTAATTGGCTAAACTCATTAACCACATTAATCAATATTCGTTAACTGTGTATACACTCCACTATAGACTCACAATTGAACTCTTCTCACTGTAGATATATTTCTGTGTTCACGAATGTAGACGAATAACAGTAAGTTAGTCCTTCACAAGTGTCTGTAACTCCAGCTTGGTCAAATTACCGTTTTACCTTAGGTTACTTCTTAGTCCTTAAATATCAGTGGTCCTCTAATGAACAACCTGCTTATGGTCCAACCAAGAAGCAGAAATTCCTCTCGTGCCATAGAGAGGGTAGGACCCTTTGTTCAAGTCTCGAAGACACCAATTAAGGGAACACTTATATACTTACCCTAAAGTCGAGAAGGAGTGAATTCCATCTTGTGTGATTATGTTCTCAGCTCCCGACTCAGTCTTGTCCCCAAAATGGTAGGCTTATTGAGTCGCCAAACTGGCCACTCTCATCCATACAAATTAAAGGACAATTCCTCGTGAACAGGAGTTCATAATGCACTCAAGATTAAGACTAAGTTGCCTAGGTCATCCTATTTGAAATAGAAATCTAACTAGTCAACGAGGTTACAACTAGTGGTTACTATTTTGTGGTCCAGTCTTATGCAAACTCATTGCATAGCATACCCCCGCAAGCGTGTCACCTACACGAACACGTTGAATCATTGTGTGTACATCAAATACAAAGTGGGTCGTATCAATAGTGTTACCAGGATAAGGTGTCCAACCTTATTCTTATACTATAGACCCTTTAAATTGTATCTCGAACATTGATCCATGTATGTCTCTACATACAGTTCAAGACTCATAAAACAACTTAGGATGTTAGTTGATTGGATTTAGATTAATTAGACAAAAAAATAATCAATAACTATTTATTGAAATTGAAATAATAACTATTTATTAATAACGGTCAACGTTTTACATTTACTATCTACGAGTTTTAGGACATAAAACCCAACAGTTATAAGTTTGGTTTTATATTCGGTGGACACAAGCAATGGCTTGCACAACCATTGTATTTGATTTGCAATGTCCTTAATAAAGGAATCTGAGGTGTTGTCTAGAACATATCGAGTTTCTCCGTGGAGATGTACACGATTAATGTTGTTGATGGATACTTCGAGGGATAGTCGATCTTCGATCATGAACATGCATATGCATGGAGTAGGATTGCTTGGAAATCGTGTGCTCTCATGCAACAGTTCGAAACATCAATTTCCAAACTCTATGCTCAAATTGATTCACTGTTGAATGTGTCCTTGCTGCTTATGTCGAACCATCTACCCGGTTGGTCATAGGCAATAATTAAGACGATGTCATTACAACCTCAATAAACAAGACATGGTGCATGTTCGTGAATAAGACATGGTGTAACAATTGACCATTGAAGACTATGTCAACGTTTAGCAATGGACCAAAGCTAATTTAATTAAACATTTCCACATGCTCAATGGTTAGTTTATTCTTAATCACGGTATCAATTTTGTGGACTTGGCAAGAAACGATAGCAGAGAAATATTTATCCTCGAATACAACTATCCTAGCAAGCTACAAGTAGAAAAAGAGACATTTCTGTTATTTATTGAAGCCTATGTGCTAAACAATCAATCAACTATAGTTAAATGATCGGTGAATAAAAGCTAAGTGATCAGTTAATGAAGCTTAACGATCTTTTAACCTAGACTAAACAATCGCCGAAATATAAGTAAACGATTGTTCAGTAAATGTTTATTGATCGTTTAGCAGTAATTGGCAATCGTTTAATCCGGGTTAAGAGAGCGTTAAAAAAAATGAACCATAAGCCATTTCTTTCATATGAACGGTGAAATAACAACATGAATTCAAGGGAAGATGAAAATACCTTTAAAGATCTTGAGATGGAGGTGAAAAAATAGTTCAAACGCCAGACGTGAATTGAAGAATAAAGCCGATGAGCGTTGAGAGAAAACGGTTGAGACAAAAGTAAGCAAATGGGATAAAACAATTCGGATTCAGCCTTATTTTAAATCACATGGGTAAAAATGATATTTCACATATTCTTTAAATGTTTAGCATGTTTTAATGAACAAAAGTCCTAAACGATCGAGCAATTGTTGATAAACAATCTCCCACCATTAACTACGCAATTGCCCAATATATATTACGTGATCGTCAAGTAAATATTAGTCGATCACCTATAGCATTTATTAAGCAATACTGTAGTTTTATGTGATCGAAAACACATTTTTAAATAGCATATGAATTTTCAAAGTGTTAACGAATCCACAGTTTTAAATGAGTATAAATTTTCAAATTGTTAACGAATCCTCAGTTTTAAGTAAGTTTGGATTTTCGTTTTGTTGTTGTTGGAGGGAAAGTTGTAGAAAGAGGTATTGATTATCAGTGGTAAGTTTATAGGAATGGGTCAGTCATAAAAAAGATTTTGCTTTTTGGGTTAGTTTATGAAGTTTTACTTGGAAACATCTATTTAACCGTACGGGACTCATCTCGAATGAGTCGAAAAATCTTTAATTAGACTGGAAAAGTGAAGGAAGAGGTAAAAAATTTCTGACGGAGATGAAATGGAAAACATTTTTTGTCCTCAACATCAACTACTCCACCCAACTCTCACCATGTCTCGATATACGTATATACAATTACAATTGGCAAAAAAATCCACAAAGGCGGGTCTGTGGGGCCCTGACTCGATCGGGTTAGGGGATCTGTAGTTTGATTGGAGATGGGGGTTAAATCGAATACCATATTCGAGTCCTCGTCTGGGGACAGGATGAGGATGGTTTTTAATATTTTATATATTATTAGTATTACTACTACTACTACCAGCTCAAGCCCAAATACCTAATAATTATCGGTACTACAAGCTCAAGCTCAAACAGTAAAAACCCTAATCTATCACTTCTTTTCTCATTATTTATTAAAAAAAAACCAAAATATCCTAAAACTCTAAAGTCTCACACTCTCTCTCTCTCACTATGGCATGAAATCAACTTTCGTAGCCAAGTTTCCAACTCAAATGTCCTTCAACTGTCCCTCGTCCTCAACACCAGATCTATCATTTCTTGAGTCGTTGTTCACGTCTGTCACTACATCTTTGAAGCTAGGTCTTGGGTGTGGGAAGAGAAAATAGGTCCCCACGGGGACCCCTTCTCAATAGGGAATCCCCCCTAGAGACAGGGACGGAGGACGTTTTCCCTACCTCGGCTCCATTGCGAACCCTATATATACAGTGGCAGATCCATAAATTTATGGCAGAAGGCACAATTTAACAAGAATTTTGCCTCACATTAACTTTTAAGTTCATTTCTATGTATGGTCTCCGAATTTTAAAATTTGTACAGTAGGTTCCTAAATTTTTTATTGTATGCTTATGGATTCCTACGGTTTGTTGTTTCAAGTTCATATCTAATAGATCTTTTATACGTGTGTGTGTGTATATATATATATACATATACGCGTGCGAAAATTGTTAAATTTTATTTGTTATATCATATATAAATTGGACTTTGTGTCTAATAGATCCTATTATATGTTCTAAAAAGATCAATTTACTGTATATTACTAACTAAATTGAAATTTAAGGTTCAATTACATACCAGATTAATTTTTTTGTCCAATAAAATATCAAGTTTAATTTTTAATATGTTTGAAATTCAACATAGATTTTGTTAGATATTTTTGACTTATACCCAATTTTAAAATTAGAATAATCATTATTTTTTCTAGAACTAATTTTAAATCCTAAACCCTTTTGGTTTTTTAAAATTAAATTTATTGACACTACCTCTACTTTCGACTTTCTTTATTTGTCATCTACATTTTATCAATGATTCAAAAAAACCAAGTTAAAATTTGAAAACTAAAAAAAAAAACATTGAAAAGTTATTTTTATTTTTAAATGTTGGTTAAGAATTCAACTATTGTATCTAAGAAAGATGAAAATCATTGTAAAGCATGGAGAGAAAATATGTTTAACTTTCAAAAATAAAAATTAAAAACGAAATGATTAGTAAATATGACCTACATAATTTGAGATTTAAATATCAACATTGTAGTCTGTTGAATCATGTCACTTCAATATTAATTTATCAAATAGTTTAAAATGGAAATTTACCAAACTCCAGTTTCACACTATTTTGAAAAGGAGAGAAAGAACTCTCATTCTTTATCAAATGCATAGAAGAAAATGAAAAATTACCCTTTTGGTCTTCGAATTTTGAAGAATGTGGGTTTCATCTCTCAATTTTTAAATCATATTTTTTTTTTTTTAGAACAGGTGCATTGGTCCTTGAATTTTCAAAAATTATCTGTTTTTGTTCCTGAACTTTTAAAATTATAATTAAAATGTCCTGACAAATGTTATTTAAATATAAATTTTTTTTTTAAAAAATACCTCTTCATTGTGAATTTATTTTTATAATTCAAAACGTTATATTATTATAAAAAAAATCAGAAACTTCACCGATCTATTAAACATATTTTTAAAAACTTAAAACCTAAAAATATATATTTGGAAAACTTAGAAATGAAAGGCACTTATTCTAAAAATAAACAAAAGAGATTCCCCTCTTACCTAATCATATGTAAATTTCCTCTGAGTTAAAGTGAAAATTACAGGTTTAATCCCAAAATTTTGGAGCTTGTCTATAAATCTATTTATTTCACCTGAACTTTCAAGATTAAGTTTGTGTTTTATAGATCTCCCAAATTTTAATTTTGTGTCTAGTAAATTTTAAATAATTTAAGATTTTAAAAATCAATTGCTCTATCTTATATCAACTTGAATTTTTTTTTTTTTAATAAAATTTTAAACTCTCAATTTTGTGTCTATAATAGATTTGTAAATTTTAAAATTTTGAAAGCTTCAACGCTAAACTTATGATTTTAAAATTAAAGTTTAGAAATCAAATATACAGCTAAAGTTATAATTTAACTTTTTAAGAGAGTATTTAGATAAGTCAAATTATTTAGGTCTCGTTTGGTAACTTTTTGTTTTGTTTTTTGTTTTAAAAAATTAAGTTTATAAATACATCTTCCACCACTAAATCTCTTAGTTTGATATCTACTTTTTATCAATGTTTTTAAAAACCAAATCATAATTTGAAAACTAAAAAAAATTGCAACAAATCTACTTAAAATTGATGCAAACCATGAGAAAAATAGGCATAATTTTCAAATATAATAAACAAAACTTTTTCTTAGAGGTTTTTTTTTTAAAAAAAAAGAAACAAACAAACAAGGGTGTAGATTAAACCCGAGATCTCTTGGTTCTCAAATACATACTTGTGTCGATTGAGTTAAATTCTTAATGGTATAAAAAATAAAATTGTTATCAAATAGAATTTAGTTTCGAGAGTTAATTTAGTCTGGAAGTTATTTAGTACATATTTGGGATACATGGAGTTTTAGTACGTGTACTCTGAGGCGTAAAGTTGTTTAACTTGGGTTATTAAGTTTGTGTTTGAACATGTAAAAATATTTTGTCACCTAAGTTATTTAATGATTTCAATTTCAAAATTTAATTCATATTGACATTACAAAGTTTAATTAATAATCGAAGTTAAATTCTACCATTGCACGACGAATATTTTACCATTCTGTTTAAGTTCTAATTTTCGATTGCGGTCAACAAATTATTTAATAAGTAAAGTCCAATGGATTCGAAATATAAATTATTGTAAATAGTAAAATATTTACAAATATAACAAATTTTTTTGATAAATTACAATAGACCTAATAAACATCTATTAGTGTCTATTACTAAAGTGATATGTGTCTAGCTATCATAGTCTATCAAAATTTTGTTATAAATAAATTAGCTCATTTTGCTATACTTGAAAACACCAATTCCCTACTACAAAATATAATCAGGTTAAAGAAAATAAAATATAGAATAATTTATACTATTTGAATATGATTGAGTTTAAAATGAATATTTCTAAAAAGAAAGTTCAAAATGAATATACTTTTGTTCAAATCAAACTATCCTACATTTATACTATTTATTGTACTAATTTTATTTTAGCAATTAAGGTACATTCTAGGTTGCACATATCTACATCATTTTATTCACCACACAAGTATAAGAAAAAAATAGTAACAACTTTTAATCATATTTTTATGTGGTAAAGATTTGAGAAAGTACCTAGATGGATACATCTGGGATGCACCCATGTATTTTTCATTTTATTTTATTATTTTTAGCTTTTAAAATTTGAATATAATGATTTAAAAAAAAAACAAAAAATAGTTTTTTTAATTTTAATATGTTAACCTTTTAAATAACAATGACTCTTTTATCTTTTATTTTTTAAAATGCCGATGACTTAGCCTATAATATAAGTTAAATTAAAAATAGGGGAGAAAATAGATATTTTTCCGTTTTATATTCTCAAAATAAATTCTTGTTTCCAAGTTACAACTAACCAAGGGAAGTTTCGTTGTTATTTAAATTTAAATTTTATAAAAAAGAAGAAAAAAACCATTAACATTAGCCTTGTTGCATAATTTAAGACATCGTATGCAGAAAGCAGAACATGGCGGCCGGAGCAGACAAAACGAGGACGACAAAGGAGGCGACGGCGGTTTTTTGAGTTACTGTGGAATCTTGTTCAGCTTACAATATGCATACTCACTGTACTTCTTAGTCTTATATTTTGCTGGATTTTCCTCATCGACCAATTTCGGATGAGGCCCAACTTCAAACTCTGGCGGCGGCTCCAAGAACACCGGCCACGATATCCTCGTCTTCTCCTTGTTCACAGTCGTCCTATGAAACACACTCTTGTACTTTCCATTACTCAGAATCTGCCCCCACAACACAACAAACTTCTAATTCAGCCATTTCCCACGCAACACAAAAATTCAAAGATCTCTTAAATTCAAGAAACACTTTACCTCAATTTGATCTCCGATATGGATGACAAGAGCATTAGGAATGTAATTAACATCATACCACTGCCCGTCTCTAAACGCCTGAAGTCCTTGAACTTCATTCGGCACAAGAATCGTAATGGCCGACATGTCGGTATGAGCAGGGACTCCAAGAGCCAGATCAGGGCGTGGACATGGCGGATAGTAATTGATTTTCAGTAAATACACCAAATCATCTCCACCGACTCGCTCTTTTAGTTCATGCCCTTCAAGCCCTAAACCCAGCGAGAGGATTCTGAACAGCTTCTCCACAACCCCATGTAAATGGTTTCTGTACTCTTCATTCGCTGCCCTGCATTCTCAGACACACCAAAAAAAAGAAAAAAGAAATACAGAGTAGAGTAACAAATTATTGAGAAAAGAACTGGGAGGAATTTAATGATTTCGTTACCTGTAAGAAGAGGGATTTTGAGGCCAGAAATTGTAATTGATGGAAGAAGGAGGCCAAATGATGTGGAACAAATGGTCGACCCAACCTTTTTTTCCATCGATTTCTTTTTGGAGCTTAGTTCCATAGCCTTGGATGGATTTGGAAGCAGGGGGTTTGGCGTAGATCTCTTTCTCCTCCGATGGAAGCTCGAAGAATTCCTTCCCGACGGCTTGCAAATGGGTTATTGCTTCATTTGGGATATCGTGGTTAATGATTTGAAACATGCCCCAATTGCGAGAAGCGTCGTGAATGGCTCTGAGAACAGAATCATCATCTGGGTTGGTGAAATCGATGAGGGGGACAGCAAGGACTTGGCCTTTGACGGTTGTGAGTCCGGGCTGTTCGGTGTCCGGACGGACGAAGTGGGAGGGGAGAGTGCCGGAGAAAAGAATGGAGGAAGCAATGTCCTGGACTCTCCCAACCTCCATATTTTGGTGAGGAAAGAAGGAATTTAGAAGCTTAATTAATAGAATGAAAATAGAAGAGAATAGAGAAGATAGAAGGTTGCTTTCAATAGATACGGTTATAACAAACTTGCAGTTTGGTGCGTGGTTTCAGAACAGAATGGAAGCCATGTAGCCCTCTTTTCCTAGTTTCTACGTACCATGCGTCTCATATGAATATTGATGATGAGCGCATTAGAGTGATGCTTAAAGATAAATAATTCTAAAAATACTAATAACCCTGCTTCGGACAATGAGCATCTAATTTTCAACCCCAAACTCTTTTTCTCACCTTTTTCATGTTTCTATCATTTTATTTTTGTTTCCTCCTCGTATTGTTGCATCCACCAAATTATTCCATTATAGTTTATCACATCATAAATTCTTTTTACATCTCTTTTTAAAATATTTTAATTTTTTTTTTTTTATCCGATAAGAGTATGATGCAAGAATAAAACATGATTGATTATAATTATTTTAACTTCATTAACACAAATGAGAATTTAGTAAACAAATCAATGTTAAAAGTAAAAATCTTGAAACCTAATGACTAAAATTGTAAAATTTTGAAATTTAGAGGCTTCAATGAAACTAAACTCAAAAGTTAAGGACTAAACATGGGTAGGAGTGAATATGATAAACCGAACAACTGAGTAGATCGACCAAAACCAACCGAACCAAAGGTGGTCGGTCAGAAATAAGTAGAGGTTTTGTTGGTGTTGATTTGAAAAAAATCCAAACGACAACATTTTTTGAAAATTTCAAACTCTTAAACCGACCTAAATTTACCCATCGACCGACCAACAGTCGGTTTGTACTTCTTCATGGTCGGGATCGGTTGAACATTTACTAAATCAACTACAGTCGGTTCGGTATCGATTTGCTCAAAAAATCAACTTTGATCGACTGATGCTCACTCCTGTACATGCGTAACATTTTGAAACTTAGATACCAAATATAAACTAAATTAAATACGGATGGACTAAAAAGATAATTTCTACTTTTCTACTGATAGTAATAAGTACTTCAAAAAAAAAGTTGTTGTAAGAAGGAAAACTACCACTATGAACAGCCAAACACTATTTAGCTCCAATAGTAGCAATATAATTAAGTGGTTTTCTCTCCAAATTGGAAACTTTGGGATGTTATGGTTGAACCAATTTTATGGCTACCAAACGAGACTTAAACTAGTAGAGTTGTTCGTGGAAAAACACTAATAAAATAATAAAGTGGAGGGATTTTAGGGAAGGACCATATGGAATAATTGAAGAAGGAGGAGGGATTATTCCTAGTAGTTAAGAAGAAATTATAAAGATCAAGTAAAAAAGAGGATAACTATTAAAGTAAAAGATGAAGCATAGAAGGAGGTAATTGATAAGGACACATAGGGGAGAGTTATTCAAGGGTAAGAAGAAGTAATTACGCAAGTTTTAAAAAGAGACCGAACATGAAAATTTTTCATCTCATCATTTTATATTTTTTTCAAGTTAAACTTATTTTCTCTTAATTTTTTTTTTTTTTTTTTTTTGTGTCTTTACTAAGGAAAATAGTGAGATGTTTACCCAAATTTTAAAAATAGAAAACAAATGTTTAAATTTTTGTTTTTCTCAATATTCAAACTTTAACTTGTTTTTTTGAAAATATTGATAAAAAGTAGGTAACGATGCAAAATTAATTAGTAGTAGAATGATTGTTTATAGTCAAAAATTTTCAAAACTAAAAGCTAAATGATTATCACATAGGATGTACTCGAAATTAAGCATTTCATTGGATAATTGACCCTAAAAAAACTTTGAAATTTTATCGATTAAAGTTCTAGAGTTTAAGTTAGATGCAACCATAATGATAAATAAAGAACATTAGTTTAAAAAAAAAAAAAAAAGAATATACTTAATTTAAGGTGGTTATCTACCTAAGATTCAATATTTTATAAAGTTTCATATACACCCAAATGTTGTAAGATCAAATGGATTATTCTCACTAATAGACAGGTACAAAACTTGACCTAAACAATCACAAATATTACTAAAATAAATGTAAATATATATATATATATATATATATATATATATATAGTAAAGGCAGTTCAAGACTTAAATTTACATTCTTTTTTATTTTTTTAACTTTTACTTTTAATACAATTTCACATTCTTCATCCTTTCACACTTTCCATCTTCATCTCTTCTATTATTTTCTCTATCAATTTTCAACCCAATTTCACACTCCAACTATTTTCATCTTTTTTTTTTTCTTTCATTTCATTCTTCATTCTTTCTTTGTTTTTATCTTCATTTTAATCATTTTATATTTTATTCTATTTATTTCTTGAATGCAAAAAATATGGGTGCATTCATCTCCATCAAACAAGTAAATATGTAGATGTGTTACAAGTAAAAGATATCGTAAAATTATTTAAGTAATATTTAATATATAATAATTATCCAAATATAAAGTTACAAGAAAAATAACTATGGTTACAATTATAATATAAATAATTAAAATTGAATAAACTAATATTTTTTGTTTTTTTAACTTTAAAATACAAAAAAGAAAATAGTGAAAGAAAACATAAATAGAAATGGAGATGAAATTATTGAAATTGGCTTGAAAATAAACATTGAGAAGAAAAGGAATATGTGCTTAGGAAAGATGAATAACCCATATATTTATATATTCAAAGAATAATGAAATCTTGTTTTCTTTGACTGAATTGGAAAAATGATGGAATTAGTAAAGAATATCAAAGTAAAGTGAAGAGTTGAAACTTAATTAAAAGAGAGAGAAAATGAAATAATTCAAAATTATATGTATATATATATATATATACACACCAAAATAATATAGATTAATGATGAGGGAGAAAGTTCTTTTCTTTTTTTTACAAAGTTATTGATTAATCTATACTATCTAAAAGGGCTTAGGTAAGAGACATTTGATTTTCCTTTTAATAATTAGTTATGAGATTATATGTCGTAATTTTACATTTAAATCATTAAATAATTTTTTTGAAAAAACTATGTATTCACATTGAATGTAATTTAAAAGATATATTTAAGTATTTATTTTGACTTTCAGATTTTTATTTTATAAAATAATGTTATTTTAATAAATAATGTCAAAAATAGTGTGGTTGGGAAAGAAATATCATTAACAGGGTAGTGGATTCATGTACCGGATACATGACTCGGACCTGAAGTCGTGGACCCAGTCCGTGACATCTCTGTCGTATCTACAAGTGAAGTCATCGTGACAATGTTGACCACTTTACTTGTTCGGCATGCACGAAGTAGTGGACCCCATCCATGACTTCAAAAGTGGAGTCTGAACCCCATCCACGACTTTCATTCGAAAAAACCCCACAAATCCCCCATTCTGCCTTCTTCTTCAACCGCCCACAACAACAAAATAAAAACCTCCATTTCCACCGTCAATCAGTATTTCCTTTCTTTGCTTCCACCGTCGATCATCGCACCAATATAATCGCCTTCGTCCGTCGCATGTCACCGTTGTCGTCGTCGTCCTTCCAAGGTATGAATAATATTCTTGTCATTTATATGTACACTATCTTTTACAGAAAGAATCCTAATTTTCGTCCTTGTTTCTCTTCCTTGCTTACGTCGTCAATCGTCGTAGAAATACATTCGTCGTCGTCGTCGTCGTCCGTCCAAGGTATGAATTATTTTTTTCATAATTTTGTTAGATAAATGTTGAAGTTGAGTATTTATTTTGTGATGTATAAAAATAATTTAGATGATTTACAATTTAATAACTATGGGTTATAAGTTGGGTATCTACTATAAGATAAACATGTGTTTTGTTTAGAATGTGATAGTTTGTTTAGAATGTATTTTCTTAACCAATATATATTTTGTGTCATTTATTTATTTTGTATTAGTTATTTTAGATCATTTATTTAGTTTATAGTTAGGAAAAAATAGAAAAATGAACCCAAACAAAAAGTACTTTTGTAAAAATAAATAAAATAAAGTAAAGAAGATTTTATACCTATTTACAATTAAAAAAAACAAAACTTAAATGAATAAAAGAGAGATATAAAAATATAGAATGAGCAAAAAAAAAAAAAAAAGTGGTTGGTGGAAACCTTCTTAATTGATAGTTTCTAATGAGAGAGTAAAATAAATTCTTAATTGATAAAATAAAGGGGCAAGAGGAAAAATAGCAAAATTCAATGTTTCATTTTGAAAAATAGTAAAAACAAAATTAAAATTATAAAAATAGCAAAATAAATTTTAAAATTGTTAATTATGAATTAATGATTGACCAAAATATCCCTAACTAATTCCAATTATCTAAAATTCAAATCCTAACAACCCATATTTTACTACTATTAAAGAACAAATATTTTTAAATTCTAATATTTCTAATATTCAAATCACCCCTATCAAATCTTAACCATATTCCTATAAATAATTATCATTAAAAAAATCTAGAAACTATAAAAAATATAATATTTTCAAAATAAATTATGTTTTTAAAAAAAAACTATAAACCATAAACATTTAAAATAACAATTATCCTAGTAAGTGTATAGTAAATTTAAAATTGGACAACCAAATACAGTATCATTTGCGACAATAGAAAATGCAGTATCCTAGGTGTAACAAATACAGTATCCTAGAAGGTGTAACAAATACAGTATCCTAGAAGATGTAATCCTAAAAAGTATAACAAATACAATATCCTAGAAAGTGTAACAAATACAGTATCCTAGAAAGTGTAACAAATACAGTATCTTATATGTGCATATTGACTAAACAAATACCTAAAAACAATGTGCATATGCACTAAACAAATACCTTGATTTGCATACCTTGTATTTGCACATAGAACACACACCATTTTACTTTGTTCATAGATCACACATACCTTGTATTTGTTCCCCACAACCTCACCGTCTCTGTCACTTTACCCTAAACTCCAGAACCTTTCTGTTCCCGCAGCAAAGAAAGTCACCGATAGGTTGAGAATCAAACCGACAAATCATCACCCACTCTCGGAAATCAGAATCTTCTGAACCATGTCTGCGAATCATCACCCCCAAATGCCCTTTCAACCTTCCACTGCCATCATCGGCGACCAACTTCCCCACCCACCGCCATCGCCATCGGCGAAGCCAGAGACTCAACTTCTATCTCTGCTTCTCAAAATCGCCATCATGATTCTCTTAACCACCCTCTTCTTCGTCCTTCTCGTTCACGCCCCTTCTCCTAATCTACCTCTGCGTCGCTAGTGCCCTCCATCGTCATCGTCGATTCCACCGTCATT
Organism: Cucumis cinereus; assembly: GCA_037974625.1. NCBI lineage: Eukaryota > Viridiplantae > Streptophyta > Magnoliopsida > Cucurbitales > Cucurbitaceae > Cucumis > Cucumis cinereus. Next base: position 4,289,607 of record JBBPDJ010000014.1, read on the forward strand.
GTTCTCAATTCTCAGATTCCTCATATGAATTTTTCCATTGTGACCTCAAAAAGCTTCTCCAGTCCCTGTGGAACCTTATGTAATGCTTTCTTCAACCATCATCACTAATAAAATCTCTTCTGATAGCAAAAGATTTTGATTCCCATGTGCGAACTAATTCTTAAATGGAAAAGAAAAGGAAACCCTCCAACTTCACTATACTCAATCATTCCCCTTCAAACTGAAGATAATAATAAACAAATGGGTTACAGAGAATCATTTCAAACAATAAGTAGAAAGAGAAGTGAACCTTGAGGATGTGATGAGGATGAAGATCCAGAGTCCAAGTTGGAAAGTATGTTTTCTAGTGAAAACAGCACCTGGGCTTTGCTATACTGATAATGAGGAATCGACAAACAAAAGCTTTCTTTTCTGATATTTTATTAGCTTTTCTTCCTTTTTGCCAAAATGGGTCTCTCTTTTTCCTCCTCAAGTTTTGGATTGAGAAGCAACCCACCAAAGAAAAAGAAGAGAACAAAATCTCTTCTTATGTAATGCTTAGCAATCTTAGGGTTTATTTTCTTGGCGCCACCGCCTTTGGTCATTCTTTCTGCAAAATCGATCCGCCGTCGGCGGCATTTCTTTTCGTCTAGTCGGCTATCAATGGTTCCTTTAAATTATTTTTGTTTCTTCTATTCCGTATTTTACTATTAATCTGACCTTCAATCTTATGATTTCTGGCAGCATCGATGACGAAACAATCTTATTGTTATCCTTGCACTTTGATTTACAGTGAAGAAAATCATGGAGAATATTGTTCCTGAGATGCATTTGTTGTTTAGAAGGGTCATTAGCTTAGGATTTAGCCATTGCTTTTTTCTAACTTTATATCTGGATCAATGATCTGTAGGTGAAGGAAATGGTTCGATTGGATGAGAACGTGAAGAAGAAGGGGAATAAGATCGAAGAAAGGGGAGAAAGAAATATTGTTTCCAACTTTTAAAATATTAATAGAATATTTAAAAATAAAATTAGAGATTTAGTAAATCTCTATTTTTAAAAAGAAAGAAAACAGATTTTTAAAAATAAAATATTAGAGATTTAGTAAATTAGTTATATCTAGATTTTCTTAAGGGTATTTTGGGATTATTGAAAAGTTGGGACAACCGTTCTTCTCGAATTTGCTATAAATCTTATGATTTTCATTTTCTGCTATAAATTAAAATGGCTCTCCAAATGTTTCCATTTCCTCCAATTCCCCTAAAATAAAATAGAATCATTGGAACTAATGTTATTACTAACAAACAATTTTAAAAAATTTAACAACAAAATGTACCTAGAAAATGTAGGTATAAAATTTATTAAAGCCTTAGAATAATGATGGATTGAGTTACGATGCTAATATTTTTTCAACTTTAACAGTTAATTAAATATGTCGATGGGTCCAGAAGATCTAGTTATTTTTTAACCTTGTAATGATGGGGACAGTGATATTGATGTAGAAGTTGATGAATTGTTTGGAAATGAAGAAATTATTGAACATGAAAATAAATTGGTACAATCTGAGATGTTTACTTATAGACTGAGACATTACTGATTCCGTTTATGAACAAGGGTCTACATTAGGAGCTACGAACATACCTATAGACAATTCTTGTTTAATTAAAAAAGGAATGTTATTTGACAGTAAAGAAGATCTTTAATTAGTTGCTAAAAAATATTGTGTGATACAACACTGTCATATTGTTGTTGTAGAATCGAACCAAATATTTAGTTCATGAGATGCAAACAGTGGAAGGAAGGCTGCGAGTGGAGGTTACATGAAAGTAAGCGTAAGACTCACGACATGTTTGAGATTACTAGGCTTAAAGGGAAATACTCATGTTTGTACTCTAAATTAACACAGGATCATTCACAGCTTGATTCCAACTTTATGAGTATTGAAATTCAAAATATGGTTAGAGTTGATCCTAGTGTTACCGTGTCATTGCTTCAAGAAATTATTAAAAAAACAGTATGGCTATAATGTCAAGTACAAACGTGTGTGGCAAGCAAATAGAAAAGTGTTGGTTGCAGTTTTTGGTGATTGGGAGAAATCGTATAACAAGCTACCATATTGGTTGAGTGTTGTTATACATTACAATCCTTAAACTAGAGTCGATCGATACTTTCTTTCATCTGATGTACCAGGTACAACAATTTTTTGGAGAGTTTTCTGGTCATTCGATTCTGCAATAAAAGGGTTTAAATATTGTAGGCCACTCTTCCAGATCGATGGAACTCATTTGTATGAGAAGTATAAATGCAAAATGTTGACTGCTTTATCCATTGATATGAATGGTCATATATTTCCTCTTGCTTTTGCTATTGTGGAAGGAAAAAATGCGTCAAGTTGGTCATGGTTTCTTCAGGCATTGCGCGAATAAGTTACCGATCGAGATGGTCTTTGTTTGATCTCTGATAGACATAGATGCATTCTTTTTGCAATTAACAACGAAGAAGTAGGGTGAAGTGAACCTAGAGCGTACCACTGATACTGTCTGCGTCATGTTGATAGCAACTTTAGTACCAAATACAAATCTAAGCAACTGATAGATTTGGTGTTTAAGGCAGGTAATCAACACTGAAGGCACAAGTTCATAAGGTCCATGAGATCCATGAAAGAATTGCAAAAATTGAACCATTAGTGTCTTGAGTATTTCGAAGATATTGAGTTGAAAAAATGGACTCAGTCACATGATAATGGGTATCGATATGGCTAGATGACAAGCAATGCAGAATTCATGAATTTGTTGATTTAATTTAGAACTTAAGAAATAACTCATGCTTAATTTAATTTAGAACTTAAGAAATGAATTGAATGAAAAAATCAAGAATGAAAAATAGAAAAAAAAACTAATAAAAAAAACAAATTAAGAAATTAAGATTAAGAAAATAGGAATAATGAGATAAAAATGTTTAAATAGAGTAAAAGAATTGAGAGAAGACGGAAGGAGTATGAGGTAAATTAAATGGAGAAGGGGTATAAGAGGGTAGAAAGAGAAAGGTAAATTAAATGGGGAAGTAAGAGAAGGGAAAAATTAAAAAATATATAACATTTAGATTAAAAACGTTATCCCCTATTTTATTATATTCATGTCTAAAAAAGATTTTTTAAAAAACATTATCATGTGCTACGTAAGATTTAATATATATATATATATATATATATATATATTTGGAAATTTTTTTATTTATAGTTAGTTTTGGAAATTAAATAATTGATTAATTTACAATATTTTTACCTAGATTTTGTTTCTAAATTTTATAAAAGGTGAATAATATATCAATTTAAAACTTCTTTAGTGATAGTTATATTATCAATTTATTATTAGATTAATTTTTAATCATTATTTGTTTTTCTGTAAGCAAGGTTCGAATTTTAAATTAAATTCAATTATATAATGATTTGCTTAAAAAGTCGAATTATTAGACAAAATTTTAAATTAGTTTTGAACAAAATTTTAGATATATTCGGACATATATGATTTTGTTCACACGAGATTTCGACAGAGGAAATTTAATTCGTGGAATTTGAATTTTGTATTTGATTTCAATATAGTGAGTACAATCTCTAATATTTTTTCCTTTGATGCTTTCTCTCAAATATAAACTTTAAATTTCTAAACTAGTTGATCTTCCTGGTTGATCGGCCTTTTGGCTTGTTGATCTTCTTAGATGATCGGCCTTTGGACTTGTTGATCTTTTTTAGATGATCGAACTTTGAGATTGTTGATCTTCTTGGATGATTGGCCTTTGGGCTTGTTGATCTTGATTTGACAGATGACTTGTTTTTGAAATTGGAGTCTTGGAAGAAAGATTGTATCTTTCAAGAAACTTCAATCTTTGGGTGTGGTCAACTTCAGGAGTTAGGGAGTCTTCTAGTTGTTGACAGAATTCTCTCTAGACCCTCTGGAGTTTGAAATTTTTGACCTCGCAAATATAAATCAATTCGAGCTTCAATCTTCTGGAATGCAAGGAAGGTTTAATTTTCAAAGTCTTCAATTTTCAGAAGGAGGTGATCACGAGGTTGATAAAAACTTTTGCGTCTGGAGAGATTCAGAGGTTGAGTCTTCAATTCTTTAGAGCTTCAGCACCTTTGTTTTTCTCCCAAAAGTTCCTCTCAAATGAATGAGGTCTTTATTTATAGAGAATTTTCATGGACTTTATATGAGCTTGGACCCATTTGTTTGTTGAACTTGGGCTTAGACCCATCTTGCTCATGGGGCTTGGATTTGGACTTAAGCCTATTTTGTTTATTGAGCTTAAGCCTATGGACTTTGACTTGGACTTGGACGTAAGCGTATTTTGTTTATTGGGCTTGAGCCTATTTTGTTTATTGGGCTTTAGTCTATCTTGTTTATTGGACTTGAACCTATTTTGTTTATTGGGCCTAAACTAACTTCATTATTTTTTTTTTTTTTGCCCAAGTTTCTATCATGTGCTTGAATCGAATTAGTAGAAATTTTAATTACCCAAAAAAATTCAAATTATAATTGTGATGACATGGCAACATTTAATTGACCGAAATTTCTCATTCAACAAATGCCTCCTTTCGATATTTGTGCACGTATGTGGGTGCATGAATCTCGAAAAATTAAGTTTCGAAAAATGCAAGTTGTATATTCTTACATTTTCACCCTACTTGACGTATCAATCAAGCTATGAATTTTGTTCGTAAGCTTGACTTGAATTTGAAGTAGAATTTGAGTATAAACTTAGATGGCAACCCGAGTTTAAAATTTGAAATGTAGCCAAATTTAAATTTGAAATGAATTTGAGGTTTTATCCCTAAATAAAAAAATTTCAAATCTTTAAAGATAATGTGGATTTTTTTTATTTTAAAAATAAAATTTGTGTTATGGCAAATTTTAATTTAAAATTGGGAATAAAATCTTAAATTTGAATTTATAAATTTTCATTATCTGCAAAGGCTAAATTAAAAATTATACCCAAATAAAATCTTTTCAAATCGTTAAGGATAATGTGAATTTTTTTTATTTTAATAATAAAATTTGTGTTATGGTCAAATTTTAATTTAAAGTTGGGAATAAAATCTTAAATTTGAATTTAGATATTTTAATTATCTTCAATGAAATTAAAAATTTATTCCAAAATAAAAAAAAATCTTTTGAAATCTTTAATTATTAAAAAGATTTGATATGATTTCAAAGCCCATTAGGAATTGGGCTTGTTGAGCCTATAAATAAACCCTCCTCTCACTCATTTTTTTCATCATGAGTAGAAGAAAACCCTCAAGGTATGAAAATTCTCTCTATCTCTTCTTGTTTTTGCTTTCTTTTTTTTTCTTTCCTCATTTTTTTTCTCTTTTTATTTTAACAGGCTTGCTGGCAATTTGCATCCAACTAAAAGGTACTGGTATCCAAGGGCCTTTTTTTTTCTTTTTTTTTTTTGCAGCAATACTTTGAAAGTCATACAGAGCATATGGATTAATCATACAAAGGACTCTGATGCATGGACTGATTCCAATAGGGATGATCCTTAAACAAGATCTATTCCACCCTATTGTGTTTCTTAAGAAGATCATTGATTATAAATTGATTCATGGATTGACTCCATAGAGATGACCCTTAAAATGGTCTACCCTATTGTGTCTCTCTTTAACCTTCGACGACATCATGGACTGATTTCAATAGGGATGACTCTTAAACAAGGTCTATTCCACCCTATTGTGTTTCTTAAGAAGATCAGTGATTATAAACTGATTCATGGATTGAATCCATAACAATGACCCTTAAAACGGTCTACCCTATTGTGTCTCTCTTTGACCTTCGACAACATCATGGACTGATTCCAATAGGGGCGACCTTTAAACAAGGTCTATTCCACCTTATTGTGTTTCTTAAGAAGATCATTGATTATAAACTGATTCATGGATTGACTCCATAGGGATGATCCTTAAATCGGTCTACCCTATTGTGTCTCTCCTTGACCTTCGACGACATCATGGACTGATTCCAATAAGGATGACTCTTAAACAAGGTATATTCCACCCTATTGTGTTTTTAAGAAGATCATTGATTATAAATTGATTCATGGATTGACTCCATAGGGATGACCATTAAAACGGTCTAGCCTATTGTGTCTCTCTTTGACCTTCGTGGATTGCTTCCAATAGGGATGACCCTTAAACAAGGTCTATTATACCCTATTGTATTTCTTAAGAAGATCATTGATTATAAAATGACTCATGGATTGACTCCATAGGGATGACCCTTAAAACGGTCTAATCTATTGTGTCTCTTCTTGACCTTCATAATCATGGTTTGGTTCATATAGAGATGATTTCAATTGGGTCTAGACAACTCTATCATGCCACTCCTTGACCTTCGGCGATATCATAAGAAGATCATTGATTATAAATTAATTCATGAATTGACTCCATAGGGATGACCCTTAAAACGATCTACCCTATTTTGTCTCTCCTCATTGCTTATAAACTAACCCGTGGATTGATTCCAGTAGGGATGACCTTTAACAACGGTCTATTCTACACTATTGTGTTTCTTAGCTGCGCTTTGGGGGAGTATATGGACATTCTCAGCTGCGCCCTGGAGTATGTGAACCTTTTCAGCTACGTCATGGAGGAGTATATGGACCTTCTCAGCTACGCCTTGGAGGAGTATATGGATGTTCTCAGCTGCACCTTGAAGTATGTGGAACTTCTCAGTTGCGCCTTAGAGGAGTATATGGACCTTCTCAGCTGCGCCTTGGAGGAGTATATGGATTTTCTCAGCTGCATCAAGGAGTATATGACATTCTAAGCTGCATCCAGAAGTATATGACCTTTCCAGCTGCATCAAGGAGTATATGACATTTCCAGCTGCATCAAGGAGTATATGACCTTCCCAACTACAACAAGGAGTATATGACCTTCTCAGCTGCATCAAGGAGTATATGACCTTCTCAGTTGCATCAAGGAGTATATGACCTTTCTAGCTGCATCAAGGGGTATATGACCTTTCCAGCTGCATCAAGGAGTATATGACCTTTCCAGCTGCATCAAGGAGTATATGACCTTTCCGGCTGCATTAAGGAGTATATGTCCTTCCCAGCTGCAACGAGGAGTATATGACCTTTCCAGCTGCAGCGAGGAGTATATGACATTTCCAGTTGCATTAAGGAATATATGACCTTCCCTGCTGCATCAAAGAGTATCTGACCTTTCCAATTGCAACAAGAAGTATATGACCTTTTTTACTAAACCATATATATTTTGAAAATGTCGAGACTACACCACTACTTATTTGGATGCGTCGAGACTGCACCACTACCATTTGGAAGCGTCGAGACTGCACCAGTACCTATTTTGGAGAGAGGCAGAGCTGCACCAATATTTTGGAGAGAAGTAGAGTTGCATCGATATTTGGAAGAGTGGCAAAGTCGCGCCTACACTAATGAAGCCTGTAGCCTTCGAACTTGAGCTTAAATAAGCAACCATGAAGTCTTTGAACTTGAGGGAGATGAAACCTTCAAACTTGAATATGCGGAAGCATCGATAAAGCTTATAACCTTCGAACTCGAGCTTAAAGAAGCAACCATGAAGTCTTTGATGTTGAGTTTGAAAAGTTTTTTATTTTCGAACTTGAATTTGAAGAAGCATCGACGAAGCCATCAAACTTGATTTTGAAGAAGCTTTTTTTTTATGCACTCAACTGGTATATAGTCTTGCACAAAGTATCGTACGTCTTTAATTTATTAGATCGTATTCTTATTGGAGATGATCATTTTAAATTTGGGGATTTTGCCCCCAATTTGTTGTGATGTCCCCGATAAAGACGGACATCTTTGGATCTAAAATTTCTTCTTTCAATGAGATGAACGATATTGATTTTGTAGAGCCACTTATAAGGTTATGACGCTCCTACTTTTGTGAAAACATTTTATGAACTGAACTTAAATTTACTTAAGTTGCCTACGTACCCTTGAAGAAAGGGATCAAGTCATAACGTAGTTCAATTTTTTCTTTTTCTTTTTTTGTATGTTTTGTTTTTGTTATTTTTCTGTCTTTGTTTTGTTTTTTTTTTTTTTTTGTTCTTTTTTTTTTTTGGACTGGACTTAAAGTTTTCTCTAAGTTGCCTACGTACTCTTTTACGGTATAGGGATCAAGTCATAATGTAGTTCAACTTTTTCTCTTTTTTTTTTTTTTTGTTGTTGTCGTTTTTGTTTTTGTTTTGTTTTTGTTTTTTTTTTTTTTTCCATTCACCTTTTAAGCTCATGTGGGCTAGGAGCACCATGCAGTTTAGGCTCTTGCAATAAAGAGCTTTTTTTTTAATATTTCAGAAGCTTTTATCATGACTTTGATTATCTCCTTCATTTGTGGGATTAGTCAATATGATGAGTTTTGGCTTCACCTTCAAGGAACCTTTTGTACTTATGACAACAAATAACTTCCTCTTCATACGTGAAGGAACAAGACTGAATTTTATCGTCATTGTTTGCTTCACAAAAAATTTTTGGTTTCGAGCTTTTCATCTTTATTTCATGTTGCTCGCTTGTCACTTTGAGACAATCGAAAGCAGATGTCGAAGGTCGATCTCTATTTGGTGTGGAGATACTTAGCCTTTTGAAAGCTGAAATTCGAGTAGAACTAGACGTTGAACATTGATTGTCTTCTCTTGTCCTGGCCATACCCAATCTTTGAAAGACTGAAGCTTGAGTAGTTGAAGGCTTAATATGATCAAGGACAGAAGTTCTTCGTTTGATATCTTTTGAATCGTCAACTTCCTCGACATTAATATGATACGAACTTATAAAACTTATTTTGTTGCAATCATTTGTTATTACCGCAACATGATTTGATTGAGCTCTTTCATCAAAATCTAGCTCAATTTTTCCTTCTCGAGCTAATTTTAGAATTAGCTTTTTTAAAATGAAGCATTTTTCTACCGGGTGACCGATGACGCGATGATACTTACAATAGTTTCGATTACCGACTTTTTTCATCTCTTTTGGTCGTTTAGACTCAGGAAGTTGAATCAGTTGTGCTTTAGCAATTGTTCTAACATATCAAGAATATCAGCATCGGAAAAATGATAGACTTTTTCTTGATTTTTCTTCAGAGTTGAGAGACATATTTTATATTCTTCTTGATGACTTAGAGTCTTCTTGTCTTTTTCTTTGAATGATGACTTAATAGGAGTGGTAATGACAACTATAGATTCTTTTGGAGCCGCATCACTATCAATTTCTTCATTTTCTTTGTTAGAGATTAAAATATTTTTGCCTCCTCGACTAGTAATACTTAGCTCCATATCATGAGCTCGAGTTGCTAGTTCTTCAAAGCTGCGAGGTTTTATACCTTGAAGTATATAGAGTAGTCCCCAATGCATTCCTTGGATGCACATCTCAACGGCAGACGGTTGAGTGAGTCGGTCTTTACAATCCAAACTTGCGGCTCTCCAACGATTTATGTAGTCGATGACGAGTTCGCCTTCTCGCTGGTTGGTGTTGGTGAGCTCGAACATACTGACAATTCGTCTTGTGCTATAGAAGCAATTTAGAAACTTCTTTTCGAGTTATTCTCAGTTGTTAATGGACTCAGACTCCAAGTCAGTGTACCAGTCAAAAGCATTTTCTTTCAATGTTCGAACAAATTGTTTGACTAAAAAGTCCCCTCGTGTACCAGCATTTTCACATGTTTCGATAAAATGAGCAATAGGTTGCCTTGGATTGCCTTTCCCATCAAGTTGTTGAAACTTAGGTAACTGGTACTCAATTGGCATCGTTAAATTATCAATTCTTCTTGTATATGGTTTAGAATACAGAAAATAAATTTGGGAAGGACCACCATATTGAGCTATGATGGAATTTGTGATCATATCTTGCAATTGTTGCATTGACAATGAAGCAATTGAAGTTGGTTGTTACTGTTGTCTTTCTTACAAGGTTGTCTTCCCTTTGTCATTATCCTTGGCAACATGTGCTTGACTTGATTCAGCAACATCACGACTTTCGATGTGATTCTTTAGAGATGTGATTTCATAGTCTCTTTCTTCGATTTTCTTCATTAGCATACTCACCTTCTTTTCTAATTCAACCTATTTTTTTTCATCAATATCCACGTTTGTCATCATTACTGATACTATACTGGGTTCTGAAGCTTCTTTGTTTAATTCTTCAGAAGATGAAGTGACTTCATTAGATAGTGGATTCTTCTTGATGGAAATCATGCCATTTGTTGACTTATTTATTGTGATTTCAATGGTTGAATGCTTTTCAGATAGATCGATATTTTTTAAGCGATCACAAGTGACTTGTCTCATGTAAGTGTCACATGAATTTTTGGAAGCGTTGTCTTTAAATGACATTTAATCTCGTATGAGAGAAAGAGATGAAAGGTAGAGAGCTCCCACCAAGCGTGCCAAATTGTTCACACGAGATTTCGACTAAGGAAATTTAATTCGTGGAATTTGAATTTTGTATTTGATTTCAATATAGTGAGTACAATCTCTAATATTTTCTCTTTTGATGTTTTCTCTCAAATATAAACTTTAAATTTCTATACTAGTTTATCTTCCTGGTTGATCGACCTTTTGACTTGTTGATCTTCTTGGATGATCGACCTTTGGGCTTGTTGATCTTCTAGGATGATCGGTCTTTGGGCTTGTTGATCTTTCTTAGATGATCGAACTTTGAGGTTGTTGATCTTCTTGGATGATCGATCTTTTAGCTTGTTGATCTTCTTGGATGACCGGCCTTTGGACTTGTTGATCTTCATTTGACAGATGACTTGTTCTTGAAATTGGAGTCTTGGAAGAAAGCTTGTATCTTTCAAGAAACTTCAGTCTTCGAGTGTGGTCAACTTCAAGAGTTAGGGAGTCTTCTAGTTGTTGGCAGAATTCTCTCTAGACCCTCTAGGGTTTGAAATCTTTGACCTCAAAAATGTAAATCAATTCGAGCTTCAATCTTCTGGAATTCAAGGAAGGTTTAATCTTCCAATTCTTCAATTTTCAGAAGGAGGTGATCCCAAGGTTGATAAGAACTTTTGCATCTGGAGAGCTTCAGAGGTTGAGTCTTCAATTCTTTAGAGCTTCAGCACCTTTGTTCTTCTCTCAAAAGTTCCTCTCAAATGAATGAGAAGGTCTCTATTTATAGAGAATTTTCATGGGCTTTATATGGGTTTGGACCTATTTGTCTATTGGACTTGGGCTTGGGCCCATCTTGCTCATGGGGCTTGGATTTGGACTTAAGCGTATTTTGTTTATTGGGCTTGAGCCTATCTTGTTCATTGGGCTTGAACCTACTTTGTTTATTGGGCCTACACTGACTCCATTATCTTTTTTTTGGCCCAAGTTTCTATCATGGGCTTGAATCGAATTGAGTAGAAATTTTAATTACCCAAACAAATTCAAATTATAATTATGATGACATGGCAACATTTAATTGGCTGAAATTTCTCATTCAACAGATTCTATTGAAAAAAATCCATATGATTCTATTTTTTTCTATAAATTGGTTAAGTTAACCCCTATTTTTTCCATTCTAGTATGCTATGTGTCACAATCCTAGAATTGAGAATATAGATTGTGAAATTCATCCAACCAAACACTTCGACGGGCTTAGATAAGCACATTGGTCGCGAGGACGAGCTGTGATGTGATCGAGGAAGACGATACATCGTTCAACACACCAAGATGAAGTATGCAGGAAGTTAAGAATTGGTACAAGTATCCCACAACATATTATAGTGTTCAATGGGCGTCAACATACATTCCGACCAACGTGGGCCACGGGTTGTTGCCCAAGAGTGTCCGAGCAAAATCGTAAGTTTTGATAAGTGCTTTCGGAATTAAGTGCATTTCCATGTAAGACGCAAGCTTGTCAGATTGCGTAAGAATTAGAGTTCAAACGGACACTCTACGATGACAAGTGACGTTTTGACATTTTCATGTGCAAGCCTGCCAGAAGGAAAATTATGCAAAATGTACTGTAGGGGGAGGCATGGTGTTGGCTCTCCACCACCCCTGAGCCCTGTGGCCTAAGTGAGCTACCGCATGACACACGAGTGTGTCATGGTGTGGGCGAGTGTCACGAGACGAGTGAGGAGGAGTAACTCAAGGACAGTGTCGAACGGCACGGGTGTGTCAACATTGCGCTGTCTCGCGATAGCTGGAGGTTGATGTTTAGGCCCGTGCTCTGGCATGGTATCTGCAAACGACACGGTATGGTCGCAAGTGTCGTCTTGTCTCATAATGTTTGAATGTTGTCATATTGATACAGTATCGACAAGTAAGAACGGCTAAGAGGCCGAGAGCTAAACGAAATGTTCGAAGGGGCGAGGTACATTGCCAAGAACAGGTTGACCTGTGAGCATCAAGTGAGAATGCACGATGACAATGATGTCATTATTGAATGAAAGGATGCTTCCACGTAAGACTCATCAAGCTGATGCTTAGAAAGAATCTCGCCTAAGGGTCCGACCGAGTAAAAGACTCGAGAAAAAGAATATGTGGGCTAGAGATAGCGTTTAGGCTGACCATGATTGAGTAAATGTCATGATGCCGCACAGTTGAGTAGTTATGATCGTGACATTTGATATCAGAGCCCAAGTTATGGTCGTCGAGTCGGACCTCAAAGAAACCTGGTGGCTAACTAGTGACTTCACAAGTGTGTCAAGAGTGCCGCTTTGGCAGGGCAGTTGTGTTAGTCAGTATGAGAGACAGAGAAAAGGGTTGAAGCCTGACTCTTTGAGTCTCAACAAGTGCCAAAAGTAGGTTACTTGTTGAGAGGAGTCAAAACCCGTCAGTAAGCAAGAACCAAACTCCGTTGCCTAAAAGTTGTTGGTTCTGCGTTCCATCATGCAAGCAAAGATTCTAAAGGCATAAATTCAATGCTCCCAAAAAGTGCAGTCAAGCTTAACATGAAAAACCAAATACGAAGTGAGCCGCTAAGAAAGAAAGCAAGCACGTCAATGTTTCATGAAGCAGAGAGACGAACAGAGACTGGGTGCTAGAAGAAAAGAAAAGTGACAAGATGTTGTTGAATGTCAAAGGAGCCAACGTTAGAAAAGAAAGAGAATCTATCTACGTTGTTCGCCTTGAGTTCACATAAGCCAGGAAGAGTTGTTAGAAAGTTTCCAAGAAAAGATAAAAAAGAGAGTCTAGGAGGCGACATTCGCTTGCCTTGATCCCTTCCCAAGCAAAAGTTGTACATTCAAGTATGTCCGTTATTGGTTACATAAAAAAACAAAGCTAAGGGAGATGGGTTAGACGAGACCTGAAACCTAATCCCCATCAAGACAGTTCAGATAGTCACTTTCGAGGTAGAGAAAGGCTTGGGTGATGTTTGCAAAGGTCAATAAGAAGATGAGTGGAAATCGTTGGGTTAATGTTGGCAATGTCAGCGTTGACTTGTTCGAAAAAGTATAATCAAAGATGAGACGATCAAGAAAGAGCCCAAGTGTGGCAAAGATGGGATCATGTCCTTTGAAAAAGTAAATAGCAAAAAGGGTTAAGTCGTGACCAAGATATGCGAAGAGTGCACTAAGAAAGAGAAAGATAAAGAAGCAGAAGGTTAACCAGATAGAGTGTCTTCAAAAGAACCATTTTCGCTAAGAGAATAGTGTCAGTGGTTACAAGCAAGAAGAGTCGAGAGTCAGAGAGACAAAATCGGCATAATACAAAGTAGAAAAAGAAAAGAAGCATCCTGACAGTGGACATTGTGACTGTATAAGAGGTCAATTCATAAGAAGTAAATGGTTGGTTTGAAAGATTCCCAATAGTGGACATTGTGATTGTGTGAAAATCGAGGAAAAATGGTAACTTCGAATTCATGACTTGTTGTCAAGTGTCGGTGCTTCGAAAGGCATGAGCACGCGTATACTTTAAGCCAGTCCATAAGAAATGGAGGGTTGGCTTGAAGGCGTTCCAGTAGTGGACATGATGGCTGTATGAAAGCTAGAAGGAAGGAGTACAACAAAACATGAGTTGTCCCGTGATAGGGTTCCAAAAAATGTCGTTGAGCCCGCATATGTTCACAAGTCAATCCATGAAAAGATATGGATGGCTTTGCAAGTGAAAACCCATGAAGCCAGGAATAACTAAAAGAGGAGTGTCAATCTGGCAAAACCAAGCCTGCAGCGAGTTTCAGTTTGAAGCGACCTTGCAACCTATTCGCCACAATAGGTGGCCATGTAACGAAGACCGACTTGAAGGGTAGAAGTCATCTTTAGAAGAACAGTAGAAGAAGAAGAGTTTACTGTCTCAACATGAAATTCAGTTTGTCAGTTGTTCAGAAAGTAGAGGTATAAGCCAAATGAGCTTGGATAGGGGCATGAGTTCTCCTTTATTGTTCAAGCGACTTAATGAGATGCTTCAGGTCGCGGTCCAAAGTGGGACAAAATGGTCAAAAAGAAGAAGTAGTCTCATAAGCGTTGAACCTTGTTTCCTGCTTGTCTGGGATGTTTCAGGCCGCAGGCCAAAAGTGGGACAAAATGGTCAAAAGAAGAAACACTCATAAGCAATGAATGTTGTTTCCTGCTTATCTGAAACTGAAAACAAATCGCAGGGTCAGTCGAGAACCTACAGACGAAACGACATCATCAAGGACGATGCAAAGATTGAGTGGGGGAGAGTGTTTCAATCTTATAATGATAATGTAAGATGGAACATTCGTTGAAGCAGCAACCTCCACATATGCAAAGAGAAAAAAAAAAGTCATCGAGGACGATGACTAGATTGAGTAGGGGAGAGTGTCACAATCCTAGAATTGAGAATATAGATTGTGACATTCATCCAAGCAAACACCTCGACGGGCTTAGACAAGCACGTCGACATTGACCAATGAAGGGCCGCAAGGACGAGCCACGATGTGATCGAGGAGGACGATACATCGTTCAACACACCAAGATGAAGTATGCAGGAAATTAAGAATTGGTACAAGTATCCCACAACAGATTATAGTGTTCAAAGGGCGTCAACATACATCCCTCGTGGCCAACGTGGGCCCCGAGTCATTTCCTGAGAGGGTCTAGGAAAAATCGTGATTTTTGACTAGCGCTTTCGAAATTAAGTGTATTTCCATGTAAGACGCAAGCCTATCAAATTTCGTAAGAATCGGAGTTCAAACGAATGCTCTACGATGACAAGTGACGTTTCGACATTTTCATAAGCAAGCCTACCAGAAGGGAAATTGTGCACAATGTACTATAGGGGGAGGCATGGTGTTGGCTCTCCACCACCCCTGGACCCTGTGGCCTAAGTGAGCTACCACATGACACACGAGTGTGTCGTGGTGTGGGCGAGTGTCTCGAACAACTTTCTATGAGGAGGAGTAACTCAAGGACAATGTCGGACGACACGAGTGTGTCGACATTGCGCTGTCTCGAAATAGCTGAAGGTTGATGTATAGACTCGTGCTCCGACACGGTATCTGCAAACGACACGTTATGGTCGCAATTAGCGTCTTGTCTCATAATGTTTGAATGTTGCCATATCGATACAGTCCCGACAAGTAAGAACGGCTAAGAGGCCGAGAGCTAAACGAAATGTACGAAGGGACGACGTACATTGCCAAGAATAAGTTGACCTATAAGTGTCAAGTGAGAATGCACGATGACGATGATGTCATTATTGAATGAAAGGATGCTTCAGCGTAAGACTCATCAAGCTGATGCTTAGAAAGAACCTCGCCTAAGGGTCCGACCGAGTAAAAGACTCAAGAAAAAAGAATATGTGGGCTAGAGATAGCCTTTAAACTGACCATGATTGAGTAAATGTCATGGTGCCGCACGGTTGAGAAGTTATGACCGTGACACTATGCACTCTTTCTTTTTCTTTACGATTTTAATTTCGTTAACAATTAGCAATATGGAATCAATTATATGTTATTTTGATCGTTTAAGATTAACTATTAACTTTTACACTTTCAATCCTAGTTGTAAAACTAGCTTAATATGTGAAATTTATGCTATTTGATTTTTTTCATCTACTATGCATCGACTACAATCTTTCTACTTTAGGTATCTCCAACGTTGAGGTATGTTATCCTTTTTTTTTCCTATTATCGGTGTGTTTTTTTAACTTTTGTATGGGATTGAGATTTAGATCGATTAATTTTTTCAAAGAAAAAACAAAACACTTTTAGCTTAGAAATAGATTTTTATTTCTAAAAATAATTAGCTTTTATTTTTTCTAATAAATGAAAATATTATTGCTAGTTTGTTCTGCTACCATCAGTGATTTTAAACTAAAAGATCAAAATTATAATTTTTTAGAAGAAAAAGAAATAAATAAATTAACGATTATTACGTATAACTATTATTTTAATTTGTAGTTCTAAGAAGTGGTTAGAAAAGTGAAAAGTGATGGTTTAAAATTAGGATGGGTCAATGTAAAAAATGCATAAATAAAAATATAGCATGAGTGCCATGTGCCATGCCACTCATTACTAATATTAATATTAAATGTGTATATATATATAACTTTTTTTTTTAATTTCCAATGTTTTTCTTTGAGATTGTCGTGTCACACCTCACTCTTTCCCTCAACTCTCAACTCACTTCTCGTCTATGGCTCCCCCTTTTTTATTTATCCGCGTCACATTCCATTCGTCTGCTACCTTCAATTGTTGGCTACTTCAATTAACTCATTCCTTTTTCTGCAACCAACAATTAATCTTCCAATTCGTAATAAAACAATGAATCTATATCTTTTTCTTAATACATTTGTCAAACCCACCAAACACTTCATGTACCATTTTGTGTTATTTTTGCCTTTTCTTACTCTTATTATATGGTTCGTCAATTCTTAATGCTCTTTCTTTTAATTGTCATTATGATATTTTTAAATCTATTAAAAAAAAACAAGGAAAAAAGAGTGACAACCAAGGTTTAAGTTGGGTACCCTCTTCGGAACACTCGGATTGGTTACGAGTTGACCCAAAAGATTTCTGTAACCCAAACCAATCCTTGTACAATCGACTGGCTGAACGTGTTACTCATTAAAGGAAGATGAAAGACATATCAAACCCACAATTGACTTTTTTGAAAATAACATAAACATAAAAATCCACTTACAAGCATCTATGATAAAATGAAAAAATAAATATTAAATATTAACAGCTGGTCCTATAGTTCTGAATAGTAGATAAGACGTAAGGTATTTTAACAAAATTAAAACATGGCAAGGTTTGATTAAAAGTGATAGTATTATATTATCTTTAAAATGCCAAACAATTTCGAAAAAAAAAAATAGTTAACAACATTATCTTATAAAGTAAGGATGAGATGATGAGAGAACTTATTGATCTACGAAGGGATTTACGTTTTACTTTGGCATAAAATATACTAAAATATATTCGCACGTAACATTCCATCAACAATTTACACCAATTGAAATAAGATTGTCTAGAGAGACAGCTTTATGCAGACGCACCATGGAAGCAGCCAAAACTTAGCCACAGCACGAGCCACAGGCAGGTAACGAGCCTGATTGCCATGACATCAGATCAAGATCAGTAAATTAATCAATTAAAAGTATGGGAAAAAAGGGTTAAGCATTCAACTTACTGTGATCAATCCCTCGAACATTGTCCAGACCACGAGGTGGACCGCGGGGACGACCACCATAGGGCCCCGACCCAGGACCTCCAGGGCCACCACCGTCCCATTTCTTCCCTGAACCAGATCCTTTTCTATATGCCTCTGATTTTTCCATCTACAGAAATAAGCATATGAATTTTATCTTCCTTCCCAACATTACGGTTCTGAATTACTAATATATATATATATATATATTTTAATCAAGGCAATAAGGAACAACTTACCGAGAACAAGGTGGTAAAAAACACACCGATAACGTTTATGATGGCCCAAAAAAAATCAGTTATAGTTTTGAGACGCCAAAATGATCTCTGAGATTTCACAACACCTACAAGATATCACCGCAAGTGCATAGTTGGTCAGTAGTCAGGACATGCTAAACAGAATCAATAACATGGAAATATCCAACTTCATAGTTCCAAGAATCAGATCAAGAGTAGTAACATGTCCAACCCTAAACCCAAAGTTTGTTGATACGAAGATAGCAAGTCAGAAAAGATGGGGCATTGTGCAACGTAAAAGCAATTTAACAACTCTTAAAATTTTTTAAAATAAAATCAATTGAAATAGATAATGTTTCAATAACCATCATGGATTGGCCTGGTGGTAAAAATGTCAATAACTAACCAAGAGGTCATGGGTTCAATCCATGATGGCCACCTACCTAGGAATTAATTTCCTACGAGTTTCCAAGGTCAGGTGGGTTGTCCCGCGTAAGCTAGCCCGGACACTCACGGATATAAAAAAAATAATAATAATGTTTCAATGCCACACAGACAGGAGTAAGTAGAGAAGAGTTGAAAGAGGTCATTAATTAATGTAGACAGCCTGATAAGCAAGTGACAGTGAAAAAAAGAACACAGTTCAGTACTCGGGTGTACCAGAAGACAGGTAGCAGAGTGCAATAGGAAATTACATATAGCTGTTTAGTACTGGCAAATTTAGAATCAATTTACGCTTCGGAAACATGAACATCCACCATGATCAAATATGAGAGAGTTCACCAGTAAGAAGCAACCAAAAGGAATTCCAAGTTCTGGTTCAATCTAAGAAATCTACAGATCTACAGAATCTTGCCAAACAGACAACCAAAAGGATTCCCAAGCACAAGTTTATAACATTGAACTCTTACTGATAGGTCCTTAGGTCGCAGCCAGACTTTTAAGGGTGCATGAGAAAGGAGACTCTATGAAACAACAATTTCTTAACCAAACTATGGTAATTTCACAAAATTTAACAATATGGTTGTCAAAATAGGGTTGTGGTTGACAAAATGAAGACATCAATATCTCTACACTTAGCTTTATAACAACCAAATCTCTTCATCCTTAAAGTATCAGTAACAGCTCGTAAAAGTGGCACCACAAAATTTAAAATTCAAGGTAACGAAATAAGAATTCAACTCATACAACATAATAAAACCATCAAGCTACGCATCTTATCTAACATATCAAATGACAAGAAATTTCCCAAACTTATCCGCCGTATTTCTCTATTTTCCGACATTCCATAAGGTCGTAGAACATCGCTCTCTCTCCAACTCGAATTCGAGGGGTTTTCCCCTCTTCATTATTAAATTCGTGACCTAGGTTTATTTCCTTTCCATTCCTGTGGTTTTATCTTCTGTGTACGGTTTTTCTAATTGATATTTGATAACACAAAATTCACAAAGTTTCTGACAAATTGTTAGAAAAATTAGACAAAGAGATATGCAATCAGAAGAATGTTCCTTGGATCTAACCTACTAAGCCCAAAATGGAAATCAAAATCATGAAATGCATAAAGCTAAAGGAAATAGGGAAAGGATTGATAGATAATACATAGACAACCCAAACACAGAAGGATCATATCTGAAGACAAAAGTAGAACCAAAACCTCTAATTCTATGCAAGAAATTCTTGGAGTAACAGGGAAAGAAAATCCAAAATATTTCTGATTCCAAAAGTGATCAACTAATTTCTCAGCAGGGAAATCGAAAAGAACTGAATAGAGATTGAGAGAGAACCTCGTTCAACGTACGCCATGGGAGACTTTCCAGAGCTTTCTCGGGGCCGAGACGAAAGAGGCGATATTCTAAAAGCTGGAGGTGGAATTACCGTTTAGATCGATTAGAGGCTTCCGCTTCCTATTTTATTTATGATTTACGTGAATTTTCATTGGCTATAGCTACGTCATATATATATATACATATAAAATTTTTAAAACATAGAAGCATAAAATATCAAATTAATAACATCAAAATATAATTTAATTCTTCAACGTCAAAGAAATTGAGTTTATAAAAGGATTTAGTGATTAACCCAAGATACCCGAAGAAGATGAGATAATAGGATTTTAAGGTATATTTCTTTTCATTGTTTTATTTTTATATATTTATTTTTTCCTTTGATTGGCTAATAATTATAATATTTGTATGGAATTGACTAAATTATGGGTTTCAGTGTTAAGATTCATCTTAATTAATTAATTATCAAATTAAATATCACACATATTTAATTTATACTATATTGGAATCATATTCAATTGCATTTCTCTTATAATATATAGTTTTAATGTGTATCTAATAATACCTTAAAATACTTAAATGGTCCACTTGGTGGATTAATAGGTCCACATATATCATCATGAATTCGTTCTAAAAATTTAGGTGATTTAATTTTCACTTTAGTTAGTGATGGTCTAATTATTAATTTGCTTTGAGAGCAAACATCACATGATAATTCATTAAATTGAAGAATCTTCTAGCTTTTTAATGGGTGTTCATTGAAATTTTCAATAATTATTCTCATCATTAAAGACTCTAAATGACCTAATCTTTCATGCCAAATAGCAAGTATATCTGGATTCATGAACTTTAGGTTCATTGTTGCATATGTTTCCATTACTCTTATATGAGTATAATATAATCCTAAAGATAAAGCAGAGACCTTTTCTAACATACGTGTTTCATTCAAGACAGTAGAGACAATATAAAGATATTCTATTTTATTTTTTCTACCAGTCTCAATATGATAACCACTACAACGTATATCTTTTAAAACTAGTAGATTTCTCTTTGGTGACTAGAAAAAAATGCACGTCAATGGTAAATTTTGCTCCTCTAGACAAAATAACATCTAATATTCCAAAGTCTTCGACCAGGTTTGCAGAACATGATATTATATTTACTTTTGCATTCAATATTGTCAATTTGAAAAAATATTTTTTACATGTAAGTATTGTGTGTGCAGTTGCAGTGTATGCTAGACATAGATTTGGAATGTACAAGGTTAATATCAACAAAAACAAAACATGAAGATAGATAACGAAAAAACAACATTATTCTATATATTCAAAGTCAAAAGAAACATAAGTTGCTCCATCAACAATGTCGATCTTCTCTTCAGAAGTTTCAAAGAAATCTGTCGCATCCAAATTAGTCATGTTGGATGGATCAAATATATCATTATCTTGATAGACACAATTGGTTTTTATATTTTTTTTCTTTTTTTTCTTCTCTAGGGAGGCTTGATATCAATCAACTAAGTGTTTCGATGTACGACAAACATGTGACCAATGTTCAGTCATTCCACATCGGTAGCATACTTCTTTTATCACCTTTTGATTTTTTATTTTGTGGAGTTTTCCTTTATGATCATTGTTTCGTGTGATTCTTTTGAAATTTGGATTATTAGAACGACCACCACGAAAATTATAATTATTTATTCCTCTGCTACGGTCTCTACCTCGACCACGACCACGACCACTATCATGACCCCGTTCACGATTAAAATTCTCAACATTCGCTTCAGGGAATGGTGTTGTTCTAGTTGGTCAAAATTCGTAGTTTTTCATCAGCAACTCGTTATTTTGTTTAGCAACAAGAAAATATGAGATGAGTTCAAAATATTTTTTAAACCTTTCTCTCGATATTGCTGCTGCAGGAGCATATACGAGATATTAAAAATTAGAAAATGTTTTTTCCAACATGTCTGCATCAATAATTTTTTATTCGCATAATAACAATTTTGAATTAATTCTAAATAATTCAAATTGTAAACACTTACTGATCTAAAATTGTATAGCCTCAAACGTATCCAATCATAACGAGCTTGGGAAAGTTGAACTAATTTTAAATGATTATACATTTCTTTTAGTTTATTCCACAACATATGATGATCTTTTATTGTTAAATATTTTGATTTCAAATCTTGATGAATGTGGCAGGGAAGGAAATCATGCTTTCGCTTTTTCTTGACTGGCATTTGCATTTTCTTCTTTAATTGCATCTTCGAGATTTATGGTGTTGAGATGCATCTCAGCATCAAGAACCCATGACAAATAATTGCTATCGTTATTGTGAAGAAGCGTAAGTTCTAGTTTTGCAAGATTTGTCATGGTAACACTAATAAAATATTATAATTATATTAGAAATTTAATATACATCAAATATGCAAAATAAATTTTATTTTATTAATTATAATAAATTGAAAGAAAATCTGACCTACCTTTAGGGTTTACCTTCAACGGAAGAGGCGACTAGAACTCGTGTTGATAACGTGTTGTAAAAATGAGGCACAACGAGAACACGAATATCGAAAAAAATATAATATTAAAATAAATATAATAAAAATCAAGAAATTAAGAAAATAGAGAATCTCCAAAAATTCCACTATCTCTAATTTCTTTGAGACTTCAAGCAATATGTGTATCTTACAAAGTCCATTAAATGCGACTATTTATAAACAATTTGACATGCATAAAGTGAATTACATGGACACTAAATATAGTTAGATGGATGACACATGATCATCAACGCATGCGACAATTGATAAATGCTACATAACTTTAGACACTAAACATAATATAACTTTTATTTTAATAATATTTATAATAATTCCATAAAAATAATTGAGAAAAAGAATATAATATATCATCTAACATTGAAGGTTTATGTTAGTTAAACTTTGAAATGAAATTTTGTTTTAAAAACGTTAAGGCATAATCTAGGCATTACTAAGACTTAGAAAATCAAAATGAAAGTGATAATAGAAGGTTTTAATTAAATACGAGCATGTTATCATCTACTTTTATTTATTTATTTTTTCTTTCGTTATTTATGTTATGTTAATAGAAATTTTTTAGAAGAATAATTTTATCCAAACCCAACAAAAAAAAAACATAAATAGTTGAATTAACTCACATCCACAAGTGAGGTTCCCAGGGTAATTTCAAGAATATATAATTTTTTGAAAATAATAACAAGAATGTGGTAGGTTTGAAAAAAAAAGTGAGGTAGTTGGCCTTGTAAAAAATAGGGTTATTTTACTTTGATGGAAGTCGTGTACGGGTCCACGACTCCATCATAATTAAATAAAAAAAATTTCTAACCTTAAATTAATCCATCTTTCTTCTTTATTTAATCTACACATTCTTTTTCTTTCATAATTAATTTATGTATTATCTTTCTTCCTTATTTAATTTACATATTTTTTTTCCTTATTTAATTTACATATTCTTTTTCTTCCATATTTAATTTGCATATTCCTCCATATTTAATTTACATATTAAATAATTGTCTCTTTGACTTGTAAAATTAAAAATTATAGTTCATTAATAATTATTAATAGGGAAATTATCAAAAATATAAAAATTTACAAAATATTTACACTTTATAGAAAAATCAAATGTAATTAATTTTTGTCTTTTAGTTGTTTTTTTTATGAAGTGTAAATAATTTGTATTTTTTTCTATATTTGAAAAACTCCTAATTAATATGAAATAACATTTCCATAACAATATTGATTAATTTAATTTAACAACATTCCTAACTTTGTTCGTTATACTATTTAACTTGAAACATATAATTCATTTTGAAATAAATAAATAAATAAATATCTTGAAAATAAAATCATTGTAAATAAAATTACATGAAAAAGTAATTGAAAATTAAGTTAGTAAATAGTAACTAAGTTAATAAAATAAATAATATTTAATTCTAAATAATTTTTAAGTTAATAACAATAAATAGAGATTTGAGCAAAAAAGAAAAAACCAAAAGCATTAAAAATTAAGAAAAATAAATAAATATTCGTAGTGCTAGACAATATGGCAGTCAATACTGCCACACAGGTCCATGATGCTATGTGTTAGTCTTGTCGTAGACCCGGTCCACGATTTTGGAAAGTGGTGTACTGAGTACACGATTTCACTACTCTATTTTTTACAATATTTGTGCAACAACCCATTTTTGACATTATTTTTTAAAATAACATTATTTAAAAAAAAATGGGTTTCTCAAGACGGAAAAAAAGGGATAAATAGTTGAAAGATGGAATCGGGTAGGGAAGAGAGAGCAAGGACCTGGGGAGACGTAAACAGTAAACCCCCCAACTTTCCTCCAAAATAAAACATCCTTCAAAAATACTTGCGGGAAGTAGTGCGCAGACAGGAACCCACAAACAGGTAAACAGACACGTGTACCTACACTCCACCAATCTCTTTTACAAACTACAACTAACTTTGCTAATTAACTTACATTTACCAATACTTATTTTATTTATTTTGCTTTCACCTTTTTGTGTCATTATTAACCCAAATCTAAAAAAAACTAAAACTTTTGGTTTTCCTCTTCATAAACAGTAGACACCTTTCAATTCTAAACCCACATTTTTCATTATTTCTTCCTCCCATTTTCATGGGTGTTTATTTTCTCTTAATTTCAATCCAATGTATGTTGGAAGCTACAATCTTATCTTCAATTTCAAATGAGTGCATGCATGTAAGTTATAACTAAGCTCACTTTTACCAAATTGGAACTAATTTTAAGAATTTCTTTCTTTTTTCTACCTCTAATATGACAATTATGGATGTGAGATAATCTTCCAACTTCAATGAAAGAAGTATATGTCAATTAAATGAATTAAATATATCTTTAAATATTGAAGTAAAAAATATATAGTTCAACTAACACCAAACATATGCAGTATGTTAGAAGTTGGATTACTGTAATAGTAAAGAAAAAAAAAAAAACTAACATGGATCCAGACTTAAAATATTTTATTTAATAATTAAAGAAAAAAAACAAAGGATAAAAAAGGAGACGAAAAGAAACTGAAAAAGATATTAAAAAAAAAAAAAAAAAAAAAGAAAGCAAAGTGGGAAGACAAAAGAATCAAGAGTCGGCGCCCTTGTCTTCGCCGACCAATCATCGCGTCCCTTTCTTCTTCTCCACAGTCTCACCAACACCAACACTCTCTCTCTCTCTCTCTCTCTCTCTCTCTCTCAGTTTTATAAAACTCCTTCTCACGCCTTCTCTTTGATTCCTTCTCCCCTTTTCTTCTTCTGGGTCTTTTAGATCCATTTCCAAACCCCTTCTTCCCTCTTGTTTTTTTCCAACTATTCGGAAGAAGATTGTCTTCTTATCTCTTTCTCTTTCCTTTACATTTCTGGGGTTTTTTCTCTCTTTCTTCTCCTTCCTTTTCTAGTTATGAGGGCAGCTGTTGAGCAATCCACTCCCGAAAGGAACGACGATGGTGACAAGGAGAAGAAGAAGAAACGCCGATCCAATCGCCGATCTAAGCACAACCCATCTCTTACCACTTCAGGTACTCTTCTATTTAAACTTCTTTTGCTTTAATTCCTCGAATTATGCCCAATATTAATATACCCTTGTTTGGATTTCTCGATTTTTAAACCTAAGAGGGGATATAAGTCTGGGTATGATTGAATGTTGTTCTTCGTACTTTTTACTATTGTAATTTGTATTTGTGTTGTTCTTCAGAATTTTTTTTTTTTGTCCAGGAAGATGGTTTTGTGCTGTGCTTTGTGTTCCACCAAACCATCTTTCACTCTTATTATGCTTTAACTTACAAGATATGTTGCCCCTTTTGTCAGCTTCTTATACTTCAGTCAATGGAATTCTGGGTGAAGCATCAGAGTGCATGGAAAATGGTAGAATAGATGCTAAATTAACATCACCCTCAAATTGTTCTTCTTTGACCCAACAGGCAAATCATTCAAATCATCCAATAGAGCATGGTTTGACCAGAGGAAATAAGATTGGCTTTAGTTCTTTCCCCCCTCTGCATATTAATGAACAAGCAGAATTATCTGCATCGCATAATTTGATGAATCAAAATCATCATTCATCAGATGCTGGTGGAAGGATTATAAAATCATGTCCTGAACAGATTGCCAGTGGAAGGAATTCAGGGATATCTTTAAACCAGCATTCACCTCCTGTTGATGTAACTGAAAATAACACACAAAGGAAATATTTTCCTTCACATTGGTCCATAGATGATGTCAATGAAGGACTTCAGGTTAGTGTGGCATTCTGAATTTGAATGATGCTTGGGGTGAGTGGTTTGTCCAAATGATATCGAATTTTCTGATGTAATGCAACAATTTCGCTGTTGTTTTCACTTTTGCAGAAAGGGGACATATTTAAAGCTTTATTTCGTGTAAACGTGCACAATAGGCTTGAGGTGTGTATCGAATCTCTTTGGTATATTTTATTGGAAATTCCTTTGATATATCATGCTCTGAATAATGCTAGCTACTGAGTATGGTTTTTCAACTATTTCTTTTAAGTTTTGTCTGAAGATGATACATTAATCTTGTAGGCCTACTGTAAAATTGACGGACTACCAGTTGATGTCTTAATCAATGGAATTGCATCTCAGAACAGAGCTGTAAGTACTCTTGCCCTTGCACATACAAGCACTCACGTAAACACATGCTTGCATGCTTTTGCTCATGCATAAACTCATAGTTCGTTGTAGGGTTTTTGGAAGGATTCAAACATTTAGGTTCATTTTTCTGTCAAATGAGTGTGATTTATGCTTCTAATCTTGGAACATTTGTTCATGCTATTTGCATATATATTGGTGTCCATTTCGACTCCTCTATGGCCCATACTCGTATCTAGATGGCTAGACACATATATTTCTCTTGTTTGTGTAGGAGATAAGCAATTTGAAAGGTGCTTGCTTTTAGGAACGGACATGATACAATGAGGCCTAGAAACATCATATGAATATTTATATTTTGTGTTGAATTTTTTTCTTTATAATGTACAATAATGGAAGGGGCCAATTGGTTAGTTCTGTTCGGTTGCTTTTCATTTGATTGTGTTGATCTTCTGTCGGGAAACATGCCAATATGGTGACTTTCCCTTCAAATGAATGTGTAGCAACTCGTGTTTTGGCTGCTGTAGAATTGCAAGTAGAACAGTCAAAATGCTAACATGGGGAAATTTCCACAATATACTTTTTTTTTGGTTGAGGGGTAGAATTTTTTATTGATTTATAGATTATTCACTGTTCTCATCTAGATGGAAGGAGACATAGTTGCAATTAAGGTGGATCCTTTTACGTCATGGACTAGGATGAAAGGCACTAGTGAGGCCCATAACAATATGCATTCAATGGAAGATGCCAACTTACCTGCTGAGGCGACTGAAAAGAATGGCCATAATTGTAAAGGCAAGAATAAGGTTGATGCCGATGTTAAGTCTGACAGTTGTAGGAGTTCCTCTTTACTCGATAAAAGGTGTTGTAGTGAGGACAAAGTGTTGGATGGAATTGCTTGTGATGATCTTTTATCAAATTATGAGCAATGTGATATTAACCAGTTATTGATTGTGGATCCTTCCCAAGATCATCATTCTAGTAATCAAGATGATGTGTCTAAGGCAATCGGGAGGATCTGTGCATTGATTAATTTATATCCTGCAAAAAGACCAACTGGCAGGGTAGTAACCATCCTAGAAAAGTCTCGGCTGCGAGAAAATGTTGTTGGCCATCTTAATGTCAAGAAGTTCCTTTCCTTCCAGGAGTTTTATGTGAAAGAGAATACACAATCATGTTTATCACCATCGCAAAATTGTGGATATGTCCAGTTGATGCCTAATGATGCAAGATTCCCGATAATGATGGTTCTTGCTGGAGATTTACCTGACTGCATTAAGAAGAGATTGGACAATGGTGACGTCACGGTTGAAAATGAGCTGGTGGCTGCACGAATTTATGAATGGGTTAAAGAGAGTTCATCTCCACGTGCACATGTCTTGCATGTTTTAGGACGAGGAAGTGAAGTAAAGTCTCATATTGATGCTATTTTATTTGAAAATGCAATTCGTACATGTGAATTCTCTCATGATTCATTGTCTTGCGTCCCTCTTACTCCTTGGAAGATCCCACATGAGGAACTTCAATGTAGAAGAGATATAAGAAATTTATGTATATTTACAATTGATCCTTCCTCTGCCTCAGATCTTGATGACGCTTTATCGGTTCAAAAGTTAGCCAATGGCATATTCAGAGTTGGCATTCATATTGCTGATGTATCATATTTTGTATTGCCAGACACTGCCTTAGATAAGGAAGCTCAAATCCGATCAACTAGTGTTTATCTTCTGCAGCGCAAGATACCAATGTTGCCACCATTACTCTCTGAGAATATAGGTTCACTTAACCCTGGAGTGGATAGACTTGCGTTTTCATTGTTCTTGGACATAAATAGTTGTGGAGATGTTAAAGATTATTGGATTGGGCGAACTGTGATATGCTCTTGTTGCAAACTCTCATATGAACATGCTCAGGATATTATTGATGGCTTCATTGATTCTGATAGTTCAAAGATTTTTGGGAATAATTGTCCCCAGTTGCATGGTCAGATTACATGGCATGATGTCATTTCATCTGTTAAACTTCTTCATGAAATTTCAAAAACTCTGAAGGAGAAGAGATTTAGAGATGGGGCTTTGCGGCTTGATAATTCTAAACTAATTTATTTATATGATGAATATGGAATTCCATACGATAGTATGTTTTATGAGCAAAAGGATTCAAATTTTCTTGTTGAGGAGTTCATGCTTTTGGCAAACAGAACAGTGGCCGAAGTTATATCCAGAACTTTTCCTGACAGTGCATTATTGAGAAGGCATCCAGAACCTATGTTAAGGAAACTCAGAGAATTTGAATCATTTTGTTCTAAGCATGGTTTTGAACTTGACACATCCTCTTCAGTCCATTTCCAACAGTCATTAGAGCAGATAAGGATAGAACTTCAAGATGATCCTTTGCTGTTTGATATTCTCATATCCTATGCTACAAGGCCCATGCAATTAGCAACTTATTTCTGTAGTGGAGAATTAAAAGATGGTGAAAAGGGGAATCATTATGCACTGGCTGTCCCCCTATACACACATTTCACTTCACCATTGCGACGGTATCCTGATATTGTAGTCCATCGCACACTTGCAGCAGCAATTGAAGCTGAGAAGTTGTATTTGAAGCACCAAGGAATCATACAGAAAGTTAATGGCGATGAGGAGATGAGATGTTTTACTGGCATCTATTTTGACAAAGATGCTGCGGACTCCTTAGAAGGTAGAGAAGCATTATCATCTGCGGCATTAAAGCATGGAGTTCCAAGCTCGAAATTACTTTCAGATGTTGCTCTGCACTGCAATGACAGAAAATTGGCTAGTAAACATGTTTCGGATGGTTGTGACAAGCTCTACATGTGGGCTCTTTTGAAGAATAAAAAGGTAATTCCTTTATGCCTTCTGATATAAGTTGTACACTGTCTTCATGCAATGATATTTTTCATTTCTTCTAGTTGGTTTTTTTTTTTTTTTTTTTTTTTTTTTTTTTTTTTTTTTTTTTTTTTTTTTTTTTTTTTTTTTTTTTTTTTTTTTTTCCTAAACTGGTTTGGAGATCAATTGCTTTTTTGTTTCAAAATGTGAGCAGCTGTTACTGTGAATTGATAACTATGCTTGACTGGATTACTGCCTTTTGTGGATTTTTTTTATTCCTTAGTTTGTTGTCCAACACTCCAGCACCTTTCCTTTGCGATACTATTTCTTCCCCCCAAAATGCTATCTGTTTTCCTTTCGTCGTTGTATGATATAATTGAATCAATAACCTAAATTCTCTGTTCAGTTGCCTACCGTAAAATTCTTCGACATGTGGTAATTGTTGTGTTCTTTCCACACTGTCATAGGAGTTCTACTTGTTCATGTCAAACCTTTTATTGTCTTCAAATATATTGGGTCTACTACTTGGGAGTTGGGCTATTCAACTGGCTTTTAGAAGATGACGATAGCATCATCATGTTTTCTGACCTATAGGCATTAAGTTTCGATGGATGATTGATTTATCTTGGCCTCTTCTTTGTATTTGCAGATTTTGTTATCAGATGCAAGGGTATTGGGCCTTGGTCCAAGATTTATGTCTGTGTACATACAGAAGCTGGCTGTGAGTGTTCTTTGAACCAGTATTCTCTTTTTAACGTCTGAACCGGTATCTTTTATTTTCTTTTGTTTTGATTAGTTTCTCATGGCATATGATATCAGATTGAGCGAAGAATATACTACGACGAAGTTGAAGGTTTGGCGGTTGAATGGCTTGATACTACATCTACATTGGTGCTTAGGTTTTTTTGTTCTAGGCGCTCACATAGGAGTAGAGGTTCAGTTAAGTTGAAGGCATTGGAAGATGTTGCACTAGTTATTTCTCCTTGCGACCTGAATGTTAAAGAGAGGATGCTTGGAGTAAGTCCTAGTGGAGGAGCAAGCACAGGGGGTAGTGCTGCTGTGGAACAGGACTCCAATTTGAAATCTCATGTTTCAGATACTGGAGTTGACCCTGCAGTTTTCCCACTCACAGTAAGACTCCTCTCGACAATACCAGTAGCACTTCATGCGGTTGGTGGGGATGATGGACCCACTGACATCGGGGTTAGGCTATACATGAGCTCATATTTAAGGTAATATATGGTGTTTGATGTGGCAAATCAATTGCGCCATTCGACAGCTCCTTCAGAATGTGATATAATGACAGAGTTTTTGGTTCCTCTTTTTTGCTTTTCTGGGAATTGCCTAGCTCTGTTGTAGATAAGAAACCAGTGCAAGGCAATAGGGTTTTAGTTCCAGCTGAAGCTTCATTAAGTAGGGAAGAAGACATGATCAATCTGGTGGAGAGATGTAGATAAAAGATGGAGAAAGAAATACAATGTGGCTTCAGTTCTAATTGCTCTTTAGTTGTGTAGGTAAAAAAGAAAACAAGGAAGCTGGTTTCTGGAGAAGGCCATAGTTTTTTGTAGGCCAGTTCCATTCACTTGAAACTGTTTTGTGATCACAGCTTGATGCTTGAATCCCACCCATCAGCAACCCAGCTTCAGACTAAACGTAATGTTTTTCTCGTCTCATATGTTCTTTGTTTGCAGCCCAATCAAGGTTTTTTTTTGGTCGTTGGGCGGCTCGAAAACTAGGTTGTATTTGATTGTTACCTCTTTAGCTACTGTTTGAATATATGTTTCCTTTATATTGAGCTACTGGTGTTCATTTTTACTGCAGGCATTTTTGCCTTATGTTCTTTTCTTTGGTTGTACTTTTCAGACCAAATAATGATATAAACATCATATACAATTACTCAACTTTCGTAATGTTTGTAATGATCTTTAATAAAGATCTAAATCAGTTTAGTTTTGTTCAATTGCTGAGAAAAACAAGTTGAAATGATAATGTTAGCCAGTTTGAGTGTGGGTTTTGTTTTTAACTAGTTTTTATTGAGTTAGATCTTGTTTGGCATATTTTGATATGACAGACGTCAGATAACGGAGGTTAATTGGATGATTATAATGGGTTATCAGATATTCCATCTGTATTTTCACTTAATAAATATTAATAAACTATCTAACTTAATTTTTCAAATGTTTTTGTATTTTAGGCTAGCAACTAATCACCTTTTTTCTTGTTTGATTTTTTTAAAAAAGCTATAATAATAATAGAGATAACAATGGAAGTTTGTTCGAGAATATGTGGAGTTTGGTAATTTGAAATTTTGAACTTGAACTTTATTTAATGTCTTCACTATGCCAACTCATATTGCAAAAATAAAAGTAATAAAAAATAAAATAATAAAAATAAATAAAATAAAATAAAATAAAATAAAATAAAGAACTATGCCAACTTAGTTAAAAATATTGGAGTGTGATATAGGAAAAAACAGTGAGAGCTTGTCTTGAGGTGCTTAATGGCAGTGTGTCTTGTGGAAAAGTTTACTCACACTAATATTGCTTTAATCCCAAAGAAGTCTCACAGTAGAGAAGTTGATAGAGAAGTTGCTAATTTTAGGTCGACAAGTCTTCAGTTATAAGATTGTGGCTAAGGTTCTAGCTAATAAGTTTTAAATTGTGCTTCCCTCTGTGATTTTTGAGGCCCAAAGTGCTTTAGTTCCTGGTCGGCTTATTACTGATAATGTGTTGAATAGTCAGGCATGCTTGCATTACATCCTAAACAAAAGATATGGAAAAGGCGGAATGACAACCATCAAGCTTGATATGAGTAAGGTTTATGACAGTGGAATGGATTTTTGTGAGGAAGATTATGCTGAAGTTGGGTTTTGCTGATTGTTGGGTGGATCGTATTTTGGACTGTATTTCGACGGTCTTTTTCTCTGTGTTGATCAACGGTCATGCTTCAGAGAGTTTTTTTCCCAAGAGAGGGGCTTCGACAGGGGATCCTCTTTCTCCTTATTTGTTCATTCTCTGTGCTGAGAGACTCTCCTTTTTTTTTTTTAATTCTGCTGAGTGCCTGCGCTCTAACCGCTTGGCTGTAAAATAACTCGAAATGCTCCCCTGATATCTCATTTATTTTTTGCTGATGACGGTCTCCTGTTCTATAAAGTCTCCCATTCTACTAGTAGCAAGATCAACGATATTCTACAGATCTACGAGCATGCTTCTTGCCAGTGTGTGAACTTTTCCAAGTTTGTTACGTTATTTAGTCTTAATATGTGGTTGGATTGGCAGGCTTCCGTTAGTGAGATTCTGCATGTACAGGTGGTGACTGATCTAGGGCAATACCTGGGTCTTCCTTCCCATCTTACTAAAAACAAGGGGTGTGAATTTAGGATCTTAAAAGAAAATGTCCGAAAGGTTTGTACTGGTTGGAAGGGGAGTTTTTTCTTTGTTGGCGAGAAAGAGGTCTTCGTAAAGCTGAGGCTCAGGCTCTCCCTACATATGTCTTGTTCTGTATCCATATTCGAAAAGGCATTTTTGATGTCATGTCCTCAGCCATGGCTTCTGTTATGCTTCCAACTTCCTGCAAACAAAGGAAACACAAATGCTATCTCCTGCACACAGAAAAACCAAACAACTTGCCCAGAAAATGGCAAATACTATATTGATGTAAATGTATATAGATATATCCAGCAGCCTTCCCCCTTTATAAGACAGAGGCAAGGATAACACCCACACAGCAGCCAAATAAGAGGGCTGTACTCTCCCCTATGAACAACAGTTCATTCCAAAAGCTCAAAAATCAAGATAACCAACCCTAGCTCCCAAAACACACATATATATATCCTACTCAGCCTCCACATCAGCAAAGGCTCAAAAATACTAGAGTACCCCCCTTTTACCCTTGGTTAAAGCTGGAAATTACTTGTTGCCCCTCCTCTTATAAACATATTTTATTGGAGGCCTAGCAATACCCCCATGGAGAAGAGTCACCTTGTCCTCAAGGTGAAAATCTGGAAATTGCTCCTTCAACACTGCATAAGCCTCCCATGTTGCCTCATGTTTCGGCTGGTTTTTCCACTGAACGAGACACTCCCAGTCACCTTCAGCCTCGTTCCATCGCATTTGGTCCACTTTGTCGGGTTCCAAGATCCATTCCAATTCATCATTTAACCCGGAGATGTTCGGTTGAACCACCCGTAGGTCTCGCACAGCTTTCTTCAACTGAGATACATGAAAAACTGGGTGGATTTTTGCCGTGGGGGGTAAATCCAGCCGATACGCTACCTCGCCGATCCGTTCCAGAATTTCATATGGGCCAAAATACTTTGGCGATAGTTTTTCGCAGCGCTTCCTAGCCAATGACTGTTGCCGATATGGTTGAATTTTCAGGTAAACCCAATCTCCCACCTCATAAATTACTGCCCTTTGATGAACGTCCGCAAATTTCTTCATTTGTTATTGTGCATGGTTTAAATGAGATTTCAAAGTTGCCAGAATTTCGTCGCGGCTTTGGAGATGCTGTTCTACCGAGTTATTTGCAGTGTGTTGTCCTAGTCCATACGAAATTATAGGCGCCGGATGCTGTCCATATACGACTGTGTAAGGCGTGGTACGACTGGATGAATGAAAAGAAGTGTTATACCAATATTCAGCCCATGCTATTTTGTCGCTCCATGATTTCTGTTTTTCTCCACAAAGACAACGTAAGTATAGTTCCAAGCATTTGTTTACGACCTCAGTTTGGCCATCGGTTTGTGGGTGATACGCAGTACTCCTTTTTAGATGAGTTCCCTGCAAACGAAATTACTCCTGCCAAAAATTGCTCAAAAAGACCCTGTCCCGATCAGAGACTATAGAACGCGGGTACCCATGAAGTTTAACTACCTCCTTAACAAAAACAGCCGCTACAGTCTTTGCCGAAAATGGATGGCCCAAAAGCAAAAAATGTGCATACTTACTCAGCCGGTCGACAACCACCAGCACGGTGTCAAATCCTTTCGAACGGGGCAATCCTTCCACAAAATCCATGGATATGTCCTCCCAGATACGGCTCGGAATAGGCAGCGGCTGGAGTAACATCGCAGGAGACAAAGCTTGCACCTTGTTACGTTGACATGTCGCACATTCCTCAACATATTTGCGAATATCCTTCCTCATTCCTTCCCAAAACAGCTCTGCCGCCACATGTTTGTATGTACGCAGGAAGCCCGAATGCCCTCCTATGACAGAGTCATGGAAAGTCTGCAGAATTGCTGGCATTAAACTGGAATTTTTGGAAACCACTAACCTTCCTTTGTATAACAGTCGGCCCTTCCGGATGGGGTATCGCGGTTGGCAGTCGGGGTCTTTACAGACGCGATCATAGATGTCCTTTAGCTTGGTATCAGATTGGACTTCCCGCTCAATCACTCTCACGTCTAAAACGGAGGGAACGAAGATTATACTCAGTTGCACGTCCCCCGGAATGCGCGATAAGGCGTCAGCAACTTCATGACCCATTTTTGAACCACTGGTGGAATCTCTCTTTGCTCCAAAAGGTGGCGGAGGGCCTTCTGATCAGAGTACACGGTGAACCTGTTTCCCAACAAGTAGTGCCGTCATTTCTCCACGGATAGAACGATCGCCATTAACTCACGTTCGTAGACTGATCGTTCACGGCTATTCTCTGATAATTTCTGGCTGAAATAAGCTATCGGCCTCTTATTCTGCGAAAGAACAGCCCCTAAACCGATGCGTCCGTTTCTATCTCAAACGGTAAGGAAAAATCCGAGAGTGCCAGTACTGAGAGGGTTACCATGGCTTTCTTCAATAACTCAAAGGCTGTTCCCGCTTCAGTGGACCACTTGAATCCATCTTTCTTTGTGAGGCGTGTTAATGGTGCGGCTATGGTCCCATAATTTGTTACAAACCGCCGGTAGTACCCGGTCAACCCCAGGAATCCTCGCAATTCTTTGACGTTACGTGGAACAGGCCATTCCACCATTGCCTTGATCTTTTCTTGGTCAGCTTCCACCCCCTGTGCAGAAACGCAATGCCCCAAATACTCTATCCGATCTTTGGCGAATTGACATTTTTTTCCGTTGGCGAATAGTTGATGTTCACGAAGCAAACGAAAACTACCGTGAGGTGTTCCACGTGAGTACTGACGTCTGTGCTGTACACAAGGATGTCGTAAAAAAAGAAAACTAAAACGAATTTACGAAGGTAGGGGCGGAAAACCTGGTTCATCAAAGCTTGGAACGTCACTGGTGCGTTGGAGAGACCAAAAGGCATCACTAGAACTCGTAGTGACCCTCGTGAGTGCGAAATGCCGTCTTCCGCACATCTTCTTCCCGGACTCGAATCTGATGGTATCTTGACTTTAAATCTATTTTTGAGAACACGCAAGCCCCATTCAGCTCGTCTAGCAGTTCGTCAATCATGGGAATGGGAAATTTATCCGGGACTGTTGCTTGGTTCAGTTTTCTATAGTCGACGCAAAATCGCCAGCTTCCATCTTTCTTTTTGACCAAGATCACCGGGCTGGAAAAAGGACTAGTGCTTGGGCGGATAATTCCAGAAATCAGCATATCATTCACCATTTTTTCGATTTTGTTCTTCTGGGCGTGCGGGTAACGGTAAGGCCTAACATTGATTGGATCCGTTCCTTCTTTCAACTGTATTCCATGATCGATTCGGCGCACTGGTGGTAATCCGTTAGGTAAACAAAAAATATCCGCAAACTCCCTCTGTAGCTTCTCAATTTCAGGCCGCATTTCCTCCACTGATTCTGTAACTCTTATTACTCTGTCCTCTTTGGGGATGCCCATTGCTCGGAAGTCGATCAAGAATCCCTGATCCTCGGGATGCCACGTTTTGTGGAGCATCTTTAATGTTACTTCCATTCTGGTTAGGGAAGGATCCCTCTTCAGACTCACTTTAGTATCCCCTACCGAAAAAACCATTAGCAGTTCTTTCCAATCCACCGTCATTGCCCCCTGTTTCCATAGCCACTGCATTCCCAAAACCATATCAATGTTCCCCAATTCAAGCGGCAAGAAGTCCTCTATTATTGTCATGACCGGTAAGGCCACAGTCACGCCCTTACACATTCCTTTACCTTGCACTGCCTTCTGGAACCCATAATCACCCCGTAATGCGATGTCTCTGTCATTGGTATGTTCAGGGTCTCGACTAATTGCAATGATATGGAATTGTGTGTTGCTCCACAGTCGATCATTAATATTATCTCACGACCTTCCACTGTCCCTCTGAGCTTAAACGTTCCCGGAGTCGAAAGTCCCACCACGGAGTTAAGAGACAGCTCGACTATGGGACTCACTTCCACCAGCGGTGCTTCGACGGGTAAATCCTCCATATCGGTATCCTCCGCGTCGTCAGCCACGATACACAGTCGCAGTTCCTTGTTTTTACAACGATGCCCTTTACTGTACGGTTCATCACAGCGGTAACAGAGCCCCTTATCCCTTCTTGCCTGCAACTCCGAATCCGTCCAACGTCTCCACGGGTTGTCGCGGCGTTGAGTAAGAGCGCCAAGGTTGGGAAAAGTCGAAGCCGATGCTGCTTTCGAATTTGGGGAGATATTAGGGATTTTTTCGGCCAATGTTACTACGCGGGTAATTGGGCTTTCGGGGACCCGATTCGTTCCTTTCTGGACCGTTCTCCCATCCTTTCCGTATGGGCTTGCTGTATTCCGGGCCGTTTCGAGCTTCTCCTCCGTAAGTTGGGCCGGGTCCATCATATCTTCAAGGCCCACAGCCCTCATGGAGAAAACCTCTGTCCGAATTATGGGATCTAGCCCATTCGTGAAGGTGTTCACCAACACATCCTCTGCCATCTTCGTCAACGGCGCTGGGAGTTCTTCAAACTTCTGCAGATATTTCGCGACCCCTCCTTCCTGTTTCACCGCTAAGAACCGTGCACACTGGGTTCCCTGAAGCCGACAATGAAACCAGGAGTACATTCTTTGCTCCAGCTCTAACCATGATTTGAACTTCCAACGGTTTTCTGCCCACCTGAACCAGCTGAGCGCCTTCCCTTCCAAACTCACTATCGCGATCTTCAACTTCTCCTTCTCATTCAACAAGTGCAGCTGGAAATAGTGCTCGACCCGGTAAAACCATCCATCTGGATCCTCTCCATTGAACACTGGCATTTCAAGCTTCTTGAACTTGATTCGGTCTTGCCCCATTGCCGTTTCGCGCGCTTGGGATGATTCTCCCGTTTCAGCATCTTCACCCCCTTCGGTTACCTCATCTGTTCTCAGCTTCCGTTTTTCGGTGTTTGTTCCGGTTATATCAGACGATGGAATTTGATTACGTCTTTCTTCGAACATCTCCATCAACACGCGTGCATTTGCTCCATTGTTTTTTCCAGAATAGGAATTCGGTGTACCTCATGCTTAATCAACCCGATGTCCGACTCAGTCGACGCCAGTCTTTCTTCTATTTGTTTTTGAGTCATTTTACTCCACCTCCCCAGCTTTTACGAATAGCTCTGATACCAGTGTTATGCTTCCAACTTCCTGCAAACAAAGGAAACACAAATGCTATCTCCTGCACACAGAAAAACCAAACAACTTGCCCAGAAAATGGCAAATACTATATTGATGTAAATGTATATAGATATATCCAGCAGCCTTCCCCCTTTATAAGACAGAGGCAAGGATAACACCCACACAGCAGCCAAATAAGAGGGCTGTACTCTCCCCTATGAACAACAGTTCATTCCAAAAGCTCAAAAATCAAGATAACCAACCCTAGCTCCCAAAACACACACATATATATCCTACTCAGCCTCCACATCAGCAAAGGCTCAAAAATATTAGAGTACCCCCCTTTTACCCTTGGTTAAAGTTGGAAATTACTTGTTGCCCCTCCTCTTATAAACATATTTTATTGGAGGCCTAGCAGCTTCTTTCTGGTGGAGCTCTTCCAGTACCAAAAGAAAGATGCCTTGGATGTGTTGGAAGAACTTGTGTAAATCTAAGTTGGATGGAGCTTTTTAACCAAGCTCTACTCGCAAAACAGGCATGGAGGATCTTGCAATATTCCTCTTCTCTCCTTGCAAAGGTATTGAAAGGTAAATATTTCCATTTGGGGGGATTTCTGTCTACGGAGTTGGGTTGTTTTCCTTCTTATTTTTGACGTAGTGTGTTGTGGGGGAGATGTCTTTTGGCCAAAGGGATTCGTTCACGTATTGGAACAGGTGAGGACACTCTTGTTTTCAAGTACCCTTGTCTTCTTGTAAACAAACATTTTTACCCGTTACTCCTCCCCCTTCTAATCTTCTCAACGTTAGTGAGTTATGGTTGGGTGATGGTTTCTAGGATGTACCTAAATTGGAAAGTTTTCTCTGGGATGAAGATGTTCAGGTGTTTCTTTCTATGCCTGTGTGTCATATTGTGATTTTTGATTGTTGGTTGTGTCATTATTCAAAAAGTGGGTTATGTTTCTTTCAAGTTTGGGGCTCTTGTCTCTCAAACGAAACCAAGATTTTATCTGGCAGCCGTTTCATAATATTCTACCAACCAAGTTGAATTTATTTCTTCCAAAGGTTTCTTCCAATTCTTTTTGTGTATGCTGTAACAAGGAGTTCAAGTATGCGTCTCATTCTTTGTTTGACTATTCTTGAACTAGGAAGACTTGGGAGATTGTGTTACCTAGAGCTCTTTGAATTGTTGATAAAAGATGAAAGTTAAATTAACATGCTAGCGGAAGAGAATCGAACTAATACACTCTAAATCTCATTAATTTTGAGAATTAAGCATGTTGAATAAATTGAAAAAAAAATGAAAATTATGAACACTTACTTTTGTAGTTCAAAATTCACCTGATGAATTTGAATGAAATCAAGTTGTAGACCAAAGATCTTCTCTACCTTTTTTGGACTTGGAACAAGTTTGTGGGACCTTTTAAGTGATCAATTTTGTGAAGTGTTGAGAGAGGAAATTGACAAACACAAGTGAATTTTCTTTAAAATTCAACAAAGTTCAATCAATCTTCAACCAATCAAATTGTGTATTTTATAGCCAAATCACATGCAAAGTAACAATTAGTATTTAATTTGACTATGATTAAGTAAGATTAGTGTTTGAAAGAGAAGATCACACTTCATCAAAGCAAGTAGGTTAATTACTTTGCACTTTGAAGTTGGATAATTCCACTAACTTCACAGTAAGTCAACTTTTGACTTTTGATTTTTGAAAATTGTTAAATTCCAAAAATCTTACTAATTTAATTAAATAATTAAACAATTAATTTACTTAAATAATAATAAATTAATAAAATAATATATAATTGATCAAACAATTTAATTAATTCAATATTATATTATTATTTTACCATCATTAATCCCGATCAATCCAATTGAGCTAATTCGAATCCCTATTCGAATTTTTGATGTTCAAATATTATTTAAATACCAATTCTCTCTCAATTTGCAATCGTTCATTATATCAGCTATTATTAACGATACAATCAATTTGAACCATTTGAATTACTCAATCACTTTGTTCTAAGTTTAATACCATAATGGGTTAGTAGAGAGACCTAATGAACCTACAGATCAGGAGCTTCAACGATTGGAGATTAACTGA
This sequence comes from Cucumis cinereus, assembly GCA_037974625.1. NCBI lineage: Eukaryota > Viridiplantae > Streptophyta > Magnoliopsida > Cucurbitales > Cucurbitaceae > Cucumis > Cucumis cinereus. Next base: position 4,329,299 of record JBBPDJ010000014.1, read on the forward strand.
CTAAATTCTTTTAACCAAGCTAATCAACATTCGTTAACTAACGAGATTGTCCACTATAGCTCGTAGTTGTACTCTCCTCACTATAGATATATTTGTGTCCATCTAATGTAACTATAATTAGTAAGTCAACTCTTTACAAATTGTTCGTAATCTCAGTTGGGTCAATTTACTGTTTTATCCTCGAGATTACATTTGTTCTTTTAGCTTTAGCTGATCCTCTAATGAACAATTGGTTTAAGGTCCAACCTATAAATCCCTCTCGAGCCAATGAGAGGGTGAGGCCATTTGTCTAAGACCTGGAGTCAGCACTAAGGAAACAACCTATCTACTAACTCTAAAGGCGGGCATGAGTGAATTTCGTCTTACATCCTACGTCCCCAACTATCAACCCGGTCTTACCCCTGAAATGGGAGGTTTATTGGGTCAGTGTCGATGAACTGCTCTCACCTATGCAGGTCTATAGATAATCTATGTGAACAAGAATTCATAGTGACCTGAGGATTAAGGTCGAGTTACCTAGGTCATCTATAATCTGGAAATAGTCAGTTTTAATTAGTTAACGATGTTATAATGAATCTTATTGCATAAACCAACTCACATGTCTCTACATGATCATCTTGGGATCACTCTGCTTGTACTAACTACAAAATGAGACGGATCTGTAGTGTCCCCAGAATAAGGTGTCTAATCTTATTACTATACTATAGACCATTTAGACTATTACTCAAACTTGATCTATGTTTATGTCTATACATAAAGTTGAAGTACTCATACTATAGTCAAGGAACCTTGTTTATTGGATTCTAAGTTTTATCATAAGCAAATATTTTATACAATAAAATTTATTGAACAATACTTCAACAACAACTTTATCGAATATTAGAATATTTTAATATTCACAAATCACGAATTTTATGACATAAAATCCAACAAAAAATTACCTATTTTTGATCTTTTGCATGGTTCTCTGGGTTGTGAGGAGGTTTGTTTGTTTGTTTTTTTTTTGTGTGTGGCCTGTTTGGCGGTTTGGGCTGATAGAAATTAGATGGCTCATGGGTTGGGTATCACATATGTGATGGTCAAATCAGAATGGATTTTTTTATTTAGTGGCTGATATTTGAAAGGTGGTGGGTGGGTTGCAGGCTTTGAGGGGTGTGATTGTTCGCGAAGGGGTGATAGTGCGGGTTGTTGCGAAGGATAAGATTGAAGGCTCCAGGGAAGTTCTGAGGATTTGGTGAGGCGTCAACATTTGTGTGCTCCATGGGATGGTGTGTTAATACTTAATACCGATGTGGTGTGCCACCCAAACAAATTCAGTATTGGTTTGAGCTCGGTTATTCAAAACTCTTAAGATGTTGTTTTGGTGGCCCAATCGACTTTCAATGTGGGTTTTATTGAGGCAGAAGTTGGAGAGGATTTGGCTTTGCTATCTTGTTTGCTGTTTGCCAAAGAGTTGGGTTTCAAGTCTATTTGGGTGGAGTCTGATGCTGAGAATGTTGTTAAGAAGATCTAGTCCTTGAGTTTTATTTTATCTCCTTACGTGGTGATTTATGCTTAAATTTTTAACTTAATGTCTAAGATTAGGGTGGTGGGTTTTAGTTTTGCTTCTAAATATTGCAATCGGGTAGTCCATTGTTTAGCGTTCCATGATGTTAGTTTTAATCTTCTGGTCGTTGGTCGGGTTGTCTTCCCTTGTGACTTTCACAGCTGGTTGGGAATGAAATGATATAATTTCTTTTAGTCTATTTTGTTTCTAAATAAAAAAAAAAATGCCATCGACTAAAACGATAATTTCACTTTTTCACTTTCACTTCTTCTGTGTGCGCGTGTAGACCTAATTTTCAGAGAATTAATGTTGTTTACACCCATTTTTTAAAAGGAACAAAGTGAAAAACAATAATTTCCCTTTGGTATTTTCGTCTTACACCCCATAGTTCAGAGACTCTTGGCTCAAAAATGCCCGTCCTTGACCCTAAACATGTCTCTGACACATTTGCATGAACTATATAGGTCGCTAAGAGTGAAACCTTAGGTAGGACTAATGTGTGGACCAAAATGGATGAAAATCGACTAGTGGTTTAACTTTTTAAAAATGGACCATAGTTCGACCTAAAATGCATTTCTAGGTATAAAATGGGCTCATTTGGAGGAATGTTGAAGTTTTTCCAAAAAATAAACGACCAAAAACGTTCCAGACTCAGTTTATGCTTTGGGAAAAAAAGGACCTGCAACGATTTTCCTTTGATATTTTCGTCCTACACCCCGTAGTTCAAGGATTCTACCCTCAGAAACGCACGTCCATGACCCTAAACATCTTTGTGACACATTTTCATGTAGTATATAAGTGCAAAGAGAGAAACTTGAGGTAGAAATAACGTGCGAACCAAAACGGACGAAAATCCACCAGTACGATAGCTTTCGAAAAATGGACCAAAATTCAGCTTAAAATGCATTTTCAGCTATAAAACGGACTCATTTGGAGTAATTTTAAAGTTTTTTCCAAAAATAATTTACCAAAGATGTTCCAGAGTCGGTTTTTGCTTTGGAGAACAAAGTGATCAACAACGATTTTCCTTTGGTATTTTCGTCCTACACCCCATAGTTCAGACATTCCTGGCTCAGAAATGCGCGTCCTTGACCCTAAACATGTCTCTGGCCCATTTGCATGAACTATATAGGTCGCTAAGAGTGAAACTTGAGGTAGGACTAATGTGCGGACCCAAGCGGACGAAAATCGATCAGTGTTATAACTTTTTAAAAATGGGCCAAAGTTCGTCCTAAAATGCATTTATAGGTATAAAATGGGCTCATTTGGAGCAATAAAGAAGTTTTTCCCAAAAATAAAAGACCAAAGATGTCCCACACTTAGTTTCTGCTTTGCCAAACAAAATGACCTGCAAAGATTTCTCTTTGGTATTTTTGTCTACACCCTGTAGTTCAGGGATTCTTGCTTCACAAACGCGCGTCCATGACCTTAAACATGTCTCTGACACATTTGCATGAACTATATAGGTCGCAAAGAGAAAAACTTGAGGAAGGACTAACGTGCGGACCAAAACGGACGAAAATCCACTAGTACTATTGCTTTCGAAAAATGGACCAACGTTCGGCCTAAAATGCATTTCTAGATATAAAATGAGCTCATTTGGAGTAATTTTTGATTTTTCTCAAAAATAGTTTACCAAAGACGTTCCAGACTCGGTTTCTGCTTTTGGAAACAAAGTGACTAGCAACGATTTTCCTTTGATATTTTCGTCTTACACCCCATAGTTCATGAATTCTTGGCTCAGAAATGCGCGTCCTTGACCCTAAACATGTCTTTGACACATTTGCATGAACTATATAGGTCACTAAGAGTGAAACTTGACGTAGGACTAATGTGTAGACTAAAACAGACGAAAATCGACCAGTGGTGTAGCTTTTTAAAAATGGACCAAAGTTCGACCTAAAATGAATTTCTATGTATAAAATGGGCTCATTAGGAGGAATGTTGAATTTTTTCCCAAAAATAAACGACCAAAGACTTCCTAGACTCATTTTCTGGTTTGGGGAACAAAATGACCTGCAACGATTTCTCTTTGGTATTTTTGTCCTAAACCTTTTAAGTTATTTCCAAAAATAATTTCAAAAGACGTCTCAAACTCAAATTCTTCTTTGGGAAACAAAGTGGCCAACAATGATTCCCTTTCGTATTTCCGTCCTACACCCCATAGTTCAGGGATTCTTGGCTCAGAAATGTGCGTCCTTGACCCTAAACATGTCTCTAACACATTTGCATGAACTATATAGGTCGCTAAGAGTGAAACTTGAGGTAGCACTAAGGTGTGGACCAAAACGGATGGAAATCGACCAGTGGTATAGCTTTTTAAAAATGGACCAAATTTTGACTTAAAATGCATTTCTAGGTATAAAGTGGGCTCACAACGACCAAAGACATCCCAAACTCAGTTTTTACTGTGGGGAACAAAATGACCTGCAACGATTTCCCTTTGGTATTTTCGTCCTACACTAGGTAGCTCAGGGATTCTTGCCTCAGAAATGCGCGTCCATGACCCTAAACATGTCTCGACATATTTGCATGAACTATCTAGGTCGCAAAGATAGAAACTTGAAGTAGGATTAACGTGCATACCAAAACGGATGAAAATCCACCTGTACTATAGCTTTCCAAAAATGGACCAAAGTTCGGTCTAAAATGCATTTCTAGCTATAAAACGGGTTCATTTGGATTAATTTTTATGTCTTTTCCAAAAATAATTTACCAAAGACTTCTAGACTCGGTTTCTGCTTTGGAGAACAAAGTGACCAGAACGATTTCCTTTTCGTATTTTCATCCTACACCCCATAGTTCAAGGATTCTTGGTTCAGAAACGTGAGTCCTTGACCCTAAACATGTCTCTGAAACATTTGCATGAACTATATAGGTCGCGTAGAGAGAAACTTGAGGTAGGACTAGCGTGCGGGCCAAAACGGACGAAAATCTACCAGTACTATAACTTTCGAAAAATGGACCAAAGTTCAGCCTAAAATGCATTTCTAGCTATAAAACGGGCTCATTTGGAGTAATTTTTAATTTTTTTCCAAAAATAATTTACCAAAGACGTCCTAGACCCGGTTTCTTTTTCGAGAAACAAAGTGACAAGCAACGATTTCTCTTTCGTATTTTTGTCCTACACACCATAGTTCAGTGATTCTTGCCTCAGAAACGCGCATCCATGACCCTAAACATGTTTCTAACACTTTTGCATGAACTATATAGGTCGCAAACAGAGAAACTTGACGTACCAAAACGGACGAAAATCCACCAGTACTGTAGCTTTCGAAAAATGGACCAAAGTTCGACTTAAAATGCAGGTCTAAAATGGGCTCATTTGGAGAAAATTTGAAGTTTTTCCCAAAAATAAACGACCAAAGACGTCTCAGACTGAGTGTCTGTTTTGAGAAACAAAATAACTTGCAACGATTTCCCTTTGGTATTTTCGTCCTACACCCCGTAGTTCAGGGATTCTTGTCTCACAAATGCGCGTCCATGACCCTAAACATGTCTCTGACACATTTGCATGAACTATATAGGTCGCAAATAAAGAAACTTGAGGTAGGACTAACGTGTAGAACAAAACGGACGAAAATCCACCACTATATAGGTCGCTAAGAGTGAAACTTGGGTGGGACTAATGTGCGAACCAAAACTGACGAAAATCGACCAGTGGTATAACTTTTTAAAAATGGACTAAAGTTCGACCTAAAATATATTTCTAGGTATCAAATGGGCTCATTTGGAGGAATGTGAAAGTTTTCCCAAAAATAAACGACCAAAGACGTCCCAGACTCAGTTTCTGCTTTGGAGAACAAAATGACATGCAACTCTTTTCCTTTGGTATTTTCGTCCTACACCCCGTAGTTCATTGATTCTTGCATAAAAAATGCACGTCCATGACCCTGAACATGTCTCTGACACATTTGCATGAAGTATATAGGTCGCGAAGAGAGAAACTTGACGTAAGACAACGTGCGGACCAAAACGGACGAAAATCTACAAGTACTATAGCTTTCGAAAAATGGACCAAAGTTCAGCCTAAAATGCATTTCTAGCTATAAAACGGGCTCATTTGGTGTAATTTTTAAGTTTTTCCCAAAAATATTTACCAAATACGTCCCAGACTCGGTTTCTACTTTGGAGAACAAAGTGACCAGGAACAATTTTCTTTTGGTATTTTCGTCCCACACCCCATAGTTCAGGGATTCTTGGCTCCAAACCGTGTGTCCTTGACCCTAAACATGTCTCTCAATTTTACATGAACTATATAGGTCGCTAAATGTGAAACCTGAGAGAGGACTAATGTGCGGACCCAAGCGGACAAAAATCGACCGGTGGTATAACTTTCTAAAAATGGACCAAAGTTCGACCTAAAATGCATTTCTAAGTATAAAATGGGCTCATTTGGAGGAATGTTGAAGTTTTTCCCAAAAATAAACGACCAAGGACGTCTCAAACTAAGTTTCTACTTTGGGGGAACAAAATGACCTACAACGATTTTCCTTTGGTATTTTCGTCCTACACTCTATATTTCAGGGATTCTTGCCTTAGAACCACGCGTCCATGACTCTAAGCATGTCTCTGACACATTTGCATGAAGTATATAGGTCGCGAAGAGAGAAACTTGAGGTAGGACTAACGTGCGGACCAAAACGGACGAAAATCAACAAGTACAATAGTTTTCGAAAAATGGACAAAAGTTTGGCCTAAAACTCATTTCTAGCTATAAAACGGGCTCATTTGGAGTAATTTTTAAGTTTTTCCAAAAATAGTTTACCAAAGATGTCCTAGACTCAATTTCATTGGCGAACAAAGTGACTAGCAACGATTTCCCTTTTGTATTTTCGTCCTACACCTCATAGTTCAGGGATTTTTTGTACAGAAATGCACGTCCTTGACCAAAAACATGTCTATGAACCATTTGCATGAACTATATAGGCCGCTAAGTGTGAAACTTGAGGTACGACTAATGTGCGGACCAAAACGGAGGAAAATCGACCAGTGGTATAACTTCTTATAAATGAACCAAAGTTCGACCTACAATGCATTTTTAGGTATAAAATGGACTCATTTAGTGGAAAGTTGAAGTTTTTCCCAAAAATAAACGACCAAAGACGTTCCAGACTGAGTTTTTACTTTGGACAAAAAAATGACCTATAACGATTTCCCTTTGGTATTTTCGTCCTACACACCGTAGTTCAGGGATTCTTGCCTCAGAAACGGGCGTCCATGACCCTAAACATGTCTCTCACACATTTGCATGAACTATATTGGTCGCCAAGTGTGAAACTTGAGGTAGGATAATATGCGGACCAAAACGAACGAAAATCGACCAGTGGTATAACTTTTTAAAAATCAACCAAAGTTCGACGTAAAATTGATTTCTAGGTATAAAATAGGCTCATTTGGAGTACTTTTAAATTTTTTTCCAAAAATAATTTACCAAAGACGTCCCAGACTCGGTTTGTACTTTGAAGAACCAAATGACCTGCAATGTGTTTGTTTTGGTATTTTCGTCCTACACCCTATAGTTCAGAGATACTTGACTAAAAAATGAACATACTTGACCCTAAACATTTCTCTGACACATTTGCATGAACCATATAGGTTGAGAAGAGTGAAATTTGAGGTAGGACTAATGTGCGGACCAAAACGAACGAAAATCGACTAGTTGTATAGCTTTTTAAAAGATGGACCAAAGTTCGACCTAAAATGCTTTTCTAGGTATAAAAATCTCTCATTTGGAGAAATGTTGAAGTTTTTCCCAAAAGTAAACAACCAAAGACGTCCCAGACTCAATTTATACTTTGGGGAACAAAATGACCTACAACGATTTCCCTTTAGTATTTTCGTTCTACACCACGTAGTTCAAGGATTGTTGGATAAACAAATGTGTGTCCTTGACCTTAAACCTGTCTCTGACAGATTTGCATGAACTTTATAGGTCGTAAAAAGTGAAACTTGAGGTAAGACTAATGTACTGACCAAAACGGACGAAAATTGACCAGTGGTATAGCTTTTTAAAAACGGACAAAAGTTTGACTTAAAATTATATTCTAGGTATAAAATTGGCTCATTTGGAAGAATGTTGAAGTTTTTCCCAAAAATAAACGGCCAAAGACGTCCCCGATTCAATTTCTGCTTTGGGGAACAAAATGAACTGCAACGATTTTCCTTTGGTATTTTCGTCCCACAACCTGTAGTTCTGGGATTCTTGGCTCAAAAATACGCGTGCTTGACCCTAAACATGTCTCTGACAGATTTACATTAACTATATAGGTCGCTAAGAGTGAAACATGAGGTAGGACTAATGTGCGGACCAAAACGAACGAAAATCGACCAGTTGCATCGCTTTTTAAAAATGGACCAAAGTTTGAGGAATTTTGAAGTTTTTCCAAATAAATATATGACCAAAGACGTCCGAGAGTCATTTTCTACTTTGAGGAACAAAATGACCTGCAACGATTTCTCTTCGGTATTTTCGTCCTACATCCCGTAGTTCAGAGATTCATGCCTCAAAAACTCGCGTCCATGACCCTCTACATGTCTCTGACACATATGCATGAACTATATAGGTCATAAAGAGAGAAGCTTGAGGTATGACTAACATGCAGACCCAAACGTACGAAAATCCACGAATACTATAGCTTTTGAAAAATTGACCACAGTTCGGCCAAAATTGCATTTCTAGCTATGAAACGGGGTCATTTAGAGTAATTTTTAAGTTTTTCCCAAAAATAATTTTCTGTTTTGGAGAACAAAGTGATTAGCAACGATTTTCCTTGGGTATTTTCATCTTACACCCCAGTGTTCAGAGTTTCTTGGCTCATAAATGTACGTCCTTGACCTTAAACATGTCTCTGACACATTTCCATGAACTATATAGGTCGTTAAGAGTGAAACTTGAGGTAGGACTAATGTGCAGACCAAAAGGGACGAACATCAACCATTGGAATAGCTTTTTAAAAATGGACCAAAGTTCAACCTAAAATGCATTTCTTGGTATATAATGTGCTCATTTCGAGGAATGTTTAAGTTTTTCCAAAAAAATAAACGACTAAATACGTCTCAGACTCAGTTTCTATTTGGGGAACAAAATGACCTTCAACGATTTCCCTTTGGCATTTTTGTCCTACACCCCGTAGTTTAGGGATTCTTGCCTTAGAAACGTGCGTCCATGACCCTAGACATGTCTCTGACACATTTGTATGAAGTATATAGGTCGCGAAGAGAGAAACTTGAGGTAGGACTAACGTGAGAACCAAAACGGACGAAAATCCACCAGTACTATAGCTTTCAAAAAATGGACCACGACGTAAAATGTTTTTTTAGATATCAACGGGCACATTTGGAGTACTTTTTAAGTTTTTTTCCAAAAATAATTTACCAAAGACATCACAGACTTTTTCTGCTTTGGTGAACAAAGTGACCAACAACGATTTTCCTTTGGTATTTTACCCCATAGTTTAGTGATTCTTTCGCGTCCTTGACCCTAAACATGTCTCTAAAAAATTTGTATGAACTATATAGGTCGCTAAGAGTGAAACTTGAGGTAGGACTAATGTGTGGACCAAAACGGTCGAAAATCGACCAGTGGTATAGCTTTTTAAAAATGCACAAAAGTTTGACCTAAAATGCATTTCTAGGTATAAAATGGGCTCATTTGAAGGAATGTTAAAATTTTCCCAAAAATAAATGACAAAAAACGTCCCAGAATCAGTTTCTACATTGGGGAAAGAAATGACCTACAACAATTTTTGTTTGGTATTTTCGTCCTACACCCCGTAGTTTAGGGATTCTTGCCTCAGAAAGCGCATCCATGACCCTAAACATGTCTTTGACATATTTGCATGAACTATATATGCCACGAAGAGAGAAACTTGAGGTAGGACTAACGTGCATAACAAAACGGACGAAAATCCACTAGTACTATAGCTTTTCAAAAATGGACCAAACTTCGGTCTAAAATGCATTTCTAGCTATAAAACGGGCTCAGTTGGAGTACTTTTTCAGTTTTTTCCAAAAATAATTTACCAAATATGTTTCAGATCCGGTTTCTGCTTTAGGGTACAAAGTGACCAGCAACGATTTCGCTTTCGTATTTTCGTCCTACACCCTATAGTTAAAAAAGTCTTGGCTCAGAAATGCGGGTCCTTGACCATTAACATGTCTCCGACACATTTGCATGAACTATATAGGTCGCTAAGAGTGAAACTTGAGGTAAGACTAATGTGCGAACCAAAACGGACGAAGATCGATCAGGGGTATAACTTTTTAAAAATGGACCAAAGTTCGACCTAAAATGCATTTCTAGGTATAAAATGGGGTCATTTGAAGGAATGTTAAACTTTTTCTCAAGAATAAATGACCAAAGACATCCCAGACTCAGTTTCTACTTTGGGGAACAAAATGACCTGAAACGATTTCCCTTTCGCATTTTCGTCCTACACCCCGTAGTTCAGAGATTCTTGCCTCAGAAACGCGCGTCCATGACCCTAAACATGTCTTTGACACATTTGCATGAACTATATAGATCCCGAGTAGGGGTGGAAACGATTCGGTTTTTGTTGTTTGAGGGTCAAACCGAACCAAATCTAATTTTTTTTAAAAATAGTATACCAAATCGACCTGCGGTTCGGTTGGGTTTCACCAATCGGTTTTAATACTTTTTTTTCTTTGTTTTTTAATTTCATTTGATTTTAAATGGTTCTTCTTTCCTCTTCTTCCACAAAACCATCACCATAGAGTTTTTTCACCTAAACCCATCAGCATACAACCATCACCATAGATTTGTTCACCCCTATTACACAACATATAGTTATATATTTAAATACAAAACAATAACGTAGAGTTCTTCCACGCCTACATAGAAAATTCAAATACACATTACAAAACACAAATTTAAAATGCAAAACCATAACATAGAGTTCTTCCTCCCTTATTACACTAAATAGAAAATTCAAATACAAATTAAACAACACAAATAACAAAACTATTAAACAAGAAACCAGATCCATGTTCCACATTCTACCATACACATATATTCCTAAGGTAGAATTAAAATTACGCAACAATCCAGGGAAATTCATGGTAGACCAAACACAATCGCCCACGTCCTTTTAATAAAGTCAACATTCAATAAGCTATTTCGTAGACTCCATCCATGAACTATTAAGCTAATAAATGAGATGGATTTGAGTGTTGGGGTTCAACCAAGGATACAAATTGAAGACGCGCTGAACAATATTTATCGAGTTCTTAAAAGACACATTTTCAGTCCAAAGGGAATGAGCGGCTTATTTTAAATCCAAACAACTGTTCATGCTCCCAATTGGCACACAAGATCAATTAAAATCAGGAAAGAAAATGAGAAGACGTTTAAAATATGGTTGGAACAGAATAAATATCGAACAAACACGGTAGTACAAAAAGTAAAGAACTAAAAGGACCATTTTGAGAACATGCAATAACTCCCATGAAAAAGAACTTGCATACTCAACAAGAAAACATAATTTTAATAAATAGATCATGTTCATTTCTATACAGGAATGGGTGGCTAAACAACACAAATATATTTTTAATATGAATCTGCTATACTCCAAATTTCTGCAAACAGAGACTAAACACAGTCCTTCCAAAATATGTATATAACTATATTTTTCAGATATATTTCCAGCAGTCTTTTCCTCAAGATTAATACCAGAAAACATAGAACACAAAATGCAGCAGCCAATTTTATGAAAAAAATGCAGTTGAGAACGTGAAATCAGCTGAATAAATCACTGATCAGCTCCAATTGATCCCTAAGCACCATTGCAACTCAAATTGAACATGAAATCAGCTGGATAAACCATAAAGAAAAACAAACTAAGAAGTGGTCCTACAAAGCGCAGGGCTGTCGCGACGAGGCTCTTGAAGCACAGGGTTGTCGGCGATGAGGCTCTGAGCAGAGAGGGAAAAGACGACAGGTGGAACTGAGTGAGAGGGGGAGGACTGCGACCGTTTGAAGTGTGGGCTGCAGAGTGACTCAGAGTGCGGCGTGCGGTTGTCGGCCTGTGGTTTTACCTCCCTTTTCATCTTAGAGGCTAAATTAAAACCCTAAAGAGTAAAGAAACGCGCGTCCATGACCCGAACATGTCTCTGACACATTTTCTGAAGTATATAGGTTGCGAAGAGAGAAACTTGAGGTAGGACTAACGTGTGGACCAAAATAGATGAAAATCCACCAGTACTATACCTTTCGAAAAATGGACCAAAGTTCAGCCTAAAATGCATTTCTAGCTATAAAACAGGCTTAGTTTGAGTAGTTTTTAAGTTTTTCACAAAAATAATTTACCAAAGACGTCTCAGACTCAGTTTCTGCTTTGGAGAACAAAATAACCTGCAACGGTTTCCCTTCGGTAGTTCAAGAATTCTTGCCTCAAAACACGCCTCCCTGACCCTAAACATTTCTATGACACATTTGCATGAACTATATAGGTTGCGAAGAGGAAAACTTGAGGTAGAATTAACGTGCGGACCAAAACAGATGAAAAATGGACCAAAGTTTTGCCTAAAAACGCATTTCTAGCTATAAAATGGGCCCATTTGGAGTAATTTTTAAGTTTTTCCAAAAAAATAAATTACCCAAGACGTCCCAAACTCAGATTCTGCTTTGGAAACAAAGTGACCAGCAACGATTTCATTTTGGTATCTTCGTCCAACACCCCATAGTTTAAGGATTCTTGGCTCAAAAATTCGCGTCCTTGACCCTAAATATGTTTGTAAAACATTTGTATGAAAAATATAGGTCACTAAGAGTGAAACTTGAAGTAGGACTAATGTGTGGACCGAAAAGGACAAAAATCGACCAGTGGTATAGCTTATAAAAATGGACCAAAGTTCGACATAAAATGCATTTCTAGGTATAAAATGGGCTCATTTGGAGGAATGTTGAAGTTTTTTCCAAAAATAAATGACCAAAGACGTCCCTGACTCAGTTTTTGCTTTGGGGAACAAAATGACCTGCAAAGATTTCCCTTTGGTATTTTCGTCCTACAGCCCGTAATTCATGGATTCTTGCATCACAAACGCGCGTCCATGACCTTAAACATGTCTTTGACACATTTGCCTGAAATATATAGGTCTCGAAGAGAGAAACTTGAGGTAGGACTAACATGCGGACCAAAACAGGTGAAAATCCACCAGTGCTATAGCTTTCGAAAAATGGACCAAAGTTCGGCCTAAAATGCATTTCTAGCTATAGAACGGAACCATTTTGAGTAATTTTTAAGTTTTTCCTGAAAATAATTTACCAAAGACGTCCCAGACTAAGTTTCTTCTTTGGAGAACAAATTGACCTGCAACGATTTCCCATTGGTATTTTCATCATACACCCCGTAGTTTAGGGATTCTTTCCAAACAAACGTGTGCGGAACATGAGGTAGGACTAATGTGCGGAACAAAACGGACGAAAATCCAGCAATACAAGAGCTTTCGAAAAATGGACCAAACTTCGCCCTAAAATACATTTCGAGCTATAAAACAGAACCATTTGGAGTAATTTTTAAGTTCTTCCCAAAAATAATTTACCAAAGACGTCCCAGACTCGGTTTCTTCTTTGAGGAACAAAGTGACCAACAACGATTTCTTTTTGGTATTTTTATCCTACACCCCATAGTTTAGGGATTCTTGGCTAAAAAATGTGCGTCATTGACCCTAAACCTTTCTCTGACACATTTGCTTGAACTATATAGGTCGCTAAGAGTGAAACTTGAGGTAGGACTAATGTGTGGACGAAAACGAGCGAAAATCGACTATTGTATCGCTTTTTAAACATGGACAAAAGTTCAACCTAAAATGTATTTGTAGGTATAAAATAGGTTCATTTGGAGGAATGTTGAAGTTTTTCCCAAAAATAAACGACCAAAGACATCCCAGACTCAGTTTCTACTTTGGGGAACAAAATGACCTGCATTGATTTTCGTTTGGTAGTTTCGTCCTACACCCCGTAGATCAGGTATTCTTGTCTCAGAAACGGGCGTCCATGACCCTAAACTTGTCTCTAACACATTTGCATGAACTTCATAGGTTGCGCAGAGAGAAACTTGAGGTAGGACTACTGTGCGGACGAAAAAGGACGAAAAATGGACAAAAGTGCTGCCTAAAAACATATTTCTAGCTAATTTGGAGTAATATTTAAGTTTTTCCAAAAACAATTTACCAAAGACGTTTCAGACTCTGTTTCTGCTTTGGGGAACAAACTGACATGCAACGATTTCATTTTGGTATTTTCGAACTACACCCCATAGTTCAGGGATTCTTGGCTCAGAAATGCGCGTCCTTGATCCTAAACATGTCTCTAACACATTTGCATGAAGTATATAGGTCGCTAAGAGTGAGACTTTGAGGTAGGACTAATGTGCGGACCAAAACGGACAAAAATCGACCAGTGGTATAACTTTTAAAAATGGACCAAAGTTCTACCTAAAATGCATTTCTAGGTATAAAATGTGCTCATTTGGAGGAATGTTGAAGTTTTTTCCACAATAAACAACCAAAGACGTCCCATACTCAGTTTCTACTTTGGGGAACAAAATGACCTTAACGATTTCCCTTTGGTATTTTCATCCTACACCCCGTAGTTTAATGTTTCTTTTCTTAGAAACGTGCGTCGATGACCCTAAACATGTCTCTAGCACCTTTGCATGAACTTTATAGGTTGCAAAGAGCGAAACTTGAGGTAGGATTAACGTGCGGACAAAAACTGACCAAAAATGGACCAAAGTTCTGCCTAAAAATGCATTTCTAGCTATAAAACGGGTCCATTTGGAGTGATTTTTAGGTTTTTCCCAAAAATAATTTACCAAAGACGTCCCAGACTCGGTTTCTTCTTTGGGGAACAAAGTAACCACCAACGATTTCATTTTGGTATTTTCGTCCTACACCCCATAGTTCAAGGATTCTGAGCTCAGAAATGCGTGTCCTTGACCTAAAACATGTCTCTAAAACATTTGCATGAGCGATATTGGTCGCTAAGAGTGAAACTTGAGATAAGATTAATGTGGGGACCAAAACGTACGAAAATTGAATAGTGGCATAGCTTTTTCAAAATGGACAAAAGTTCGACCTAAAATGCATTTCTAGGTATAAAATGAGCTCATTCGGAGGAATGTTGAAGTTTTTCAAAAAAATAAATGACCAAAGACGTCCCAGACTTAGTTTCTGCTTTGAAGAACAAAATGACCTACAACGATTTCCCTTTGGTAGTCTCGTCCTACAAACCGTAGTTCAGAGATTCTTGCCTCAGAAACGCACGTCCATGACCCTAAACATGTCTCTGATACAATTGCATGAACTAAATAGGTCACGAAGAAAAAAACTTGAGGTAGAACTAACGTGTGGACCAAGACGGACTAAAATCCACCAGTACTGTAAATAACCAAAATTGGTTAAAAGTTCGTCCTAAAATGCGTTTATAGGTATAAAATGGGCTCATTTGGAGGAATGTTGAAGTTTTTCCCAAAATAAATGACCAAAGACGTCCGAAATTACCTGCAACGATTTCCCTTTTGTATTTTCTTCCTACACCAAGTAGTTCAGGGATTCTTGCCTCAGAAATGCGTGCCCATGACCCTAAACATGTCTCTGAAATATTTGCATGAACTATATAGGTCGCGAAGAGAGAAACTTGAGGTAGGACTAACATACGGACCAAAACAAACGAAAATCCACTAGTACTACTACTTTCAAAAAAGGGACCAAAGTTATGCCTAAAATGCATTTCTAGCTATAAAACGGACACATTTGCAGTAATTTTTAAGTTTTTCCCAAAAATTAATTACCAGTGGGGAACAAAGTGACCAACAACGATTTTCCTTTGAAATTTTTTGTCCTACACCCCATAGTTCAGGGATTCTTGCGCGTCCTTGATCCTAAACATGTTTCTGACACATTTGCATGAACTATATAGGTCGCTAAGAGTGAAACTTGAGGTAGGACTATTATGCGGACCAAAACGGACGAAAATCGACCAGTGGTATAGCTTTTTAAACTCGACCAAAGTTCGACCTAAAATGCATTTCTAGGTATAAAATGGGATCATTTGGAGGAATGTTAAAGTTTTTTCCAAAAATAAATGACCCAAGACGTCCCAGACACAGTTTCTGCTTTGGGGAACAAAATGACGTGTAACGGTTTTTCTTGGGTGTTTTCGTCCTACACCCCATAGTCTCTGACCCTAAACATGTCTCTGACACATTTGCATGAACTATATAGGTGGCTACGAGTGAAACTTGAGGTAGGACTTATGTGCGGACCAAAACGAACGAAAATCAACCAGTGGTATAACTTTTTAAAATTGGACCAAAGTTCGACCTAAAATGCATTTGTAGGGATAAAATGGGCCCATTTAAAGGAATGTTAAAGTTTTTCCCAAAAATAAAGGACCAAAGACGTCCCAGACACGGTTTCAACTTTGGGGAACGAAGTGACCAACATTGATTCCCTTTGGTATTTTCGTCCTACACCCCATCGTTTAGGGATTCTTGGCTCAGAGATGCGTGTCTTTTACCTTAAACATGTCTGTGACACATTTGCATGAACTATATAGGTTGCTAAGAGTGAAACTTGAGGTAGGACTAATGTGCGGACCAAAACGGACAAATATCCACTAGTACTATAGCTTTCGAAAAATGGACCAAAGTTCGGCCTAAAATGCATTTCTAGCTATAAAATTGGCTCATTTGGGGTAATTTTTAAGTTTTTCCCAAAAACAATTTACCAAAGACGTCTATGACTCGATTTCTTATTTGGGTAACGATATGACCAAAAACGATTTTTCTTTGATATTTTCGTCCTACACCCCATCATTCAGGAATTCTTGGCTTAGAAATGCACGTCCTAGACTCTAAACATGTGTCTGACACATTTGCATGAACACTACTACAAAAAGGACTTTACTTGACACTTTTAATTTTACATTTTTTGACGGTTTTATACAAAACCGTCAAGTAATGTTAAAAGCCGTCAAGAATAAACAAAATACGCAATAATGAAGATTTTTTTTGAAAATTCTTGCCATACTTTCAAGTGTAGCTTTTTTTTTTCTTTACGAATTTTATCCATCAAGAAATAGGGTCAATTAAAGAAACAAGTTAAAAATAATTTTTTTTCTAACTTTTTGTCCTCGTGCCTCCAGCTCCTCTTCGCAAAAAAATTGCCCCCAGAAGTGAATTTTCTCATTTTCATCGCGAAAAGTAGCCGTCCAAACCCACATCTCACTTCTATCAAAGCACAATGGAAATTCCTTTTTCTCTCCAATCGAATTCAAACTCCATTCAAAGTTTCTCCTTTCTTCCAAAATGTCCCCCTAAACAATCAAAATTTCTCCCTTCTTCCAAAAATTTGTCCACTTAAGAAACCCTTCATTCAAAGCCGCAAAGGAAGAAATTTTCACTATCAACTCAATGTTCTTCAACAATTTCCTATCAGATTGAATCAAACTCTTGATTCTTTGTTCGCAAAAGTCTGTTTTCGCTTTTGATCGAGTTCGAAGAAAATAACGGTTTTTCCAACGCTGAGTTTGACGATTAGGTAGGGTTGCATTTGGTTTTAGGACAAAGAATGGTTAGGAGACGACAAATGTCTTGGTGGCGGCCAATGATTGGATTGACATTTGTTTCTCTGCTTTTTCAACGAGATTGTGGCCGTAAGTCTCAAGGCCGATTTGTCCATTTTGAACAACGGGGAGGTTGTCTTCTTGCTTCCCATTTTGATTAAGAACCAATTTTTTCTTGTGGGTTTATACAGTTACAGACTATACATAATTAATAATTTTATCTTGATGATTCTTGACCAATAATTTGATCTTTATGATTCTTGCCTCAGAAACGTGCGTCCATGACTCTAAACATGTTTTGACACATTTTCTTGAACTATATAGGTCGCGAAGAGAGAAACTAAAGGAAGTACTAACGTGCGGACCAAAACTTACGAATATCCACCAGTATTATAGCTTTCATAAAATGGACCAAAGTTTGACCTAAAATGCATTTCTAGCTATAAAACGGGCTCATTTTGAGTAAATTTTATGTTTTTCTAAAAAATATTTTACCACAGACGTCCCAGACTAATTTCAGCGTTGGGGAACAAAGTCACCAACAACGATTTTCCTTTCGTATTTTCGTCCTACATCCTGTATTAAGGGATTCTTGGCTCAGAAATGCGCGTCCTTGACCCTAAACATGTCTATGACAAATTTTCATGAACTATATAGGTCGCTTAGAGTGAAACTTGAGGTAGGACTTGTCACACCCTCTCTCAGACTCCCTACTCCTTGCCTAGGAGACGACGTGAAGCCATCGAATCTCATCCTTACCTTGACGATCCTCGCTGACTATGTTAACTTAACTACAATTTAAACAGTACCAATAACTTAAATAGTGCGGAAAAACAAACTCAACTTAACAAATAACAACGGACACTAACAAATATCTTATAAATAGTGCAGCCCATACTATTTTATACAACACACAACTTAAATAAATAAAAAGTCGGGTATTGCAACTATCACCCCCTTTTTTAAAATTTCGTCCTCGAAATTAAGAAAAGAGCTATTCAAGTAAAGACAGATATTTTCTCCTGATCTGTTATTCTGTTTTCTCCTTTTTATTTATTTAAGTTGTGTGTTGTATAAAATAGTATGGGCTGCAATATTTATAAGATATTTGTTAGTTTTTGTTGTTATGTGTTAAGTTGAGTTTGTTTTTCCGCACTACTTAAGTTATTGGTACTGTTTAAATTGTAGTTCAGTTAAGATACTCAGCGAGGATCGTCAAGGTAAGGACGAGATTTGCTGGCTTCATACCGTCTCCTAGGCTAGGAGTAGGGAGTCTGGAAGAGGGTGTGACAGGACTAACGTGCAGACCAAAACGGACGAAAATCGATTAGTGGTATAGCTTTTTAAAATGGACCGAAGTTTGACCTAAAATGCATTTCTAGGTATAAAATGGGATCATTTGTACGAATGTTGAAGTTTTTCTAAAAAATAAACGACAAAAGACATCCTAGACTTAGTTCTCCTTTGGGGAACAACATGACCTGCAACGATTTCGCTTTGGCATTTTCGTCCTACACCCCGTAGTTAAGGGATTCTTGCCACAGAAACGTGCGTCCATGACCCTCAATATGTCTCTAACACACTTGTCTGAACTATATAACTCGCAAAGAGAGAAACTTGAGGTAGGACTAACGTGCGGACCAAAACGGACGAAAATACAGAAGAACTATAGCTTTCGAAAAATGGACCAAAGTTTGGCCTAAACTGCACTTCTAGCTATAAAGCTGGCTCATTTGGACTAATTTTTAAGGTTTTCCCAAAAATAATTTACCAAAGACATCCCAAACTCAGTTTCTACTTTTGGGAACAAAGTGACCAGCAACGATTTTCCTTTGGTATTTTCGTCCTACACCCCATAGTTGAGGGATTCATGGCTCAGAAATGCAAGTCCTTGACCTAAACATGACTCTGACAAATTTGCATGAACTATATCGGTCACTAAGAGTGAAAGTTGAGGTAGGACTAATGTGCGAACCAAAACAGACGAAAATCGACTAGTGGTATAGCCTTTTAAAAATGGACCAAAGTTCGATCTAAAATGGATTTCTAGGTATAAAATGAGCTTATTTGGAGGAATGTTAAAGTTTTTCCCAAAAATAAGCGACCAAAGACGTCTCAAACTCAGTTTCTGCTTTGGGGAAGAAAATGACTTGCAACAATTTCCCTTTGGTATTTTCGTCCTACACCCCGTAGTTCAGGGATTCTTGCCTGACAAACGCGCGTCCATGACCTTAAAAATGTCTCTGACACATTTGCAAGAAGTATATAGGTCGTGAGGAGAGAAACTTGAGGTAAAACTAACGTGCGAACAAAAACAAACGAAAATCCACAGTACTATAGCTTTCAAAAAATTGAGCAAAGTTTGGCATAGAATGCATTTCTAGGTTTAAAATGGGCTCATTTGGTGGAATGTTGAAATTTTTCCCAAATATAAATGACCAAAGATGTCCCAGACTCAGTTTCTGCTTTGGGGAACAAAATGATCTGCAATGATTTCCCTTTGATATTTTCGTCGTACACCCTATAGTTCAAGGATTCCTTCCTTAGAAACGCGCGATCATGACCATAAACACGTCTCTGACACATTTGCATGAACTATATAGGTCACGAAGAGAGAAACTTGAGGTAAGGCAAACGTTCAGACAAAAACAGGTGAAAATCCACCAGTACTATAGCTTTCGAAAAATGGACCAAAGTTTAGCCTAAAATGCATTTCTAGCTATTAAACAGGCTAATTTGGAGTAATTCTTAAGTTTTTTCCAAAAATAAGTTACCAAAGACGTTGCAGACTCGATTTATGCTTTGGGGAATAAAGTGACGAACAACGATTTACCTTTGGTATTTTCATCCTACACCCCGTAGTTGTGGGATTCTTACCTCAGAAACGTGTGTCCATGACCCTAAAAATTTGTCTGAAACATTTGCATCATTTATATAGGTCGCGAAGAGATAAAGTTGAGGTAGAACTAACATGTGGACGAAAACGAACGAAAATTCACAGTACTGTAGCTTTCGAAAAATGGACCAAAGTTCGGCCTAAAATACATTTCTAGATATAAAACAGGCTCATTTGGTGTAATTTTTATGTTTTTCTCAAAAATAATTTACGGAAGATGTCCCAAACTTGGTTTCTACTTTGGGAAACAAAGTCATTACAAGGATTTTCCTTTGGTATTTTCGTCCTACACCCCATAGTTCAGGAATTCTTGACTCAGAAATGCGCGTCATTGACCCTAAACATGTCTCTGAGACATTTGTATGAGCTATATAGGTCACTAAGAGTGAAACTTGAGGTAGGACTAATGTGCGGACCAAAACGAACGAAAATCGACCAATGGTATAGCTTTTTAATGATGGACCAAAGTTTGACCTAAAATGCATTTCTTGGTATAAAATGGGCTCATTTGGAGGAATGTTGAAGTTTGTCCCAAAAATAAACTACCGAAAACGTCCCACACTCAGTTTCTGCTTAGGGAACAAAATAACTTGCAACGATTTTCCTTTGGTATTTTCGTCCTACACCCCATAATTCAGGGATTCTTGCCTCATAATTGCGTGTCCATGACCCTAAATATGTCTCTGAAACATTTTCATGAAGTATATAGGTCGCGACGAGAGAAAGTTGAGGTAGGACAAACGTGCGGACCAAAACGAATGAAAATCCACCAGTACTACAACTTTCAAAAAATGAACCAAAGTTTGACTTAAAATGCATTTCTAGCTACAAAACGGGCTGATTTTGAGTAGTTTTTAAGTTTTTTCGCAAAAAACATTTATCGAAGACATCTCCGACTGGGTTTCTGCTTTGGGGAACAAAATGACCAGCAAAGATTTTCCTTTCGTATCTTCTTTCTAGACCTCATAGTTCAGGAATTCTTGGCTAAAAAATGCACGACCTTGACCCTAAACATGTCTTTAACACATTTTCATGAACTATATAGGTCGTTATGAGTGAAACTTGAGGTAAGACTAATGTGCGGACCAAAACAGACGAAATTCGACCAGTGGTATAACTTTTTAAAAATGGACCAAAGTTTGACCTTAATGCATTTCCAAGTATAAAATGGATTCATTTCGAGGAATGTTGAAGTTTTGTTTTAAAAATAAATGACTAAAGACGTCCCATACTCAGTTTCTACTTTTGGGCACAAAATGACATGCAACGATTTCCCTTTGGTATTTTCGTCCGACACCTCGTAGTTCAGGGATTCTTGCTTAAAAAACGCGTGTCCATGACCCTAAACATGTTTCTGACACATTTGCATGAAGTATATAGGTCGCGAAGAGAGGAACTTGAGGTAGGACTAACGTGCAGACCAAAACGAATGAAAATCCACTAATACGATAGATTTTGAAAAATGGACCAAAGTTTCGCCTAAAATGCATTTCTAGCTATAAAACTGGCTCATTCTGAGTAATTTTTAAGTTTTCCCAAAAATAATTTACCAAATACGTCCCAAACTCGGTTTCTTCTTTGGGGAACATAGTGACCAACAACGATTTTCCTTTAGTATTTTCGTTCTACACCCCATAGTTGAAGGATTCTTGTCTCTGAAATACGCGTCCTTGATCTTAAACACGTTTCTGACACATTTGCATTAACTATATAGGTCGTTAAGAGTGAAACTTGAGGTAGAACTAATGTGCAGACCAAAACGAACGAAAATCGACGAGTGGTATAACTTTTGAAAAATGGACCAAAGTTCGACCTAAAATGCATTTCTAGGTATAAAATGGGCTCATTTTGAGAAATTGTGAAGGTTTTCCTAAAAATAAACGACCAATAATGTCCCAGACTCAGTTTTTGCTTTGGGGAACAAAATGACGTATTACGATTTCCATTTTCTATTTTCCTTCTACACCTCTTAGTTCAAGGATTCTTGCCTCAGAAACCCGCGTCCATGTCTCTAAACATGTCTATTACACATTTGCATGAAGTATATAGGTCGTGAAGAGAGAAACTTGAGGTAGGACTAACGTAGGGACCAAAATGGACGAAAATCCACCAGTACTGTAGCTTTCGAAAAATGGACCAAAGTTCGGCCTAAAATACATTTCTAGCTATAAAATGGGCTCATTTGGAGTAATTTTTATGTTTTTCCCAAAAATAATTTACAAAAGACATCTCATATTCAGTTTCTACTTTGGGGTACAAAGTGACCAGAAACGATTTTCCTTTCGTATTTTCGTTCTACACCTGTAGTTCAGGGATTTTTGGCTTAGAAATGCGCGTCTTTGACCCTAAACATATCTCTGACACATTTGCATGCACTATATAGGTTGCTAGGAGTGAAACTGGAAGTAGCACTAATGAGCGGACCAAAACGAACGAAAATCGACTAGTGGTATAGCTTTTTAAAAATGATCCAAAGTTCGACCTAAAATGCATTTCTAGGTATAAAATGGGCTCATTTGGAGGAATGTTGAAGTTTATCCCAAAAATAAACGACCAAAGACGTCCTAGACTCGGTTTCGGCTTTGGGGAACAAAATGACCTACAACGATTTCCTTTCGTATTTTCTTAGTACACCCCTGTAGTTCAGGGATTCTTGCCTCGCAAACGTGCATCCATGACCCTTACCATGTTTCTGACACATTTTCATGAAGTATATATGTTGCGAAGGAAGAAACTTGATGTAGGACTAATGTGCGGACCAAAACGGAAGAAAATCTACTTGTACGATAACGTTCGAAAAATGGACCAAAATTCGACCTAAAATGCATTTCTAGCTATAAAACGGCTCATTTGGAGTAATTGTTAGGTTTGTCAGAAAAATCATTTACCAAAGACGTCCTAGACTCTGTTTCTGTTTTAGGAAACAAAGTGACCTGGAACGATTTTCCTTTGGTATTTTTGTCTTACACTCCATAGTTCAGGGATTCTTGGCTCAGAAATGCGCCTCCTTATCCCAAATCATTTCTCTGACACATTTACATGAACTATATAAGTCGCTAAGAGTGAAACTTGAGGTAGGACTAATGTGCGGACCAAAACAGACGAAAATCGACCAGTCGTATAGCTTTTTAAAAATGGACCAAAGTTCGACCTAATATGCATTTCTAGGTATAAAATGGGCTCATTTGGAGGAATACTGAAGCTTTTCCAAAAAATAATTGATCAAAGACGTCCTAGACTCAGTTTCTGCTTTGAGGAACAAATGACCTACAACGATTTTCATTTGGTATTTGCGTCCTATACAAGGTAGTTCAGGGATTCTTGCCTCAGTAACGTTGCACCACGACTCTAAACATGGGTCTGTCACATTTGCATGAAGTATATAGGTCGCGAAGAGAAAAACTGGAGGTAGGACTAATGTGAGGACCAAAACGGACGAAAATCCACCTGTATTATAGCTTTCGAAAAATGGACTAAAGCTCGCTCATTTGGAGTAATTTTTATGTTTTTTCCATAAATAATCTACCAAAGACGTTCCAGACTTGGTTTCTAGTTTGGGGAACAAAATGACTAGGAACGATTTTTCTTTGGTATTTTTGTCCTATACCCCATAGTTGAGGGATTATTGGCTCAACAATGCGTGTCCTTGATCCTAAACATGTCTCTGACACATTTACATGAACTTTATAGGTCGCTAAGAGGGAAACTTGAGGAAGAACTAATGTGGAAGCAATAATGGACAAAAATCAACTAGTGGTATAGCTTTTTAAAACCAAAGTTCGACCTAAAATACATTTCTAGGTATAAAATGGATTCATTTGGAGGAATGTTAAAGTTTTTCCTAAAAATAATTTACCAAAGTCGTCCGAGACTCGATTTCTACTTTGGGGAACAAAGTGACCAGCAACTATTTTCCTTTCGTATTTTCGTCCTACACCCCATAGTTTAGAAATTCTTGCTCAGAAATGTACGTCCTTTACCATAAACATGTCTCTGACACATTTGCATGAATATATAGGTCGCTAAGAGTGAAACTTGAGGTAGGACTAATGTGCTGACCAAAACTGATGAAATCGACCAGTGGTATAGCTTTTTAAAAATAGACCAAAGTTCAGCCTAAAATGCATTTCTAGGTATAAAATGGGCTCATTTGGAGGAATGTTGAAGTTTTTCCTAAAAATAAATGACCAAAGACATCCCAGACTCAGTTTCTTCTTTGGGGAACAAAAGGACCTTCAACGATTTTTCTTTAGTATTTTCGTCCTACACTCGTAGTTCAGGAATTATTGCCTTAGAAACGGCGTCCATGACCCTAAACATGTCTCTGACACATTTGTATGAACTATATAGGTTGCGGAGAATGAAAGGACTAACGTGCGGACCAAAAGTGACAAAAATTTACCTGTAATATATCTTTAGAAATATTGACGAAACTTTGACCTGCATTTCTAGATATTAAAGGGGCTCATTTGGAGTAATTTTGAAGTTTTTTCCATAAATAATTTACCAAAGACTTCCTAGACTCTATTTTTGCTTTGGAAAATAAATTAACCAACAACGATTTAACTTTGGTATTTTTGTCCTACACCCCATAGTTCAGGGATTTTTGGCTCAGAAATTCGCGTCCTTCACCCTTTACATGTCTATGTCACATTTGCATGAACTATATAGGTCGAAAAGAGAGAAACAGACGAAAATAAAAAAAATGGTATAACTTTGAAAATAGACCAAAGTTCGACCTAAAATGCATTTCTAGGTATAAAATTGGCTCATTTGGCGGAATGTTGAAGTTTTTCCCAAAAATAAACGACCAAAGACATTCAAGACTCAGTTTCTGCTTTGGGGACCAAAATGATCTGCAAGGATTTCCCTTTGTATTTTCGTCCTACACTCCGTAGTTCAGGGATTCATGCCTCAGAAATGCGCGTCCATGACCTTAAACATGTCTCTGACACATTTGCACGAACTATATGGGTTGCGAAGAGAGAAACTTGAGGTAAGACTAACGTGGGACCAAAACGCATGAAAATCCACCAGTACTATAGCTTTCGGAAAATGGAAAAAAGTTTGGGCGAAAATGCATTTCTAGTTATATAATGGGCTCATTTTGAGTAATTTTTAAGTTTTTCTCAAAAATAATTTACCACAGGTCGATTTTCGTCCTACACCGCATAGTTCAGGGATTTTGGGCTCAAAATTCCGCGTCGTTGACCCTAAACATGTCTCTGGCACATTTGCATGAACTATATAGGTCACTAAAAGTGAAACTTGAGGTAGGACTAATGTGCGACTAAAAACGGACGAAAATCGACTAGTGGTATTTTATTTTCAAATGAACCAAAGTTCGACCTAAAATGTATTTTAGAGAATAAAATTGGCTCATTTGGATTAATGTTGATGTTTTTGCCAAAAATAAACGACCAAAGATGTCTAAGACTCACTTTCTGCTTTTCGGAACAAAGTGACCAACAATGATTTTCCTTTTGTATTTTCGTCCTACACCCCATAGTTTAGGGATTCTTGGCTCAGAAATTCGCGTCATTGACCCTAACTCTGACAGATTTTCATGAACTATATAGGTCGCTAAGCGTGAAACTTGAGATAGGATTAATGTGCAGACCAAAACGGACGAAAATTGACCAGTGGTATATAACTTTTGAAAAATGGACCAAAGTTCGACCTAAAATGCATTTCTAGCCATAAAACTGGCTAATTTGGAAAACAATTTAGTGAAGACGTCCTAGACGCGGTTTCTGCTTTGGAAAACAAAGTGATCAGAAACGATTTCCCTTTGGTATTTTCATTCTACAACACATAGTTTAAGGATTCTTGGCTTAGAAATGCACGTTCTTGACCTCAAACATGTCTCTAACACATTTGCATGAACTATGATAGTTGCTAATAGTGAAACTTGAGGTAGGACTAATGTGTGTACCAAAACAGACGAAAATCGACAAGTGGTATAGCTTTTTAAAATTGGATCAAAATTTGACCTAAAATGCATTTCTATTTATAAAATGGGCTCATTTGGATGAATGTTTAACTTTTTCCAAAAAATAAACGACCAAAGATGTTCCAGACTTAGTTTCTGCTTTGGGAAACAAAATGACATGCAACGATTTTCCTTTCGTATTATCGTCCTACACCTCGTAGTTCAAGGATTCTTGCCTCACAAACGAGCCTCCAGGACCCTACACTTGTCTTTGACACATTTGCATGAGCTATATAGGTCGGGAAGAGAGAAACTTTAGGTAGGACTAAAACGAACAAAAATCCACCAGTCCTATAGCTTTCGAAATATGGACCAAAGTTCGGCCTAAAATGCATTTCTAACTATAAAACGGGCTCATTTGGAGTACGTTTATTGTTTTTTTCCAAAAACAATTTAGCACAGACGTCCGAGACTCGGTTTCTGCTTTGGGAAACAAAGGGACCAGTAATGATTTTCCTTTTATCTTTTCGTCCAACACCAAATAGTTTAGGAATTCTTGGCTTAGAAATACGCGTCCTTGACCCTAAACATGTCTCTGACACATTTCATGTACTATATAGGTCACTAAGAGTGATACTTGAGGTAGGATTAATGTGCAGACCAAAACGGACGAAAATTGACCAGTGGTATAGCTTTCTAAAAATGGACCAAAGTTCGACCTAAAATGCATTTCTAGGTATAAGATGGACTCATTTGGAGGAATGTTGAAGTTTTTCCCAAAATTAAACGACCAAACACGTCCAAAACTCGGTTTCTGCTATGGGGGATATAATGACCTGCAACGATTTTCCTTTGGTATTTTCGTCCTACACCCCATAGTTCAGGGATTCTTGGCTAAAAAATGCACGTCCATGAACCTAAACATGTCTCTGACGCATTTGCATGAACTATTTAGGACGCTAAGGGTGAAACTTGAGGTTGGACTAATGTGAGGACCAAAATGGACGAAAATTGATCAGTGGTATAGCTTTTTAAAAATGGACCAAAGTTCGACATAAAATGCATTTCTAGGTCTAAAATGGGTTCATTTGTAGGATTGTTGAAGTTTTCTAAAAAATGAACGACCAAAGCTGTCCCAGACTTAGTTTCTGCTTTGCGTAACAAAATTACCTGCAACGATTTGTCTTTGGTATTTTCGTTCTACACCTCGTAGTTCAGGGTTTCTTTAATCAGAAATGTGCATCCATGACCCTAAACATGCCTCTTACGTATGTGCATGAACTATATAGGTCGCTAAGAGAGAAACTAGAGGAAGGACTAACACGCGGACTAAAAGGGACGAAAA
The DNA here is from genome assembly GCA_037974625.1 of Cucumis cinereus. Taxonomy (NCBI): domain Eukaryota; kingdom Viridiplantae; phylum Streptophyta; class Magnoliopsida; order Cucurbitales; family Cucurbitaceae; genus Cucumis; species Cucumis cinereus. The sequence goes on from JBBPDJ010000014.1 coordinate 4,356,607, forward strand.
TCCACAAGTTCCATAGCTTTCGAAAAATGGACGAATGTTCATCCTCAAATGCATGTATAGCTATAAAACGCGGTCATTCGGAGTAATTTTTAAGTGTTGTCCAAAAATAATTTACCAAAGACGTTCCATAATCGGTTTCTGCTTTGGAGAACAAAGTGACAAACAACGATTTTCCTTTGGTATTTTCATCCTACACCCCGTAGTTGAGGGATTTTTGCATCAGAAACGTGCGTCCATGACCCTAGACAAGTCTCTGACACATTAGCATAAAGTATATAGGTCTCAAAGAGAGAAACTTGAGGTAGGACTAACGTGCGGATCAAAACGGACGAAAATTCACCAGTACTATAGCTTTCAAAAAATGTACCAAAGTTCGGGTTAAAATGCACTTCTAGCTATAAAACGGGCTCATTAGGAGTAATTTTTAGGTTTTTTCCCTAAAATAATTTACCAAAAACGTCCCAGACTCGATTTCTGCTTTATGGAACAAAGTGACTAGCAATGATTTCTCTTTTGTACTTTCGTCCTACACCACATAGTTTAGGGATTCATGGCTTATACATGCGCGTCCTTGACCCTAAGCATGTCTTTGGCGAATTTGTTTGAACTATATAGGTAACTAAGAGATAAACTTGAGGTAGGACTAGTGTGTGGACCAAAACGAACGAAAATCGACCAGTGGTATAGCTTTTTAAAAATTGGCCAAAGTTCGACATGAAATGCGTTTGTAGGTATAAAATGGGCCTATTTTGAAGAATGTTGAAGTTTCTCCAAAAAATGAATGACCAAAGATGTCTCAGACTCAATTTCTACTTTGGGGAACAAAATGATCTGCAACGATTTCTCTTAGGTATTTTCATCCTACACTCCTTAGTTCAGGGATTCTTGCCACAAAAACGCGCGTCCATGACCCTAAACATGTCTATATAGGTCGCTAAGAGTGAAACTTGAGGTAGGACTAATGCGCAGACCTATACGAAAGAAAATCGACCAGTGGTATAGCTTTTTAAAAATGGACAAAAGTTCGACATGAAATGCGTTTCTAGGTATAAAATGGGCTCATTTGGAGGAATATTGAAGTTTTTCCTAAAAATAAATGATGAAAGACGTCGCAGACTCCGTTTTTGCTTTGGGTTACAAAATGACCTGCAACGATTTCTCTTCTGTATTTTCATCCTACACCCCGTAGTTCAGGGATTCTTGCATCAAAAACATGTGTCCATGACCCTAAACAAGTCTCTGACACATTAGCATGAAGTATATAGGTCTCAAAGAGAGAAACTTGAGGTAGGACTAACATGCGAACCAAAACGGACGAAAATTCACCAGTACTATAGCTTTCGAAAAATGGACCAAAGTTCGACCTAAAATGCATTTCTAGTTATAAAACGGGCTCATTTGGAGTAATTTTTCAGTTTTTCCCAAAAATAATTTACCAAAGACGTCCCAAACTCAGTTTCTACTTTAGGAAACAAAATGACCAACAACGATTTTCCTTTCGTATTTTCGTCCTACACGCCATAGTTTAGGGATTCTTGGCTCATAAATGCGTGTTCTTGACCCTAAACATGTCTTTCACAAATTTGTTTGAACTATATAGGTAACTAAGAGATAAACTTGAGGTAGGACTAGTGTGTGGACCAAAACGAACGAAAATCGACCAGTGGTATAGCTTTTTAAAAATTGGCCAAAGTTCGACATGAAATGCGTTTGTAGGTATAAAATGGGCCTATTTTGAAGAATGTTGAAGTTTCTCCAAAAAATGAATGACCAAAGATGTCTCAGACTCAATTTCTACTTTGGGGAACAAAATGATCTGCAACGATTTCTCTTAGGTATTTTCATCCTACACTCCTTAGTTCAGGGATTCTTGCCACAAAAACGTGCGTCCATGACCCTAAACATGTCTCTGAAACATTAGCATGTAGTATATAAGTCGCGAAGAGAGAAACTTGAGGTAGGAATAACGTGGGGACCAAAACAAACGAAAATCCACAAGTACTATAGCTTTCGAAAAAGATCAAAATTCGGCCTAAAATGCATTTCTATCTATAAAATGGGCTCATTTGGAGTAATTTTTAAGTATTTCCCAAAAATAAAATACCAAAGTTTTTTTTTAAAAATTCCTTTCAGAATTTCTCTAGTTGGATGAAATTTTTTGGTGAAAATTCCTTCTTAAGAAATGTTTGATCATTTTGGAATCGTAGAAGAAAGAAAATTGAAGGAAAAAGGGAGAAGAAACCCGAGAGAGAGAAAGAATTTTTTCTGGGTAATTCATGTTTGAACACATTGAAGAAAAAGAGGAAATTAAGCTTCAATTCTTAATCAATTTGGCCGACATTTGTGTCTAAATTGTGTAGAAAAGAGAGAGGAATCTGATAGACAGCTCAATTTGACGAAACTTGGCTGAAGAGACTACTAAAATTGAAGGAAAAGTGACTTGGGCTGCTGAAAAATAGAGAAACAGAACTCGAAATTTTGAAAATTAATTTCTCCATCTACCGACCAAGTTAAGGTCTCAAATTTGGAGGAATGGTAGATTGATAGTTCATTTAAAGTTCTTTAAAAGGGCTTGAGTTGATTTGGTCTTTGTAGGAAGAAATCAAATTTTTAATATTCAAATTTAAGCTCTCTGGAAAACTGAGCAAGGGGACTTCTAGAGACGTTTGCGAGCTATCCACGAGGAGTTTGACGCTCAAACTTTGAGGTAAGCAAGCAGACTCATGTAGAAATCGTTTGCCATAGGTTAGAGCATCTAATTGTTAGTAGATTGAAAGAACTAGCTCGCCGGAGTATGACCAGAGTTGTTGCCGAGAAACTGAAAATTAAAAGGGAAGGAAAATGGAAGGTTGAAGATGAAGTTTACTTTTGACCCATCTATTGTCCGTCATGGTAGGTCTCTGTTGAAATTGATCTCTTTCCCCTGTGGCTGTACATGTGAAGTATATATTATTATTATTATTATTATTATTATTATATGTATATAATTAAGGGGACACGAGGCGGATGTTAATATTTCTAATTTTTAAAAAATATTTTGCGGGCGGTAGCAATAATATTATTTTAGGAGAAAAGAATTATTGCAAAAAGAAAAATAACGAAAATTCAGTTTTCTTCGGTTTTTGTGTCAAGTGATTTAAGCATCGATTTTGAATTTATTTTTCAGGAGCTTTGGAGATCGGGAAAATTTACATGCCAAGGATAGGCCATCAAGTTTGTGGTTGATAGTATTATTTTGATATTTTAATATTAAAATAATGATCGTAATGCACGTTTTTCGAGAATATGCATAATTTTAAAAAAAAATTAGAAAAAGCATGTTGTTCATATTTTTCGATGTACTTTGACACGGTAACTTGTTTGAAGCATGATTTAAGTGTTTTAAGGCATTTCCAGTAGTTTAAATATAATAGTACTATATGGACAAGTTTTACGAGGCAATGTCTGTTCACGAAATAAGCATGTTTTATAATATGTTAGGTCCTGTTTACGTTTATTGAGATGATTTTCATGATTTTCATGAATGTTGAGCATGTTTTGACTGCTATAGGTCCTAAGCACATTTTGCACGTTTTACGATATTTTCTCAAAATCATGAGTTATGATGATTTAATGTTTCTATGAAATTTCTACCATATTATAAGTGATGTTTAAGCATGATTTTGAGTACTATGAGTTTCATGATGATTTTAGAAATGATTTAGAAATGACTTGCATATTTTACGATGATTTGTTTTTAAGCATGTGTATCCATGTGAGCCTGAGGCTACTATACTAGGTGTGCAAACTAGGGTATGCGCTGTCATGAGTGTTGGGTTCGCCCCACCATGGCAAAGACGTTGCAGGTGTTGGCCTCACTTTAATGTAGTTTCGTTGTCGTTAGTGCTGGATTTGCCCCACCATGGCAAAGACGTTATAGATGCTCGCCTCACTATAACGTAGATACCATCATGTGTATTGAGCTGGCTCTACCACGGCGAAGATGCTGTTGGTTTTGATTCCACCATTACCTAGTAATAACTGTCATTAGTGTTGAGATTACTCCACTACGGCAAATACGTTGTTAGTGTTGGGTTTTCCCCATTATTACGTAGTTCAGTTTGATACATATCGCTTACAGATTTTCAGATATTCATGTTATAATATAATTTCAGTTATGCATAGTTTTACCATGATTTACAGATTAGTATCGTGCAAGCACCTTTCAAGTGATTTCAGTTTAAACTATGATTTATAGTTTTAGATATGATTTGATTTATGAAAATTTATAAGCCGATGATTTTTAGTTATGCTATATATATGTTTGAAGTATTTTATGTTAAAACATCACTCACTGGGCGTTTTAGCTCATTCTTTGAAATTGTTATTCCACTTTCCAGGTAGAGATTGTGATCCCGGAGTCTGACGTACCACATACTGTCTGCTACACGAGAAGTTTTAGTACTTTTGTACGTTAGTAGTAAATCATGCATGTTACTATTATAATAAGTTTTGGTACAGTGAGATGGGTTGTATAAGATAATATGGGTTGTACTATATATAAGATATTTGTTTAGTTTTCGCTGTTAGGTGTGAAGTTTGAGATTGTTTTTTCGCAGTTAAGTTTATTCTGCACTTTTTAAGTTATTGGTATTGCTTAAGTTGCAGTTAAGTTAAGATGGTCAGTGAGAATCGTCAAGATAAGGACGAGATTCGGTGGCTTCATGCCGTCTCCTAGGCTAAAAGTAGAAAGTCTAGGAGAGGGTGTGACAGCTTGGTATCAGAGCAAGAGTTTAGTACTCTGGGAGTTAGAGTTAGAGAAAGGATTTGGAATTTGGGATGTTCAGAAGAGTAAAGAGAGTTTAAGAGTCTAATAACATGCATGTAGGTAAGAGGCAACTGTAACATGTCTAATAGATTGACGTGATACAGAAAATTATGCCTCCATGAAAGGAAAGCAGACAACGTAGGTAGGACGTATAAGGGATGTGAGATCCTACCCAGGCTTAGTTTGAAGGGGAGTCTAGTACCCCTAGAGAACAAGCAGATCTACAGAGCCGTATGTTTTCACGATTCGCACAGAATTTGGCAGAATCACTTGGATTATTATCCCACGATCCAGAGAGGATATATAGTATTGAACGACTCAAAGCTTTAGGAGCCACTGTATTCGAGGGCTCGACTGATCCAACAGATGCAGAAGCTTGGCTGAATCTATTGGAGAAATGTTTTAGAGTTATGGACTGCCCAGATGAGAGGAAGGTTAGACTAGCAACGTTCATGTTGCAAAAAGAAGCGGAAGGCTGATGGAATTCGGGGGCTGGTGGAAGTAGTTCCAGTGGTGCTAAGCAAAAACGGTTGCAGGACGACCTCGACAGCATGGAAGATATTTGCGATGACTCAACAGGAAGCGGACAACGCGCCAGATTTCATTACTGGTACGTTACTTGTCTGCAATTTACCTGCACATGTATTGCTTGATCCTGGAGCTACACATTCTTTTGTATCTAGATTGTTTGTAAGTGATTTGAATAAAATAATAGAGTCACTGCCAGATAACCTAGTTATTTATACACCTGTTGGTGATGGAGTGTTGGTCAGTGACGTGATTAGAGATTGTGAGATCATAGTAGAAGGTGTCAGTCTATATGCAGATCTGATACCTCTAGATTTGCAAGAACTAGATGTAATTTTGGGCACGGATTTCCTGTATTCCAACCATGCTACCATGGATTGCCATACAAATGAAGTGACTTTTCGGAGACCACGAACAATGGAGGTAATTCCAGAGGAGAACGGAAAGTTATTCCTACACGTTTAATTTCAGTGATGAAAGCTACGAAGATGATGAGGAAAGGCTGTATGGCATATCTAGCACAGTAGTTGAGTTAAAGAAAGAAAAGCTAAAACCTGCGGACGCCCCAGTAGTAAAACAGTTTGCAGATGTGTTTTCCGATGATCTATCAGGACTACCATCTGATAGGGAGATTGAGTTTAGTATTGATTTGTTCCCTGGGATTGCGCCAATTTAACAGACACCGTATAGGATGGCTTTGAGTGAGTTGAAAAAGTTGAAGACTCAGTTACAGGAATTGGTGGACAAGTGATACATCAGACCTAATGTATCATCTTGGGAAGCGCCAGTGTTATTTGTTAAGAAGAAAGATGGGACACTGAGATTGTTCATACATTACATGCAGTTGAATAAGGTCACGATACGTAACAAGTATCCTTTATCGCGTATCGATGATCTATTCGATAAGTTAAGAGGTGCGTCAGTGTTCTCCAAGATGGATTTGAGATCAGGATATCATCAGTTGAAAGTTAAAGAGTCAGACATTCCCAAGACAGCATTTAGGACCAGGTATGGGCATTATGAGTTCAGAGTAATGCTGTTTGGTTTGACGAATGCTTCAGCAGTATTTATGGATCTGATGAACTTGATATTCCACGAATATCTAGACCAGTTTGTTATAGTGTTCATCGATGATATTCTGATATATTCGAAAGACAGGCTGAGGATAATGTATTGTAGAAACTGTTTGAGAAATCTTAGCAGAATAGCAGGCAGAGTTTGACCAGAGAACCGATGGCACGATCATGAAACAAGGAAGGTTATGTGTTCCCAACCTAAAAGAGCTCAAAGATAATATTTTAGAAGAAGCTCACACCTCAGCTTATGCTATGCATTCAGGTAGCATCAAGATGTACGTGACTTTGAAGAAGACTTATTGGTGGCTTGGTATGAAAAGAGAAGTGACAAAATTTGTTGATAGATATCTGATTTGTCAACAAGTTAAACCAGTGAGACAGAAGCCAGGAGGAATTTTGCAACAATTTCCAATACCTGAGTGGAAATGGGAGCATATTACGATGGATTTCTTGTTTGGATTACAACGTACTTCTAGTGGATACAATGGTATTTGGGTTATTATTGATCAACTCACGAAAACATCATGATTTATTCAGATTAGAGTTACATTTACACTAGATCAGTTAGCTAAGCTATACGTGGACAGGATCCTGAGTCAGTATGGAGTGTCAGTGTCCATTGTGTTAGATAGAGATCTGAGGTGTACATCTAAGTTCTGACCTAGCTTGTAGAACGTTATGGGTACAAAGCTAAGGTTTAGTACAGCTTTTCATCCACAGACGGATAGATGGTCAGAGAGGACTATATAGACGCTGGAGGATATGTTGAGAGCGTGTATCCTAAAGTTTAGCGGTAATTGGGACACTCACCTATCATCGATGGAGTTTGCATATAATAACAGTTATCATTCTAGTATTGGGCTGGCACCATACGAGGCACTGTATGGTAAACCTTGCAAAACTCCAGTATGATGGAATGAGGTAGGTGAACGGAAATTAGTTGGCCCTGAGTTAGTTCAGATCACGAAAGCTACAGTGAAATTGATTAGGAAGAATCTAAAGACTGCCCAGGACAGACAAAAAAACAACGCAGACGTTAGGCGGAAGGACATAGAGTTTGAGGTCGGTGAAAAGGTATTTCTGAAACTATCTCCATGGAAAGGTGTTCTTCGATTTGGACGGAAAGGTAAGTTAAGTCCTTGGTACATTAGACCCTACCAGATTACAGGGAGAGTAGGACCAGTAGCCTATCGACTTGAGTTGCCTACAGATTTTGCAAGGATTCATGATGTTTTCCATGTGTCGATTCTGAGGAAGTATGCATAGGATCCATCACATGTGTTGCCAGAGCAACCGGTAGAGTTACAGGAGAACTTATCATATGAGGAAGTGCCAATCAGGATTATGGATAGAAAAGAGCAAGTATTGAGAAACAAGACAATTTCGCTCGTGAAAGTTCTATCGAGGAATCACAAAGTGGATGAGGCAACATGGGAAACAGAGGAACAGATCAGGAGAAATTATCCGTCTTTACTTGAGTAGCTATTTTCTTATTTAGAGGACGAAATTTTCAAAAAGGGGTGATAGTTGTAATACCCAAATATTTTATTTAACTTGTTTGTTGTAAAAGTATTAATAAAATAATCGAAGGGTATTTTAGTAAATTTTCTGGAAAGGACATTTCAATAGTTTTGTTTAAAATAAATAATAAATAAATAATAGGAATTGGCAAAAAGATAATTTTGAAAAGAAAAAGAAAAGAAAAGAAAAGAAAAGAAAATGATTTTATTTATTTATTTATTATTATTATTATATATTAAAGTGGTTATAATTTTCTTGTTTAAAAAATATATAAAAATATATATATTTTTTAAACTGTGTGCTGAGAGCTTGAAGATAAAGAAGAAAATATTTGAAAGTTTTTTTTTTAAAAATTCCTTTCAAAATCTCTTGTTGAATGAAATTTTGGTGAAAATTCCTTCTTAAGCAACGTTTGATCATTTTGGAATGGACGAAGAAAGAAAATTGAAGGAAAAAGGGAGAAGAAACCTGGGAGAGAGAGAAAGAATTTTTCTGGGTATTTCAGGTTTGAACACAGTGAAGAAAAAGAGGAAATTAAGCTTCAATTCTTAACCAATTTGGACAAAATTTGTGTCTAAATTGTGTAGAAAACAGAGAGGAAGCTGATGGACAGCTCAAGTTGAAGAAACTTGGCGGATGAGACCACTATAATTGAAGGAAAACTTGGTTTAAGTAGATTTAAGGAATTGGCTCGCCGAAGTATGGCCGGAGTTGTGGCCGAGAACCTGGAAATTAAAAGGGAAGGAAAATGGAAGGTTGAAATAAAGTTTACTTTTGACCGTCATCTATTGTCTGTCATGGTAGGTCTCTGTTGAAATTGATCTCCTTCCCGTGTGGCTGTAAATGTGAAGTAATATATTATTATTATTATTATTATTATTATTATTATTATTATATATGTATATAATTGAGGGGACCTGAGGCACATGTTAATATTTATACTTTTTAACAAGTATTTCGCGGACAATAGCAATAATAATATATATATATAATTATATTTGTATATATATTATTTTAGGAGAAAAGAATTATTTCAAAAAGGAAAATAAGGAAAATTCGATTTTCCTCGGTTTTCGAGCCAAGTGATTTAAGGGTCGATTTTGAATTTATTTTTCAGGAGATTTGGAGATCGAGAAAATATACGAGCCAGGAATAGCTCGTTAAGTTTGTGAGGGATAGTATTATTTTAATATTTTAATATTAAAATAATGATCGTAATGCACGTTTTTCGAGAATTTGCATAATTTCAAAAAATTTCAAAAAAATCATGTTGTTCATACATTTCGATGTACTTTCACATGGCAACTTGTTTGAAACATGATTTAAGTGTTTTAAGTCATTTCCTGTAGTTTGAATATAATAGTATTATATTGACAAGTTTTACGAGGCAATGCATGTTTACGAAACAAGCATGTTTTATAATATGTTAGATCCTGTTTACGTTTATTGAGATGATTTTCATGATTTTCATGAATGTTGAGCATGTTTTGACTGCTATAGGTCCTAAGCACATTTTGCACGTTTTACGATATTTTCTCAAAACCATGAGTTATGATGATTTAATGTTTCTATGAGATTTCTACCATGTTATAAGTGATGTTTAAGCATGATTTTGAGTACCACCAGTTTCATGATGATTTGAGAAATAATTTGAGATGATGATATATTTTATGTGACTTGCATATTTACGATGATTTGTTTTTAAGCACGTGTATCCATGTGAGCCTGAGCCTACTATACTAGGAGTGCACACTAGGGTATGCGGTGTCATGAGTGCTGGATTCGCCCCACCATGGCAAACACGTTTTGGGCGGTGGCTCCGCTACTTCGTAGTTATGCACTGTCATGGTGTTGAGATTACTCCACCACAGCAAAGACGTTGCAGGTGTTGGCCTCATTGTAAAGTTGTCGTTGGTGCTGGATTTGCCCCACTACGAAAAAGACGTTATAGATGCTCGCCCCACTATAATGTAGGATAGCTTCGTGTGTATTGAGCTAGCTCTACCACGGAGAAGACGTTGTTGGTTCTGATCCCACCACTACGTAGTTATACCTGCCGTTAGTGTTGAGATTACTCCACTACGACAAATACGTTGTTAGTGTTGGATTTTTCCCACTACTACGTAGTTCAGTTTGATACACATCGCTTATAGATTTTCAAATATTCATGTTATAGCATGATTTCAGTTATGCATAGTTTTACCATGATTTAAAGATAAGAATCGTGCAAGCACCTTTCAAGTGAATTCAGTTTAAATTATGATTTATAGTTTCAATTATGATTTGATTTATGAAAATTTCTAAGTCGATGATTTATGATGATTTACCAAAACTTATTCTGATTTATAGTTTCAATTTTAAGTATTTTCTGTTAAAGCATCACTCAATGGGCGTTTTAGCTCATTCATTCAAATTCTTTTCCCACTTTCAGGTAGAGATTGTGATCCTGAAGCCTGACCTACCACAGATTGTGATTCAGAAACGCACGTCCATGACCCTAAACATGTCCCTGACACATTTGCATAAACTATCTACGTCGCGAATAGAGAAACTTGAGGTAGGACTAACGTGTGGACCAAAACAAACAAAAATCCGCAAGTAATATAACTTTGGAAAAATGAACCAAAGTTTGGCCTAGAATGCATTTCTAGCTATAAAACAAGCTCATTTGGAGTAATTTTTAAGTTTTTCCAAAAAATAACTTACCAAAGACATCCAAGACTCGGTTTCTGCTTTAAGGAACAAAATGACCAGCAACGATTTCCCTTTGATATTATCGTCCTACACCCCACAATTCAGAGATTTTTTGTTCAGAAATGCGCGTCCTTGACTCTAAACATGTTCTGACATATTTTCAAGAAATATATAGGTCGCAAAGAATGAAACTTAAGGTAGGACTAATGTGCGGTAAAAAACGGATGAAAATCGACAAGTGGTAGACCTTTTTAAAATTGGACCAAACTTCGCCCTAAAATGCATTTCTATGTATAAAATGAGCTCATTTAAAGGAATATCGAAGTTTTTTCCAAAAAAAAATGACCAAAGACGTCCCACACTCAGTTTATGCTTTGCAGAACAAAATGACCTACAACGATTTCCCTTCGCTATTTTTGTCCTACACCCCGTAGTTCAGGGATTCTTGCCTAAAAAACATGCGTCCATGGCCCTAAACATGTCTGCGACACATTTTCATGAACTATATAGGTCGCTAAGAGTGAAACTTGAGGTAGGACTAATGTGCGGACCAAAACGGACGAAAATCGACCAGTGGTATAACTTTTTAAAAATGGACCAAAGTTCGACCAAAAATGCATTTCTAGGTATAAGATGGGCTCATTTGGAGGATTGTTGAAGTTTGTCCCAAAAATAAAGGACCAAAGACATCCCAAACTCAGTTTGTACTTTGGGCAACAAAATGACCTGCAACGATTTTCCTTTGATATTTTTGTCCTACATTCCGTAGTTCAGGGATTCTTGCATCATAAATGCACGTCCATGACCATAAACATGTCTCTGACACATTTGCATGAACTACATAGGTTGCGAAGAGTGAAACTTGAAGTAGGACTAACGTGTGGACCAAAACGAACGAAAATCCACCAGTACTATAGCTTTCGAAAAATTGACCAAAGTTCGTTCTAGATTGCATTTCTAGCTATAAAACAGGCTCATTTGTAGTCATTTTTAAGTTTTTTCCAAAAACGATTTACCAAAAATATCCCAGACTTGGTTTTTGCTTTGGGGAACAAAGTGACCAGTATCGATTTCGTTTTGGTTTTTTCATCCTACACCCCGTAATTCAGGGATTCATGGCTCAGAAATGCGCGTCCTTGACCTCAAACATGTCTACGACACATTTGCATGAACTATACAGGTCGCAAAGAGAGAAACTTGAGGTACGACTAACGTGTTGACCAAAACGAACGAATATCCACCAATACTATGGATTTCAAAAAATGGACCAGAGTTTGGCACAAAATGTATTTTTAGCTATAAAACGGGGTTATTTGGAGTAGTTTTTAAGTTTTTGTGAAAAATAATTTACCAAAGACTTCCTAGACTCGGTTTCTGCTATGAGAAACAAAGTGACAAGCAACGATTTTCCTTTTGTAATTTCGTTCTACAGCCCATAGTTCAGGGGTTCTTGGCTCATAAATGCGCGTCCTTGAACCTAAACATGTCTCTGATACATTTGCATGAACTATATAGGTCGCAAAGAGTGAAACTTGAGGTAGGACTAATGTGCGGACCAAAATGGATGAAAATCGACAAGTGGTATAGTTTTTTAAAAATGGACCAAAGTTCGATCTACAATGCATTTCTAGGTATAAAATGGGTTCATTTGGTGGAATATTGAAGTTTTTCTAAAAAACAAAACGACCAAAGAAGTCTCAGACTCAGTTTCTTCTTTGGGGAACAAAGTGACCAACAACGATTTTTCCTTTCGTATTTTCGTCCTACACCACGTAGTTAAGGGATTCTTGGCTCAGAAATGGGTGTCCTTGACCCTAAATATGTCTCTGACACATTTGCATGAACTATATATGTCGCAAACAGAGAAACCTGAGGTAGGACTAACGTGCGGACCAAAACAAACGAAAATCCACCAGTACTATAGCTTTTGAAAAATGGACCAAAGTTCGTCCTATAATGCATTTCTCGCTATAAATCGGGCTCATTCGTAGTAATTTTAAAGTATTTCCCAAAAGTAATTTACCAAAAACGTCCTAGACTCGTTTTTTGCTTTGGAGAACAAAGTGACCAACAACGATTTTCCTTTGGTTTTTTCGTCTTACACCTCACAATTTCGAGATTCATGACTCAGAAATGCACGTCGTTGACGCTAAACATGTCTATGACACATTTGTATGAACTATATAGGTTGCTCAGAGTGAAACTTGAGGTAGGACTAATGTGCAGACCAAAACGGATGAAAATAGACCAGTGGTATAGCTTTTTAAAAATGGACCAAAGTTCGACCTCAAATGCATTTCTAGGTATAAAATGGGCTTATTTGGAGGAATGTTGAAGTTTTTCCAAAAAAAACAACCAAAGATGTCGCGGACTCATTTTTTTCTTTGGGAACAAAATGACCTGCAATAATTTCCCTTTTGTATTTTCATCCTACACCTTGTAGTTCAGTGATTCTTGCCTCAGAAACGCGCGTACATGACTCGAAACATGTCTCCGACACATTTTCAGGAACTATATAGGTTGCGAAGAGAGAAACTTGAGGTAGGATTAACGTGCGGACCAAAACGAACGAAAATCCGCCAGCATTATAGCTTTCGAAAAATGGACCAAAGTTCGGACTAAAATGCATTTCTAGTTATAAAATGGGATCATTTGGAGTAATTTTTAAGGTTTTCCCAAAAATAATTTACCAAAGACGTCCCAGAAGCGGTTTATGCTTTGGGGAACAAAGTGACCAGCAACGATTTTCCTTTCATATTTTTGTCCTACACCCCATAATTCAGGGATTCATGGCTCAGAAATGCGCGTCTTTGACCCTAAACATGTCTCTGACACATTTGCATAAATTATAAGGTCGTGAAGAGTGAAACTTGAGGTAGGACTAATGTGCGGACCAACACAGACGAAAATCAACAACTGGTATATCTTTTTAAAAATGGACCAAAGTTTGACCTAAAATTCAATTCTAGGTATAAAATGGTCTCATTTGGAAAAATGTTGAAGTTTTTGCCAAAAATAAACGATCAAAGACGTCGCAAACTAAGTTTCTGCTTTGGGAAACAAGACCTGCAACGATTTTCCTTTGGGATTTTCGTCCTACACCGGGTAGTTCAGGGATTCTTGCCTCACAAATACACGTCCAAGACCCTTAACATGTCTCTGACATATTTGTATGAACTATATAGGTCGTAGCGAGAGAAACATGTCTCTGAAACATTTGCGTGAACTATATAGGTCGCAAAGAGGAGAAAGTTGAGCTAGAAGTAACGTGCGGACCAAAACGGATGAAAATCCACCAGTACTATAGCTGTCAAAAAATGGACCAAAGTTTAGCCTAAAATGCATTTCTAGCCATAAAACGGGCTCATTTTGAGTAATTTTTAAGTTTTTCCCAAAAATAATATACCAAATACGTCCCAAACTCGGTTTCTGCTTTGGGGAACAAAGTGAACAGCCACAATTTCCCCTAGGTACTTTCGTCCTACTGTCCATAGTTCAGGCATTCTTCGCTTTGAAATGCGCATCCTGACCCTAAACATGTCCCTGACACATTTGCATGAACTATATAGGTCGCTAATAGAGAAACTTGACGTATGACTAATGTACAGACCAGAACGGACGAAAATTGACAAGTGGTATAGACTTTTAAAAATGGACAAAAGCTCGACCTAAAATGCATTTCTATGCATAAAATTGGCTCATTTGGAGGAATGTTTGATTTTTTCCCAAAAATAAACCACCAAAGACGTCCAAGACTTAGTTTCTACTTTGGGGAACAAAATAACATACAACAATTTTTCTTTGGTATTTTCGTCCTACACCCTGTCGTTTAGAAATTCTTGACTAAAAAAGGCACGTCCATGACCCTAAACATGTCTTTGACACATTTGCACGAACTATATAGGTCTCGAAGAGAGAAACTTGAGGTAGGACTAACGTGTAGGCCAAAATGGACGAAAATCCACCAGTACTATAGCTTTCGGAAAATGGACCAAAGTTATAAATCAGGCTCATTTGGAGTAATTTTTAAGTTTTTCCCAAAAATAATTTACCAAAGACGCCCCAGACTCGGTTTCTACTTTTTGGAACAAAGTGAAAGACAACAATTTGCTTTTGGTATTTTCGTCCTACACTAAATAGTTTAAGGATTCTTGGCTAAAAAATGTGCGTCCTTGACCCTAAGCATGTCTATGTCCCATTTGCATGAACTACATAGGTCTCGAAGAGAGAAACTTTAGGTAGGACTAACGTTCAAACCAAAACGGACGAAAATCCACCAGTACTACTGCTTCCCAAAAATGAACCAAAGTTCGGCCTTAAATGCATTTCTAGCTATAAAACAGGCTCATTTGGAGTAAATTTTAAGTTTTTACCCAAAATAATTAACCAAAGACGTCCCAAACTCGATTTTTACTATGGGGAACAAAGTGAACAACAACGATTTGTCTTCGATATTTTCGTCCTACACCCCATTGTTCAGGGATTCTTGGCTAAGGAATGCACGTCCTTGACCCTAAACATGTCTCTGACACATTTGCATGAACTATATAGGTCGCTAAAAGTGAAACTTGAGGTAGGACTAATGTGCGGTCCAAAACGGAAGAAAATCCATCAGTACTATAACTTTCGAAAAAAAGACCAAAGTTTGGCCTAAAATGAATTTCTAGCTACAAAATGGGCTCATTTTTTGAGTAACTTTTAAATTTTTCCCAAAAATAATTGACCAAAGACGTCCCAGACTCGGTTTCTTCAATGGGGAACAAAATGACCATCAACGATTTCCATTTGCTATTGTTGTCTTACACCCCATAGTTCAGGGATTCTTGGTTGAGAAATGCACGTCCTTGACCGTTACCTTGTCTATGACACATTTGAATGACCTATATAGGTCGCTAAGAGTGAAACTTGATGTACGACTAATGTGCGGACCAAAACTGACAAAAATTGACTAGTGGTATAGATTTTTAACAATGGACCAAAGTTCAACCTAAAATGCATTTCTAGGTATAAAATGGGATCATTTGGAGGAATGTTGAAGTTTTTCCAAAAATAAATGACCAAAGTTGTCCCAGACTCAGTTTCTCCTATGGAAAACAAAATGACCTACAGCTGTTTCCCTTTGGGATTTTCGTCCTACACGGCGTAGTTCAGGGACTATTGCCTCAGAAACGCGCGACCATGACTCTAAACATATCTATGACACATTTGCATGAACTATATAGGTCGCGAAGAGAGAAACTTGAGGTAGGACTAACGTGCAGACCAAAATGGACGAAAAATGGATCAAAGTTCGTCCTAAAAATGCATTTCAAGCTATAAAACGGGATCCTTTAGAGTAATTTTTAAGTTTTTCACAAAACTAATTTACCAAAGACATCCCAAACTCGGTTTCTGCTTTGGGTAACAAAGTGACCAGCAACTATATCCATTTGGTATTTTTGTCCTACACCCTATAGTTCAAGGATTGTTGGCTTCGAAATGCGCATCCTTGACCGTAAACATGTCTATGACACATTTGCATGAACTATAAAGGTTGCTAAGAATGAAACTTGAGGTAGGACTAATGTGCAGACCGAAACGGACAAAAATCGACCAGTGGTATGACTTTTAAAAATGGACCAAAGTTCAAACTAAAATGCATTTCTAGCTATAAAATGGGCTCATTTGGAGGAATGTTGATGTTTTTCTCAAAGATAAACGACCAATGACGTCCCAGACTCAATTTCATCTTTTGGGAACAAAATCACCTACAACGTTTTTCTTTGGTATTTTTGTCCTACACTTCGAAGTTCATGGATTCTTGGCTTAGAAACGCGCGTCCATCACCCTAACATTGTCATTGACACATTTGCATGAACTAAATAGTTTACGAAGTGAGAAACTTTAGGTAGGACTAACGTGCGGACCAAAAATGACGAAAGTCTACCAGTGCTATTGCTTTCGAAAATGGACCAAAGTTCGGCCTATAATGCATTTGTAGATGTAAAAATGCTTATTTGGAGTAATATTTATTCTTTTTCCAAAAATAACTTACCAAAGACGTCACAGTCTCGGTTTTTTCTTTGGGGAACAAATCGACCAGCAACAATTTTCCTTTGGTATTTTCATCCTACACCCCATAGTTCAGGGATTCCTAGCTTAGAAATGTGCGTCCTTGACCCTAAACTTGTCTTTGACACATTTGCATGAACTATATAGGTAGCTGAGAATGAAACTTGAGGTAAGACTAATGTGCGGACAAAAACAGACGAAAATCGACCAGTGGTATAGCTTTATAAAAATGGACAACAGTTCGACATAAAATGCATTTTTAGTTATAAAATGTGCTATTTGGAGGAATGTTGAAGCTTTTCCGAAAAATAAACAACCAAAGACGTCCCAAACTCAGTTTCTACTTTGGGAAACAGAATGACCTGCAACGGTTTCCCTTTAATATTTTTCCTCTACACCTTGTAGTTCAGGGATTCTTGCCTCAGAAATGCGCCTCCCTGACCCTAACCATGTCTCAGACACACTTCCATGAACTATATAGGTTGCGAAGAGAGAAACTAGGGATAGGACTAACGTGCGGACCATGACTCTAAACATGTCTCTAACACATTTGTATGAACTATATAGGTCGCGAAGGGAGAAACTTGAGGTAGGACTAACGTGCAGACCAAAATGGACGAAAAATGGAACAAAGTTCGTCCTAAAAATGTATTTCTAGCTATAAAACGGGATAATTTGGAATAATTTTTAAGTTGTTCACAAAAATAATTTACCAAAGACGTCCCAAACACTCTTTCTACTTTGGGGAACAAAGTGACCAACAACTATTTCCCTTTGGTGTTTTCGTCCCACACCCTATAGTTCAAGGATTGTTGGCTCAGAAATGCTCATCCTTGAACGTAAACCTGTCTCTGAAAAATTTGCATGAACTATAAAGGTCGGTAAGAGTTAAACTTGAGGTAGGACTAATGTGCAGATTGAAACGAACGAAAATCGACCTGTGGTATAACTTTTAAAAATGGACAAAAGTTCAAACTAAAATGCATTTCAAGCTATAAAATGGGCTCATTTAGAGGAATGTTCATGTTTTTCCCAAAAATAAATGACCAAAGACGTCCCAGACTCAATTTCATCTTTGGGGAACAAAATGACCTACAACGATTTTCCTTCGGTATTTTTTCCCTACACCCCGAAGTTCATGGATTCTTGCCTTAGAAATGCGCGTCCATGACCCTAACATTGTCTCTGACACATTTGCATGAACTAAATAGTTCACGAAGAGAGAAACTTTAGGTAGGACTAATGTGCGAACCAAAACGGACGAAAGTCTACCAGTGCTATTGCTTTCGAGAAATGGACAAATGTTTGGTCTAAAATGCAATTGTAAATGTAAAACAGACTTATTTGGAGTAATATTTATGATTTTACCAAAAATAACTTACCAAAGACGTCACAGACTCGGTTTTTTCTTTGGGGAACAAATTGACCAGCAACGATTTCCCTTTGGTATTTTCATCCTACACCCCATAGTTCAAGAATTCCTGGCTTATAAATGTTCGTCCTTGACCCTAAACTTTGCTCTGACACATTTGCATGAACTATATAGGTCGCTGAGAATGAAACTTGAGGTTAGACTAATTTGCGGACCAAAACAGACGAAAATCGACAGTTGGTATAACTTTATAAAAATGGACAAAAGTTCGAGATAAAATGCATTTCTAGTTATAAAATAGGCTTATTTGTAGGAATGTTGAATCTTTTACAAAAAATAAACGGCCAAAGACGTCCCAAACTCAAATTCTACTTTGGGGAACAAAATGACCTTCAACGATTTTTCTTTGGTATTTTTGCTCTACACCCTTTAGTTCAGCAATTCTGGACTCAGAAACGTGCGTCCCTGACCCTAAACATGAGTCTGACACAATTTCATGAACTATATAGGTTGCGAAGAGAGAAACTTAGGGTAGGACTAACGTGCGGACCAAAACGGACGAAAATCCACCAGTATTATAGCTTTCGAAAAATGGACCAAAGTGCCGCCTAAAATGCATTTCTAGCTAAAAAAACGGACTCATTTGGAGTAATTTTTAGGTTTTATACAAATATAATTTTCCAACGACGTCCCAGACTCGGTTTCTGCTTTGAGAAACAAAGTGACCACACTGATTTCCCTTTGCTATTTTCGTCCTACACCTCATGGTTCAGGGATTCTTAGCTCAGAAAGGAGCGTCCTTGACCCTACACATGTTTTTGACACATTTGCATGAACTATATAGGTCACTAAGAATGAGACTTGAGCTAAGACTAATACGCGGACCAAAATAGACGAAAATCGACCAGTGGTATAGCTTTTTAAAAATGGACCAAAGTTCGACCTAAAATGCATTTCTAGGTATAAAATGGGATCATTTGGAGGAATTTTGAAGTTTTTTCCAAAAAAAAACGCACAAAGACGTCTCAGACGCACTTTCTACTTAGGGGAACACATTGACCATCAACGATTTCCCTTTTAAATTTTCATCCTACACCCAATAGTTCAGGGATTCTTCGCTAAAAAATTTGCTTCCTTGACCCTTAACATGTCTCTAACACATTTGCTTGAACTATATAGGTCGCTTAGTGTGAAACTTGAGGTAAGAGCAATGTGTGAACCAAAACGGACGAAAATCGACAAGTGGTATAACTTTTGAAAAATGGACCTAAGTTCGACTTGAAATGCATTTCTAGCTATAAAATGCGTCCATTTTGGGGAATGTTAAAGTTTTTTCAAAAAATAAATGACCAAAGACGTCCGAGACTCAGGTTCTGCTTTGGGAAACAAAATGACCTCCAACGATTTTCCTTTGGTATTTTTGTCCTACACCCAGTAGTTCAGGAATTCTTGCCTCACAAACGCATGTCCATGACCCTAAACATGTCTTTGACGCATTTGCATGAGCTATATAGGTCGCGAAGAGAGAAACATGAAGTAGGACTAACGTGCAGACCGAAATGGACGAAAATCCACCTGTACTATAGTTTTCGAAAAAAGAACCAAAGTTCGACCTAGAAGGCATTTCTAGCTATAAAACATTCTCATTTGGAGTAATTTTTAAGTTTTTCTGAAAAATAATTTACCAAAGACCCCCCAAACTTGGTTTCTGCTTTGGGGAACAAAGTGACCTGCAACGATTTTCCTTTGGTATTTTTGTCCTACACCTGATAGTTTAGGAATTCTTTGCTCAGAAATGCGAGTCCTTGACCCTAAACATGTCTTTGACACATTTGCATGAACTATATAGCTCGCTAAGAGTAAAACTTGAGGAAAGACTAATGTGCGGACACAAACGAACGAAAATCGACCAGTGGTACAACCTTTTAAAAATGGACCAAAGTTCGACCTAAAATGCATTTCTATATATAAAATGGGCTCATTTGGAAGAATGTTGATGTTTTTCAAAAAAAAAAAAACGATCAAAGACGTCCCAGATTAGTTTCTGCTTTGGGGAACAAAATGATCTACGACGATTTCTATTTGGTATTTTTGTCCTACCCCCCGTAGTTCAGGGATTCTTGCCTCAGAAACGCACGTCCAAGACCCTAAACATGTCTCTAACACATTTGCATGAACTATATAGTTCGCGAAGAGAGAAACTTGAGGTAGGACTAATGTGCGGACCAAAACGAACGAAAATCTACAAGTACTATAGCTTTCAAAAAATGGTTTAAAGTTCGGCCTAAAATGAATTTCTAGCTATAAAACGGGCTGATTTGGAGTAATTTTTAAGTTTTTTTTCAAAATATTTTACCAAAGACGTCCTAGACTCGGTTTCTTCATTGGAAAACAAAGTGAGCCGCAACGATTTTCCGTTGGTAATTTTCTCCTACACCCCATAGTTCAGAGATTCTTAGCTCAGAAATGCATGTCTTTGACCCTAGACATGTCTCTCACACATTTTCATGAACTATATAGCTCGGTAAGAGTGAAACTTGAGGTAGGGCTAATGTGCAAACCAAAATGGACGAAAATCGATCAGTGGTATAGTTTTTTAAAAATAGACCAAAGTTTAACCTAAAAGGCATTTCTAGGTATAAAATGGGCTCATTGGGATTAATGTTTAAGATTTTTAAAAAAATAAACGACCAAAGATGTCCAAGATTGAGTTTCTACTTAGGGGAACAAAATGACCAGCAACGAGTTCCCTATGGTATTTTCGTCCTACTCCCCGTATTAAGGTAATCTTGCCTCAGAAACGCGCGTTCATGACCTTAAACATGTCTCTAACACATTTGCATGAACTATATAGGTCGCGAAGAGAGAAACTTGTGGTAGGACTAACGTGCGGACCAAAACGTACGAAAATCCACTAGTACTATAGCTTTCAAAAAATGGACAAAAGTTCGGCCTAAAATGCATTTCTAGCTATCAAACGAGCTCATTTGGAGTAATTTTTAAGTTTGTCCTAAAATCAATTTACCAAAGACGTCCCAGGCAAGGTTTTTTCTTTGGTGATCAAAGTTACCAGGAACGAATTTCCTTTGGTCTTTTCGTCCTACACACCATAGTTAAGGGAGAAATGTGTGTCCTTGACCCTAAACATGTCTCTAACACATTTGCATGAACTATATAGGTTGTTAAAAGTGAAACTTGAGGTTGGATTAATGTGCGGACCAAAATGGACGAAAATCGACTAGTGGTATAGCTTTTTAAAAATGGACAAAAGTTCCACTTAAAATGCATTTCTATATATAAGATGGGCTCATTTGGAGGAATAATGAAGTTTTTTCCCAAAAATAAACAACTAAAGACGTCCGCGACTCAACATCTAATTTTGGGGAAGAAAATGACCTCCAACCATTTCCCTTTGGTATTTTCATCCTACACCTCTTAGTTAAGGGATTCTTGCCTCACAAACGTGTTTCCATGAACCTAAACATGCCTCTGAAACATTTGCATGAACTATATTGGTCGCAAAGAGAGAAATTTGAGGTAGGACTAACATGCAGATCAAAACGGACGAAAATCCACCAGTAAAATAGCTTTTGAAAAATGGACCAAACTTCAGCCTAAAATGAATTTCTAATTATAAAACAAGTTGATTTGGAGTACTTTTTAAGTTTTTCCCAGAAATAATTTATCAAATGCACGTCCTAGACTCGATTTCTGCTTTGGGGAAGCAAGTGACCAACAACGATTTTCATTTGGTATTTTCGTCCTACACCCCATAGTTAAGGGATTCTAGGCTCTGAAATGCGCGTCCTTGATCCTAACTATGTCTCTTACACATTTGCATGAACTGTATAGGTTGCTAAGAGTGAACCTTGATGAAGGACTAATGTGCGAACCAAAAAGGAAGAAAATCGACCAGTGGTATAGCTTTTTAAACATGGACCAAAGTTCGACCTAAAATGTATTTCTAGGTATAAAATGAGCTCATTTTGAGGAATGTTGAACTTTTTCCCAAAAATTTGGAGAACAAAGTGACCAACAACGATTTCCCTTTGGTATTTTTGTCCCACACCCTATAGTGTAAGGATTCTTGGCTCAGAAATACGGGTCCTTCACCCTAAACATGTCTCTGAAACATTTGCATGAATTATATAGGTCATCAAGAGTGAAACTTGAGGTAGGACTAATGTGCGGACCAAAACGAATGAAAATCGACTAGTGGTATATAGCTTTTTAAAAATGGACCAACGTTCGACCTAAAATGCATTTTTAGGTATAAAAGGAGCTCATTTGGAGTAATGTTGAAGTTTTTGCCAAAAATAAACAACCAAAGATGTCCGACACTCAATTTTTGCTTTGGGAAACAAAATGACCTGCAACAATTTCCCTTTGGTATTTTCGTCCTACATGGCGTAGTTCAAAGATTCATTTCTAAAAAACGTGCGTCCTTGACACTAAACATGTCTCTGACACATTTGCATGAGCTGTGTAGGTCTCGAAGGAAGAAACTTGAGGTAGGACTAACGTGCAGACCAAAACGGACGAAAATCCAACAGTATTATAACTTTCGAAAAATGGACCAAAGTTTCG
This sequence comes from Cucumis cinereus, assembly GCA_037974625.1. NCBI lineage: Eukaryota > Viridiplantae > Streptophyta > Magnoliopsida > Cucurbitales > Cucurbitaceae > Cucumis > Cucumis cinereus. The sequence continues at coordinate 4,379,243 of JBBPDJ010000014.1, forward strand.
CTGAGAATGCATTACAAGCTATAAAATGGGCTCATTTGGAGTAATTTTTAAGTTTTTCCTAAAAATAATTTACCAAAGACGTCCCAAACTCGATTTCGGCTTTGGGAAACAAAGTGACCAGCAACGATATTCCTTTGGTATTTTCGTCGCACACACCATAGTTCAGGGATTCTTTGCTCAGAAATGGGCGTCCTTGACCCTATACATGTCTCTGACACATTTTCATGAGCTATATAGGTCGCGAAGAGTGAAACTTGAGGTAGGACTAATGTGCAGACCAAAACGGACGAAAATAGATCAGTGGTATAGCTTTTTAAAAATTGACCAAAGTTCGACCGAAGGTGCATTTCCAAGTATAAAATGGGCATATTTGGAGGAATGTTGAAGTTTTTCCCAAAAATAAAAAACCAAACAAGTCCCACACTCTATTTCTACTTTGGGAAACAAAATGACCTACAACTATTCCCTTTGGTATTTTCTTCCTACACCTCATAGTTCAATAATTCTTCCATCAGAAACGCGCGTCCATGACCCTAAACATGTCTCTGACACATTTGCATAAACTATATAGGTCGCGAAGAGAGAAACTTGAGGTAGGACTAACGTGTGGACCAAAACAGACAAAATCCACTAGTACTATAGCTTTCGAAAAATGAACCTAAGTTCGGTCTAAAATGCATTTCTAGCTATAAAACGTGTTCATTTGGAGTAATTTTTAAGTTTTTTCAAAAAATAATTTACCAAAGACGTCCCAGACTCGATTTCTTCTTTGGGAAACAAAGTGACCAGAACGATTTCACTTTGGTATTTTTGTCTCTCACCCCATAGTTAAGGGATTTTTGGCTCAGAAACACGTGTCCTTCACCCTAAACATGTCTTTGACACATTTGAATGAACTATATAGGTCGCTAAAAGTGAAACTTGAGGTAGGAGTAACGTGCAAACAAAAAACGGATGAAATCGACCAGTTTTCCACACAATTTAGACCGAAATTTCACTCAATTTTATTAAGAATTGAGCTCAATTTTTCACTTATTCTCACTGTGTTCAATAACAACTGCCCAGAATTTTTTTTCTTCCAACTCTCGGGCTTCTATTCTCTTTTTCTTCTTCTTCTTCTATTCACTTTCAATCGACCTTCATCTCAATATAAAGACAGGACCCACCTTAATTTCATCCAATTAGAGGAATTAAAGAATAATTTTTAAAAAAGAAATATCAATTTTCCTTTTAAACATTAAGATAAATACAAATTAATAATAATAATAATAATAATAATAATAATAATAATAATAATAATAATAATAATAATTAATAATCATTAAAAAAATTCAAAACTATTTTCTTTTTTTTTCTTTTCTTTTCTCTTAAACAAATTTACTAAAATGCCCTTTAATAAAAATTAGCAAAAAAACTTTCCATTATTTTATTGATATATTACAACCAATTTTAAATACAAAGATCGGGTATTACATGAACTATATAGGTCGCGAAGAGAGAAACTTCAGGTAGGACTAACGTGCGGCCAAACGAACGAAAATCCACCAGTAGTATAGCTTTAAAAAATGGATCAAAGTTCAGCCTAAAATGCATTTTTTGCTATAAAACGGGCTACTTTGGAGTAATTTTTATGTTTTTCCCAAAAATAATTTACCAAAGATGTCCCATACTCAGTTTCTGCTTTGGGAAACAAAGTGACCAGCAACGATTCTTGACGTATAAATGCGCGTGCTTGACCCTAAACATGTCTCTAACACATTTGCATGAACTATATAGGTCGCTAAGAGTTAAACTTGTGGTAGGACTAATGTGCAGACCAAAACGAAAGAAAATTTACCAAACGTATAGCTTTCTAATAATGGACAAAAATTCGACCAAAAATGCATTTCTTGGTATAAAATTGGCTCATTTGAAGGAATGTTAAAGTTTTTTCCCAAATATAAATGACCAAAGACGTCCCAGGGTGAGTTTCGACTTCGGGGAACAAAATGACGTGCAACGATTTTCCTTTGGTATTTTCGTCCTACACTCCATAGTTCAAGGATCCTTGCCTCAGAAATGCGCGTCCATGACCCTAAACATGTCTCTGACACATTTTTATGAATTATATAGGTCGTGAAGAAAGAAAATTGAGGTAGAACTAACGTGAAGACCAAAACAGATGAAAATCCACCAGTACTATATCATCCGAAAAATGGACAAAATTTCGACCTAAAATGCATTATTAGCTATAAAACGGACTCATTTGGATAATTTTAGATGTTTCCCAAAAATATTTTACCAAAGACATCTCAGATTTGGGGAACAAATTGGCCAGCAACAATTTCCCTTTGGTATTTTCGTCCTACACCCCATATTTTAGGGATCCTTGGCTTAGAAATGTGCGTCCTTAACCATAAACATGTATCTAACACATTTTCATGAACTATATAAGTCGCTAAGAGTTAAACTTGTGTTAGGACTAATGTGCGGACCAAAAACGACGAAAATCGACCAGTGGTATAGATTGTTAAAAATGGACCAAAGTTCGACCTAAAATGCATTTCTAGGTATAAAATTGGCTCATTTGGAGGAATGTTGAAGTTTTTTCCAAAAATAAACGACCAAAGACGACCCAGACTCAGTTTCTGCGTTGGGGAACAAAATGCAACGATATTCCTTTCGTATTTTTTTCCTACACCCCGTAGTTCAGGAATTCTTCCCTAAGAAACGTTCATCCATGACCCTAAACATGTCTTTAAAACATTTGCATGAAATATATGGGTTGAAAGAGAGAAACTTGAGATAGGAATAACGTGAGAACCAAAATGGACGAAAATCCACCAGTATTATAGCTTTCGAAAAATGGACCAAAGTTCGGCGTAAAATGCATTTCTAGCTATAAAATGAGCTCATTTGGAGTAATTTTTAAGTTTTTGCCAAAAACAATTTACCAATGACATCCTAGACTCGGTTTCTACTTTGAGGAACAAACTGACAAGCAACGATTTCCCTTTGGTATATTCTTCTTACACCCCATAGTTTAGGGATTCGTGACGCAGAAATGTGCGTCCTTGACCCTAAACATGTCTCTGGGAGATTGGCATGAACTCTATAGGTTGCTAAGAGTGAAATGACCTACAATGGGGAACAAAATTACCTACAATGATTTTTTTTTGGTATTTTCGTTCTACACCCTGTGGTTAAGGGATTCTTCCCTTAGAAACGTGCGTCCATGACCCTAAACATGTCTTTGACACATTTGCATGAAGTATATAGGTCGCAAAGAGAGAAACTTGACGTAGAAATAACGTGCGGACCAAAACGAACGAAAATCTACCAGTACTATAGCTATCGAAAAATGGACTAAAATTCGTCCTAAAATTCATTTCTAGCTCTAAAACGGGCTCATTAGGAGTAATTTTTAAGTTCTTCCCAAAAAATAATTTTATAAAGACGTCCCTGACTCGGTTTCTGCTTTGAGAAACAAAGTGACCAACAACGATTTTCCTTTGGTATTTTCGTCCTACGCCCCATACTTCAGGGATTCTTGACTCAGAAATGCGCGTATTTGACCCTAACATGTCTCTAGCATATTTGCATGAACTATATAGGTCGCTAAGAGTGAAACTTGAGTTAGGACTAATGTGCGGACCAAACGGATGAAAATCAACCAGTGGGGTAGCTTTTTAAAAATAGACCAAAGTTCGACCTAAAATGCATTTCTAGGTATAAAATGGCCTCATTTGGAGGAATGTTGAAGTTTTTTCCAAAAATAAACCACCAACGACGTCCTAGACTTAGTTTCTGCTTTTGGAAATAAAATGGCCTGCAACGATTTTTCTTTGGTATTTTCGCCCTAGACCCCGTAGTTTAGGAATCTTCCCACAGAAATGCGTGTCTATGACCCTAAACATGTCTTTGACACATTTGCAAGAAGTATATACGTTGCGAAAAGAGAATCTTGAGGTAGGATATACGAACCAAAACGGACGAAAATCGACCAGTACTATAGCTTTCGAAAAATGGACCAAACTTTGGCCTAAAATGCATTTCTAGCTATAAGACAAGCTTATTTGGAGTAATTTTTAAGTTTTTCTCAAAAATAAATTACCAAAGACGTCCTAGACTCAATTTCTGCTTTGAGGAACAAACTAACAAGCAACGATTTCCTTTTGGTAATTCGTCCTACACACCATAGGTCAGGGATTCTTGACTCAGAAATGCACGTCATTGACCCTAAACATGTCTATGACAAATTTGCATGAACTCTATAGGTCGCTATGAGTGAAACTTGATAAAGGACTAATGTGCAGACCAAAACGGACGAAATCGACCAAGGGTATAGCTTCTTAAAAATGGATCGAAGTTCAACCTAAAATGCATTTCTAGGTATAAAATTGGCTCATTTGGGGGAATGTTGAAGTTTTTCCCAAAAATAAACGACAAAGACGTGTCAGCCTCAGTTTCTGCTTTGGAGAACAAAATGACCTGCATCAAGTTTCCTTTGGTATGTTCGTTCTACACCCTGTGGTTCAGGAATTCTTCCCTCAGAAACGCGCGTCCATGACCAAAACATTTCTCTGACACATTTTCCATGAAGTACATAGGTCGCGAAGAGAGAAACTTTAGGTAGGAATAACGTATGGACCAAAACGGACGAAAATCCACCAGTACTATAGGTTACGAAAAATGGACCAAAGTTCGACCTAAAATGCATTTCTAACTATAAAACCGCCTCATTTTGAGTAATTTTTATGTTTTTCCCAAAAATAATTTACCAAAGAAGTCGCAGACTCGATTTATGCTTTGGGGAACAAAGTGACCATCAACAATTTCCTTTTAGTATTTTCGTCCTACACCCCATAGTTTAGGGATTCTTGGCTCAGCAATGCGCGTCCTTGACCCCAAACATGTGTCTGGCACATTTGCATGAACTATATAGGTTGCTAAGAGTGAAACTAGAGGTAAACATAATGTGCAGACCAAAACTGACGAAAATCGACCAGTTTTATAACTTTTTAAAAATAGTCAAAAAGTACGACCTAAAATGCATTTATAGTTATAAAATGGGCACATTCGGAAGAATTTTGAAGTTTTTCCCTAAAATAAAAGACCGACAACCTAGACTTAGCTTTTACTTTGGGGAACAAAATAACCAACAATGATTTACCTTTGGTATTTTCATCCTACACCCTGTAGTTCAGGGATTCTTGCCTAAAAAATGCACGTCCATGACCCTAAACATGTCTCTGGCACATTTGCATGAACTATCTACATCGCGAAGAGAGAAACTTGAGGTAGGACTAACGTGCGGACAAAAACGGACGAAAATCCACCAGTACTATAGCGTTCAAAAAAGGGACCAAAGTTCGACCTAAAAATCATTTGTAGCTATAAAATGGTCTCATTTGAAGTAATTTTTATGTTTTTTCTAAAAATAATTTACCAAACACGTCCCAGACTCGGTTTTTTCTTTGGGAAGTGACCAACAACAAACTCCCATTTGTATTTTCGTCCTACACCCCATAGCTCAGGGATTCTTGGCTCACAAATGCTCGTCCTTAATCCTAAACATGTCTCTGGCACATTTGCATAAACTATATAGGTCGGTAAGAGTGAAACTTTAGGTAGAAAAAATGTGCGAACCAAAACGGATGAAAATCGACCTGTGGTATAGCTTTTTAAAAATGGACCAAAGTTCGACTTAAAATGCATTTATAGGTATAAAATAGGCTCATTTGGAGGAATGTTAAAGTTTTTCTAAAAGATAAACGACCACAGACGTCCTAGCTCAGTTCCTTCTTTTGGGAACAAAATGACCTGCAACGATTCCCTTTGGTATTTTCGTCCTACACCACGTAGTTCAGGGATTCTTGGCTCAGAAACATATCCATGACCCTTTGGTATTTTCGTCCTACACCACGTAGGCCATGACCCTAAATATGTCTGTGACACATTTGCATAAACTATATAGGTCGCGAAGAGAGAAACTTGAGGTAGAACTAACGTACGGACCAAAACGGACGAAAATCCACCAGTACTATACTTTCGAAAAATGGACCAAAGTTCTGCCTAAAATGCATTTCTAGCTATAAAACAGGCTCATTTGGAGTAATTCTTAAGTTATTCCCAAAAAAAATTATGAAAGACGTCCCAGACTCCGTTTTTTCTTTAGAGAACAAAGTGACTAGCAAACGATTTCTCTTTGGTATTTTAGTCCTACATTGTATAGTTTAGGGATTCTTGGCTCAGAAATGTGCGTCCTTCACCATAACCATGTCTATGGCACTTTTGCAGGAACTATATATGTCGCTAAGAGTGAAACATGAGGTGAACCTAATGTGTAGACCAAATCGGACGAAAATCGACTAGTGGTATAGCTTTTTAAAGATGGACCAAAGTTCAATCTAAAATGCAGTTTTAGGTATAAAATGGGCTCATTGGGAGGAATGTTGAAGTTTTTCCCAAAAAGAAACGACCAAAGACATCCTAAACTCAGTTTCTGGTTTGGAGAACAAAATGACCTACAATGATTACCCTTAGGTATTTTCGTCCTACACCTCGTAGTTCAGGAATTCTTGCCTCAGAAACGCACGTCCATGACCCTAAACATATCCCTAACACATTTGCATGAACTATATAGGTCGCGAAGAGAGAAACTCGAGGTAGGACTAACGTGCGATCAAAACAGACAAAAATCCACCAGATTATAGCTTTCGAAAAATAGACCAAAGTTCGACCTAAACTACATTTCAAGCTATAAACGGGTTCATTTGGAGTAATTTTTAGGTTTTTCCCAAAAATAATTTACCAAAGACGTCCTGAACTCGATTTTCGCTATGGGAACAAAGTGACCAGCAACGATTTTCCATTGGTATTTTCGTCCTACACCCCATAGTTCAGGAATTCTTGGCTAAAAAATACGCATCATTGACCCTAAACATGTCTCTAACACATTTGCTAAGAGTGAAACTTAAGGTAGGAGTAATGTGTAGACCAAAATCGACGAAAATCGACCAGTGGTATAGCTTTTGAAAAATGGAACAAAGTTCGACGTAAAATGCATTTCTAGGTATAAAATGGGCTCATTTGGAGGAATTTTAAAGTTTTTCCCAAAAATAAAAGGCCAAAGATGTAATGGACTCTTGCTTCATTTTTTATTTTCGTCCTCGCTCCGTAGTTCAGGGATTCTTGCTTCATAAACGCGCATTCATGACCCTAACCTTGTCTGTGACACATTTGCATGAAGTATATAGGTAGCAAAGAGTTAAATTTGAGGTAGGACTAACGTGCGGACCAAAACGGACGAAAATCTACCAATACTATAGCTTTCAAAAAATGTACCAAAGCTCTGCCTAAAATGTATTTCTTGCTATAAAATAGCCTAATTTTGAGTAATTTTTAAGTTTTTCCCAAAAATAATTTACCAAGGACGTCACAGGCTTGGTTTTTTCTTTGGGGAACAAAGTGACTAACAACGATTTCCATTTGGTATTTTCGTCTTACACCCCATAGTTCAGGGATTCATGGCTCAGAAATGTGCGTCCTTGACCCTAAACATGTCTCTGGCACATTTGCATGAACTATATATGTCACACCCTCTCCCAGACTCTCTACTCCTAGCCTAGGGGACGGCGTGAAGCCAGTGAATCTCGTCCTTACCTTG
>JBBPDJ010000014.1:4386990-4415802 GCA_037974625.1 Cucumis cinereus
ATCATTTCTCAAATCTCCATAAAGCTCGTAGTACTCGAAATCATGCTTAAACATCATTTATAACATGGTAGAAATCTCATAGGATATTAAATCACCATAATTCATTATTTTGAGAAACCTAGTAAAACGTGCAAAACGTGTTTAGTCCCTATAGCAGTCAAAACATGCTCAAACAATCATGAAAATCATGAAAATTATCTGAGTGAACATAAACAGAGCCTAACATATTATAAAACATGCTTATTTTGTAAACATGTATTGCCTCGTAAAACGTGTTAATACAATACTATTATATTCAAACTATCGGAAATGCCTTAAAACACTTAAATCATGTTTCAAACAAGTTACCATGTGAAAGTACATCAATAAATATGAACAACATGATTTTTCTGAAATTTTTTTCAGATTCTTCAAATCCTCGAAAAACGTGCATTCTGGTAATTATTTTAATATTAAAATAATATTATTACTCACAAACTTGACGGGCTATTCCTTGCTCGTAAAGTTTTCCGATATCCAAATATCCTGAAAATAAATTCAGAATTGACCCTTAAATCACTTGGCACGAAGATCTAGAGAAATCAAATTTAGTTGTTTGTGATGGATGCATGGTTGGTACAAGTATGACCTCCATCTACATAGTTTGGTTAAGAACTTCTCCCTTGGACATTATAAAGTAGTTTATAATTTTTGGAAACTCATTTTCTAGTATTTTTCTTAGTTTATACTCATGTATTAATACAAATGAATTTGGTTGATATTAGTCTTTTTTCGGAGTTTTGATAAGCTTACTTTCTTGATTTCATTGAAGTTTGCTATGTTATTGTCCTATAGTCATGTCGTTAAGTTGTTTATGGTTTTCACTGAGTTCCATGTGTTTATAATCTTTTTGTGTGCTTGTTATGTTGATCGTAAATACTTGTTAATTTTTATTATGTTGATCGTAAATACTTGTTAATTTTTATTATGTTATTAATTTTCTATGATTTTTTAGGTTTTCGAAGAATCCGTGGAGCATAGAAACATGTCGCAATAGATATATTATTTTTCACTTTGGTTCTCATTGCTAGGTCCTAGCATTTCATCCCATGCATTTCATTTCTTTCTTTCTTTTTTACATAGCGAAATATTTGGGATTGTTTGGGTAAGTTAGGAAAGTATTTATCTCGTTTTGAATCATTTTGAACTAGATTAACTTTTTTTTAAATTGTCCCCAACACTTGAGAATTGTTGATTGTTGGTTCAAACAAATAAGAGTATTGTTCCTAATTTCAAAGTGAGAGTATTGTAACTATACGACATTTACTAAACTAAAAATTTTCGTTTATTGTAGGACTTGGTTTGAAGAATGCTTTTGTTTATACAACTATATGAGTGTATTTGAGGCTGATAGGTATGTATTTGACTTGGTTATATCGTAAATGACAGTTTATAGCCATGAGGAGAGGGTAGAAGAATGTCAAACTATTGTCAGTTTCTATCTAGATCGTAAGGAATGTCTCTAATTTTGCTATAAATTATTGTCAGTTTCTATGTAGGCGGTAAAGAATACTACTAAATGTTTGTTGTTTTTACCTTTTATAGTTTGAACAAGAGAGAGGTCATATTGATTCCGTTGTTGAATGCTACATTCACTTCATATGAAGTATCCTTTGTTTATATGATAATTTATAGTATATTATAGAAATTCTACCCTAGGATTGGTCATATGAACTAAAGTTATTCTGTTGCAACTTGCAGGCAGAGACTTGAAAATGGCTTTCCTAATAACATATTGGAGTTATTAGGCAAGCCATTTTGGAGTTTCTTCATGCATTTGGTATGATACATATTGGAGTTACATTTCAGTACTTGAAAATGGCTTGCCTAATAACATACTTTTGATTCATGCTATTTGTTGTTTCGTACTATTCATTTGAAGGTCAATACATACAAAAATATTTTCGTTAGTTAATGTATTTATAAACTACCACCTCTGTACTGCCTGTTGTTGGTTTAGGTTATAAACATGTTAGATACTGATTTGATGAAGATATTGTTTGGTGGCTCTTTTCTTGCTCCATATAAACACTTCTTTTGTTTGCTGCTCCTCCCCCCCCCCCCCCTCTTCTTGCATATAGGTCAACTTTTTTCGGTTACGAAGTGTTATAATACAACTTTTCTTAACATTTTCTTTGTTGTCCCCTCCCCCCTTTTGCCTATAGGTCAATTGGTTTAGGTTACAAACGTGATAGATACTGATTTCACAAAGATATTGTTTGGTGCGTGTTTTTTTGTTTCATATGCACACTTTTTTTGTATTAGGAAAAACATGAAAATATTGTTTGCTGCTCCCCCCCCCCTTTCCTTGCATATAGGTGAACTTCTGTAGGTTACGAAGTGTTATAATACAACATTTCTTAACATATTCTTTACTGTCCCCTCCCACTTTTTTCCTATAGGTCCATTGGTTTAGGTTACAAACGTGTTAGATACTGATTTCACAAAGATATTGTTTGGTGCATGTTTCTTTGTTTCATATGCACACTTCTTTTGTATTAGAAAAGACATGAAAATATTGTTTGCTGTCCTCCCCCCTCTCCTTGCATATATGTGAACTTTTGTAGGTTACGAAGTGTTAGAATACAACTTTCGTTAAGATATTCTTTGTTGTCCCCTCCCCCTTTTTCATATAGGTCCATTGGTTTAGGTTACAAACGTGTTAGATACTGATTTCACGAATATATTATTTGGTGCGTGTTTCTTTGTTTCATATGCACACTTCTTTTGTCATTAGAAAAGACATGAAAATACTGTTTGCTCTCCCCCTCCCCTCCTTGCATATAGGTCAACTTTTGTAGGTTAGGAAGTGTTACAATACAACTTTCATTATTATATTGTTTGGTGTCCCCTTTTGCCTATAGGTCCATCGGTTTAGGTTACAAACATGTTAGATATTGATTTGATGAAGATATTGTGTGGTCGCTCCTTCATTGTTCCATATGAACACTTCTTTTGCCATTAAGAAAGTCATAAAAATATTGTTTGCTTTCTCCCCCCCTACATATAAGTCAACTTTTATAGGTTATGAAAGTGTTAGAATACAAATTCAATGAAGATTTGGTTTGCTGCCCCCTCCCCCCTTTTGCACCTATAGGTCGTATGAGAAAAACTAGTTGTTGTCATGCGATTGACTTAAAAAAGTAGATTGTGTGTGATTTGACGTCCGCTTGGTACATGTATGACATCTAAATAACGTGTTGCATGAACATCTGCCATACTTACGTGTTAATTTATACCGATATTTCAAGTATTCGACGAAAGCTTAGAGCGTAGAAGCACGACACGATATAGAAGTTAAAGTTGTCATTTCTTAAGTTGTACTTTGTTATTCGTAGAAGCATGGCACGATGATAGGTTGTAGTTTGTTAAGTTAACTTGAAATTTTTATTTGTCTCCTTTCTTTCATTTGTGTCATTGTAGAAGGAAAAATGTTTACTTTCAAATGTAAATTGACACTTCATTATGAATATATGAAACATTTTCGATTTTATGATTACTTTCCTCGCACTATTTATTTAATAATGATAATTACTATTACTTGTCGTCAATTGTAATTTCTTGACAGGAAACAAAAAACGCCAAATATAGTCAATACATGACAATATAATTCGTCTTGCTATAGGAAATTTATCGACACAAAAAATCTGTCGTACACTATCAATTTGTAACAATAAAAAAATGTTATCAATGAACATATATTGACATAATTTTAATGTCACTGAAAAGCAAACGGTGACGCAAATAAACTGTCGTGAAAAGCACATAAGTGACAGAAAATATCCTATTTCGGCCTCAATGATGACAATTTTGTGTCGAGGACAACGTTACAACGATACATTTAAAATGACACTAAAGAGTAAATAATGACACGCAAAAAATATCACGCAAGGATAAACAACGACGTATTTTTTGTGGTGTCATTAAAAGTCCTATGTTGACAGTGGATACAAGGACGCAAAATACGTGTCACGAATTCTGTTCGTGACGCATTTTTTGCGTCGTTATATCCCAATTTTCTTGTAGTGCTTATTCGCTGTATACGTAGATCTACCTGGAATAAAGTGTGCTGACTTGGTGAGTCTATCCACAATAACCCAAATCACAATATGGCCCTTCGGGGTCTTAGGCAACCATATAATGAAATCCATCGATACGTTCTTCCACTTCCACTATAGAACCCCACGAGGCTGTAACAAAGTCTGCTATCATGGTGCTTTCACCTGCTGACACACCAGACACTTGCTAACAAAGTCTGCTACCCCCCTCTTCATATTAGGCAACTAGTAAAAACACTTCAACTCCTGGTACATCTTGGTACTGCCAGGATGCATAGCAAATGGAGAGTTATGAGCATCAGACAACAAGTTCCTCTTAACTTCGCTATCTACCAGAACACATAAGCGTTTCTCAAACAAGAGACCATAATCATATGATAAAGAAAAACCCTCAGCTTGACCTACCTCTGCTAGATAGCGCTTTAAACTCAGATACTGGTCACCACCTTGAGCCTCAATAATCCTGTCTCTCAAAGTCGGTTGTACCGTCAACTGTGCAAACTGTGAGGTTACCTCCCCCACTGCTACTGCAATCTCGACTCGCTCGAAATCCTGGTGCAACTGAGTTTGCCTAGTAATGAGAGCCGCTGAATGGGCTACTTTTCTGCTCAAGGCATCAGCTACCACGTTTGTCTTACCTAGATGGTGTAAAATCTCACAGTCATAATCTTTCACGAACTCCAGCCACCTACGCTGTCTCATATTCAACTCCTTCTGGGTGAAGAAGTACTTAAGACTCTTGTGGTCGATGAAGATCTGTATCTTTTCTCCATACAAGTAATGCCTCCAAATCTTCAGTGCAAGAACCACTGCTGCTAACTCTAGATCATGGATGGGATAATTTTGCTTGTGGACTTTCAACTAATGAGAACCATAAGCAACTACCTTCCCGTGCTGCATCAGGACACAACTCAACCCTTTCTTTGAGGCACACTATAAATCACAAAGCTTCCTAAACCATCTAGCACTGTCAGGACAGGCGCAGTAACAAGTTTCTACTTCAGCTTCTGAAAACTACTCTAACAAGCTTTGCTCCACACAAAAGAAACTCCTTTCCTGGTTAATTGAGTCAAAGGAGTAGCGATGTGAGAAAAATCCTCCACAAATCATCGGTAATAATTCGCTAAACCCAGAAAGCTACGAACCTCCGTAAGAGTAGAAGGTCGAAGCCAACTGATAACTTCTTCAATCTTGGCAGGATCCACTGAAACTCCTTTTATAGATACGACATGACCTAGGAAGGACACCTGCTTCAGCCAAAATTCGCACTTGGAAAACTTTGCATAAAGCTTATTAGATCTCAGAGTCTCCAAAACCTTCCTCAAATGCTCCTCATGGTCCGCCTCTGTCTTGGAGTAAACCAAGATATCATCGATAAATACGATCACGAAGGTGTTAAGAAAATCCTTGAACACCCTATTCATCAAATCCATAAACACTTCAGGATCATTCGTCAGCCCGAACGACATCACTATGAACTCATAATGTCCATATCTCGAATGGAAAGCAGTCTTGGGAATGTCACTCTCCCTTATTCTCAACTGATGGTAACCTGAACGAAGATCAAACTTCGAGAAAACTGTAGCTCCCTATAACTGATCAAACAAATCATCAATTCTGGACAACATATACTTGTTCTTGATCGTTACTTTATTCAGTTCTTTGTAATCAATGCACAGACGCATAGACCCGTCCTTCTTCTTGACAAATAAAACTGGTGCACCCCATGGTGACACACTCGACCGGATGAAACCTTTGTCAAGTAACTCCTGCAACTGCAGCTTCAGCTCTTTCAACTCAACTGGATCCATTCTGTACAGAGCTTTAGATATAAGCTTAGTACCCGACTCAAGCTCAATAGCAAAATCAACCTCTCTCTAAGGAGATAAACCCAGAAGGACTTCAGAAAACACATTAGGGTAATCCCTCACCACAGGCTCAGACGACAAGGAAACGTCGATTTTTCTGGTGTCCACCACACTAGCCAAGATACTCCAAGTACCTTTATTTAACATTTTACTGGCTTTCATAGTCGAAATCACCTTGGGCAACACCACAGTTCCTGCCCTTCTTAATTTAAAACTTGCATCATTAGGAGGATTAATGACCACATCCTTACGAGCACAATCTATGCTAGCATGATTAGCAGCCAGCCAATCCATGCCTAGTATCACGTTAAAATCTCGCATATTAGAATTAACAAGGTTACATCTAGAACATGATCCGCTATTTATATCTGACATGACTTAATTTTCTTCTCAGACAACATAATTTCTCCAAATGGAGTAGTCACAGATAAAACAAAATCAAAAGGTTCAACCTCCAAATATGCATGCTCCACAAAGACTAAATATACAAATGAATGAGAGGACCCAGAGTAAAAAAGCACCAAAGCATAATGCCCCAAGATTGGGAGCGTACCTATCACCACGATGCCTGCCTTCTCTGTCTCTTATCGATTGGCGGCAAAAACTCAGTCCCGCTGCCTGTTTCCACCTCCCTTGGATGTACTAGCTGACTGAATCCTGGTGGCAGCCGAAGACTTATTAGGGCAACTGTCAGCTATGTGCCCTGGTTTCTTGTATGCGAAGCAAACCTTAGCCCCCATTCAGCATGGACCCAAGTGTCTCTTTCCACATTTACGGCAAGACGGTGTCTCTTTTACGGTGGCACCAACCTATGTAAACTGCTCTCGATAGTGACTCAGTGCCCCTCTGGTCCTTGGACTCTTACATGGAAATTCTGTTGGCTTGTCCTCAGCCTTCCTCCTCTGTTCCGAGGAGGGTTCCTTCTCAGACGGTTTTGCTGGAACATCATCATCTCGATCACATGCGTTAATAGGATGACGCAGGGCTTCTGCCTGGGTGGAAGGATTAAATGATCTGACAAAGCCTCGGTGTCCTTCCTCAGGCCTCTCACAAACTTCTCAGCATGGGCCGCCTCTGTTGCAACAAACTCTGGGACAAAGCGAGACAACATGCCAAATTGTTGATCGTAGTCCTCCACTAACATTTGCCTTTGCTTCAGGTCTAAAAATTCATGACACTTGACATCACGATGATTAGCAGATAAGAACTTCTCATAGAAGCACTCCTTGAACTGCTCCCAAGTAATATTACAAGGATTTCCGCCCAACCTCCTCTCAATGGACTTCCACAAGACAATGGCCAGTCCTTGAGCATAAAGCTGCACACTGGATCTTCTTGATGTCCGGGTAGTTCATATAACAAAAATGTCCTTCAGTGACCCATCAAACGTTGCAGGATCATACTTCTAAAAATCTCTCAGGTGCTTTGCCTCTGCGACAGGCGGTCCAGCAGGTTCTTAGTTACTACTGGTGCAGCCTGTTCTGAGACAGGTGCGATCAGAATAGGTGAGACCAAGACAGGTGCGATCGGGGCCAACTAAAACTGTGCCAAAGCTCCCGCCACAGTCGTTGCAATAGTTTGTCCCAATTGAGATGCTAAAGCAGTCAGGTCAGCTTGTGTAACAGGTGCGACGGGGTCCACAGCTTGCTCAGCAGGTTGACCTCGACCTGCTTCTCGTCCACCTCTCTTAGCACCTCGACGTGGCGATATTTCCTAAAACCATCACCATGTCATAAAAAAATAAGATCTACCAATTATCCATGCTATTCCAGTTTACAGGCAGTAAATAAGCATCTCCCAAAAGCTTAATTAAGAAAACGTAGCTGGCGAAAACAAGTGAACCATAGTGACCATAGGGACCTAAACCATAGACTTACTCCGTAAGTCAGTCTACAGAACCTAAAACTTAGGCTCTTATACCAACTGTAACGTCCCGAATTTTCAAACCGAACTTGGTCGTTACTTAATTAAAACCATTAAAATAAATTTTTAAAAGATAAAAGTAAAACAAATAAATACTTTTATTTAATCCAAATAAGCATTTAAAAGGGTCATCCAACAAATACTTAACCAAAATAATAAAAAGAAAAGTACCTAAACGGGATCCCTAAAATAGTTTTCTAAACCAAATAAATACAACTAATAAAATAAAACAGTTTAACCGTAAAAGCGTCAAAATAAACGAAAAGCGAAAGCAAAAAGGTCTCCTAGTCCTCTTCGATATTGTCATTGGTTCTTTTTGTTCCTCGCCGGTCCCTTCTTACCTTTGCCTTAAATACAACACATAAAGGATGAGTCTAAAATATACTCAGTAAGGAACCCACTACTGATCCCATTAGGTGACTATTAACTCTCTCTAATAACTTGTACTCTACGACACACAGTCAATTGGTTTAGTAGGAACAGTCCGATCGAAACAATATGCCACACAGGCTTGTTAGCCGATCCTGCCAGAACAATACGCCACACAAGCTTGCTCTCTGACCCTGTCAGAACAATACGCCACATAGGCTTGTTAACCGACCGTTGCGACAATACGCCATACAGGTTTGTCACATCGTTCCACCACCAAGTACATAAAGTTATTAGGTAAAGTTAACAGACACCATCCAATAAATCAATTCAATAAACATATTGATCACAATAACAGTATAACCCTCATGCAACAGATAACACATATCAGCAGAACGGCAGGTCATGCATAATCCATACAAAACATATACAAGAACCCAAAGTCAACACCACAATGTAGGCAAACTAACGATCTTCCACACCTGATTCGCCAAAGGCGTGGATTCAACAGAAGTATTCCTTACCTCCCCTTAATCGAAGTAATCTCCAATTGATCCTAAACACACAAAGCCTTTAATTAATAATTTTTTTCCATAAAGAATTATTAATTCTAACCCTTCAATAACCAATTCCAAATTCACCACTCAAAATGAAAACAATGTTGATTTGTAGAGCAAAATCTAGAGTCAGTTGCACCACAAACACTTTAAAATGAACCTTCAATTAGAATAAGAAACATCAAAATTACTCCAAGTTAAACCTCAAATAAAATTTTATTTGGTACCCTAAAACCCAATTTGAATTCTTCCTAAACCTTACCAAACACACCAACAATTAGCAATGGTTGCGGTGGTTGGCAGTGACAGAAGGAGGCTTGGCTCGACTCAGCTCGGCTTGCACATCTGGGCGTCGCACGCGACTTCACCACAATCGAGGCGCGACTGAGCTGACGGAGAAAAGCGGTGTGCTAACGCCGAGGTGGAGGCTTTGGCTTAGAAGAACTGGGCGGCGCGCGGCTTCGGCGACGAGACGACTGACGCGACGCTTCACGTGGCTTCTCGATGTAGCTCTCGGCTTGGTGAGATCTACAGCCGACGGCTCGCAACAAAAGGGCTGCGTGTTGATGACGATAGGCGTGGCGCGGCATGGTTGCTCAACAAAAGGGTGACGCGGCGGACGACGAACGCTTGGCTTGATCGGCGTCGAACGGTGCGGTGGAGATGGAGAGAAGATGAGACGCGTGGCAGCTAGGGTTTCTTAAAGAGAATTGGAGGAGATGGGAAAGATGGATTGCACGAATCTCAAGACGTTTAAATAAATAATAATAATATTAATAATAATAAAATATTATTATCACCATTATTTACTTCCCCTTTTTAACTTTTCCAAGTTTTCACTTTTTCTCTTTCTTCTCTCTTCATTAAAACTCACGCTATCTCTCTCTCCAACCACAATAAAATATAATTCCAATAATTAAACCAAATTGAAATCCAAAACATACATCTCAAATTAAAATTAACCAACAATTAATAAGATAATTGATAAAAAATAAAAAATTACCTTAAAATTTGGGATGTTACAGAAAGATACAAGGATGAAGTATTATGTGACATGATATCCATGCATGTTGATGACATACTCCTTTGAAGTCATTGGCAATTTGATAGGAATGTTATTTATGATAGTTTTCTTAACCGTTACATTTTCACACACAATTATAGTTTCTAACATGGAATGGTAATTGATTCTAAGCAGGTTAAAACAATTGGGGAGTGGCCTACACCTAAGAATGGAAGTGAGATTATAAGTTTTTATGACTTAGCTGGCTTCTATAGGAGGTTCATTAGAGATTTTCTTTCCATAGGTGCACCAATTAATGAACTTATTAAGAAGACTGTAAAGTTTGAGTTGGAACAAGCCTAAGAACGTGCCTTCAATGATTTGAAAGAAAAACTATGTAGTGCGCCTTTACTTGTCTTATCTAATTTTGAACTAGCATTTTAAATTGAGTGTGATGCTGGTGGAATCAGAATTGGAGTTGTTTTAATGTAGGATCATAAACTGTTGATGTACTTCAGTGGGAGCTGAATGGAGCTACCTTCAACTATCCTACATATGACAAGGATTATATGCCTTAGAGAGAGCACTACAAATTTGGCAACATTATTTATGGCCAAAAGAGCTTGATATCCATACTAACCACTAAAGCTTACAACACTTGGCCAACAAAAGCTGAATCAAAGGCATGCAAAATGGTGGAGTTCATCGAAACTTTTTCTTATGTTATACAGTATAAGAAATGTAAGAAAAATGTAGTTACAGGCGTGCTATCTAGAGGTGAATTTTCAAGCTTATGAGAAGGCCACCACAATCAGAGAGCTCCATAAAGAGGTTAAAGAAATGATTGAGAAGCAGAATGCAAAAGTAGCAAGAAGGTTAACCAACATCAAAAGCCCATGATATTTAAGGAAGGAGATTTAGGTTGGATCTACCTTTGAAAAGAAAGATTTTCACATCAACGAGATTCGAAGTTAAACCCAAAGGAAAACGGACTTTTTCAAGTACTGAAAAAATCAATGACAATGCCTACCAAATTGATATTAAAGGTAAATATGGTGTGAGTGCTACTTTTAATGTTTCAGACTTAACTTCTTTTGATGCATATAAGAGCTTGATTCAAGGACGAATCTTCACAAGGAATAAAAGATGATACGAACCACGATGCCCATATATTACCTTTTAGATCAATCACATGTTCAAGAGCCAAAAAACTATATTTAGTATTGCATACTCACATTCAAGAGAAGGAAAACTCAATTGCGGAGATTCAAGCAACAACAATTTATCGGAAGATTTATAATTGGAGTCACTTGACGCTACAAGATAGAACCAATTGAGTTTTGTAATTTTTTTTCTTTTGCAAAAGCGTACCTTATTTTTGGGTTTTTATTATTGGACCTATATTTGTTTATTTGAGTTTTAGTTCCTTTGAGTTAGGAGTAAAATGAACTTTTTATGTTCTTTTTAGTGTAGTAGTTTTTTATATTGTTAAGATTTAAAGTTTTCTATCAATGAAAAGTTTTTAGTAGATGACAAAGTCTCATCACCATTCGTTTGCAATTCTTGACTTAGGGTTGCATGCCAAGAACATTCAGGTAAGTTTGATCACCTTGCTTGTGGAGTGTTCGAACTTCGTGTGAGGAACTAGTTCTCCTTATCTCTTGGTTTTCGATGGAAGGGTAATCCAAATCTAATCCATTCCTTTGAGATGTAGTCAAATTGATTGGGTGTTTTAGAATTTTATATTAAGGGTTCACCAATTGGATTCCTATTTCTCAAATTCTAGGGTTTTCATATCATTCTTCCTCCATTATTTTGTACAATAATATTATTATACTGTTGTGTCTCATATTTTGAATTTAACTGGTCAAAATAATATGTTACAAAAGTAGCCTCTGATATATATATTAGTTTACTAAAGTATAAAATGTGTATATTGATGGATAATTGTTGGCCAAAAGGGGAAGATAGTTATTTGACCAAATTATGGGTATGCATGTGGTAATGAGTAGGTGACAATCATACGGTTTGATCATGTGAAAAATAGTCCATCCAAAGAAAGACTATTTTTTTACAAAGTTTATTGTCAGTACTTTGATTACTACGTTGAGAGTACAATTTACAGCTGGTTGTTAGGTGTGAAAAAAGAGAGATGACGTTAAAAGAATGCAAAAGAGTTAAAAGATCCTCAAACCACAATCAACAAAGTTAATTGGTAATCCAAACTTAGTTAATCAATAAACTAGCAAAAATATTAAGAAGAAGTAAGAGGTCGAATCCAAGAATTCTAATTTGTGAAGTGGGGTTTTAAGAGGATTGCAAGAAAACTAAAGTAAGGAAGTAAATGGTTTTGGTTTTTGATAAAACGAGGGCACAAGAGATAAAGATTTCTCTCAGTTAATTAAAAGTGGGACTGAGTATGTTTAGTTAATCTTTCTATCATTGAACAAATAAAAACATTTCATACAATATCAATCTACAACTAATTTGTTCAAGAAAACTAATTAACCTCAATTAATTAACAGAAATATATCAAGATTCATAATAAACTTATTAAATGTATTTTCATCTTTGCGGTTTCCATGCATTCTGATGCGACATTCAAAAGCAAGAAAAACCTATATCTTAAGAATGATTAATTAATTGAATTCAAATTGGGCAATTCACGAAAAGAATTAAAGGAAATACATGCTAAAATTAATTCAAGAATTTCCAATCAATCTTGCTTCAAAAATTATGCTTAGAGTCATTAGAACTTAAAGAAAGTTTTATGCTCTCATGGGTGATCAATTCATTCATATAAGAACTCATGCAAAAACAAGATTGGAATTCAATTAAAGATTGAAGTTAGAATACAATAAAAACATAATTCTTAAGAAATACTAACTAAAAACTCATTCACAGGAAGGCACCTTTTAGTTCTTCATTGATCTTGGAGTAGCTTCAAGAGAAAATTGGAACGCAAAAGACGTCTTCATAGGATTGAAAGAAAGAATTTTATTGATAAATTTTTTAGAATATGTACAAGTATGAAGTGTCCTAACTAATGGTAATTTGATGTGGAAGTTGAGTTATGAGAAAACACAAAAGATGTCGTGGTGTTGCTGAATATTGATGCTCTAGGGTTTGAGCCATCATGACACGGTGCCAGTGAGGCTGAAATTGCCATTTTGCCACTAAGTTTTATTTAACCCGTTTTTTCTCGTTTTAGTTCGAAATTGAATTGTTTTTGCACCATCGGAGTCCTTAACTTCCCTAGATCAATATTTCCTACTAAATAAGAAAATTGAAACATAAGTAGGACTATATTAGAAATTTTAACCTACAAAACCTAGCAACTTTATGGTGTTAGCATGGGAATTTTTGCCAAAACGCTAGACATCAATGTTGTGCTATATTGTGAAAGGGACCCACCATATATGTGAAATTATTTTGTCATATTTTATTTTATGAAATATTATATTGATTGTGAGTATATGTTTTATTTACTTGTTCTTTGTTCAGTTGGTTTTACTCAAATATTTGAAAATCTAAGTTCAATCCTAAGTTGAATGGGTCGAATGTCAAGATTTGAAAGGAAACCATAGCGATACTTCTCGGGTGTATGGATTTGGACCTTGCATTAAGGAACAATTGAATACGATGAATACTAAGAAGTGGTAACAGTCAAATCACATGTGTTTGATGATCATTAAGCACTCAATTATAAAGTATTTTCGGGGTTTTATCACGAAAATGGAAAATGGCAATAAGTTCCTTACCCAAATTTAGAATATTTTTCTAAAAATGAAAAAGGAAAAATCAAGTAGTCTTTTGACTTCTTTAACTTCGACGAGGTATTAGAGCAATAAAAACATAAGAGAGTACATTTTGGAAATGTCAAATCTTTCAAGTAAACTAAAGGTACTTGATTTCGAGATATATGAAAATTTACTCATACATCTAGTACTTATCTCTCTTCCTGCACCATTCACTTGGTTAAAGATTAGCTATAATACTCAGAAAGATAAATGGAGTATTAATGAACTTATCTCACAATGCGTGCAAGAAAAAGATAGGATTAAGAGAGAAAGATCAGAAAGTGCTCACATGGAAATTAGCTCTCGTGACAATAAGAAAATGTAATCTACAGATGTTGCCGAAGGGATATCTTAGCAGAATAAGAAACAAAGCTCTGAAAATTCTTGTTTTTTCTACAAAAAAAAAAAAAAGAAGGTCATATCAAGAAAGATTTTCCCAAATACGCCAAGTGGTGTGAAAAGAAGGGTAAAACTTCTCATTTTAGTTTGTTCTGAAGTTAATTTAGCTTATGTACCTAGAGATAATTAGTGGGTAGATGCTAGTGCTACCACTCACATAAGTATATTCATGCCGGATTGCCTATGGAGTAGACTATCAAATGATGATGGAATATTCATCTATGTTGGCAATGGCAAAGCAATTCCAGTTGAAGCTATTGAGAATTTTAAATTATGTTTAAAAAATTGATTGTCATTTAGATTTGAATGAGACATTTGTTGTACCGTCATTTAAACGAAATTTAGTTTCTATTTTCAGTTTGGACAAATTTGATTTTTTTTTTCTTGTTCTTTGGAAAATAATAAAGTTAGCCTTTTTTCAAACTTACAAACATATTGATATTGGTTCTTTAATTGATATTCTATTTATGCTTGGTTCTTTTCTTCATCTAACAAGATCCTGTTATCTGATTCATGTGGTTCAAAGCATAAATTAAATGAGAGTTATGCTATGTTATGATACAAGCATTTAGGTCACATCTCTAAATAGAGAATTGAGAGGCTTGTGTTAGATGAAATTCTTGATTCCCTTGATTTAAGTAACTTTGAAGTTTGTATGGAATGTATTAAGAGAAAAAAGAATTTCTCTAGGGCGAGGCACTAAAGACTGTAGAATATATCTTTAATAGGGTACCTAGTAAAGTGGTGGTTAAAAAACCTTAGGAGTTATGGACATGAAAGAAGCCGAGTATCAGACATCTTCACATCTGGAGTTGTCCAGCTGAGGCTAGGCCTTATAGGACCTAACAAAAAAAAAAATTGGACTCAATAACCATTAGCTACTGTTTGCTAGGTATTCTAAGTTATTTGGGGGTTTCAAGTTTTAGGAGTCCACTTTGAGATCATTGTTTAAGACAAGGAAAAGTTGTCTTTGAATAGTAATTAGGCTTCTTTTCCTAATGTGGTCATAGATGATGTTCATGATCCAATTCCTGACTTCAGTATTGGACAAATTATAAAACAAGACGAAATTAAAGTCTGCGTTGTTGAACTTGAAATTCAAACTAAACAACCTTAATACTTGAGATTTCTTTCAGGGTAATCAATACACTTGTAGCTCCCTTTGATTTAGAGCTACATTTGATGGATGTACAAAATTGTGTTTCTCAATGGAAACATTGATGAGACAATTTATATTGTGCAACAAGAAAACTCTGTGACTGGTAATTCAAAGTCTATGGTGTGCAAGTTGAATAAATCCATCTATGATCTCAAGTAAGCTTCTCCTCAATGGTATCACAAATTTCATGAAGATTATCTGGTTTTGAGGTGAATATAATGGAAGATTTTGTATATCACAAGTTCTGTGGGAATAAATCTATCTTTTTGGTATTATATGTCGATGCAATACTCATAGTAAGTGGTGATGCTTCTTTTGTATTATGAATTGAAATACCGTGGGATCTTTCTCAAGGTATTTTGAGATTGTCAGAAAAAAATTACATTGAAAAGATTTTGAGTAGATTTGACATGAAAAAGCCAAGACATATCTTTGTCGCTAAAGGTTATAAATTTCACTTTGGTTCATGCCTTAAGACCATACAGAGACTAAGGTGATGTAGAAGGTTCCCTATGCATCACCTATAGAAAGTCTAAATGTACGATCAAGTCGTCCAGATATTTAGTTCAAAGTTGGAATTAATGTTAGGCAGATATTTTTTAGCAACCCGGTGATGGATCATTGGAAAGAAACCAATCGAGTTATAAGGCTTTTACAAACAACAAAAGATTGGCTACTCACTCAATTGGAGATTCAAAGTTTTAGAGATCATTTGGTATTCCGATTCTGATTATGTTGGATGCCTACACACTTTTTGATCCACATTACGCTATATCTTCATGTTCGTTGAAGGAGTGGTATCATGGGAAAAAAAGTGTTAAACAAACACTTAGGGCTTCTCCTACTATAGATGGGAAGTTTATAGCATGTTATGAGTCATCCAATCATGGAATACGGTTGCAAATTTTGTGTTAGGTTACGAAAAATGGTCGGCAAAGACCACTAAAATTATATTGTGTCAAAAATTGGGGACCGAGTATTCCAATAAAAACAAAAGCAATCCCTATTACAAAAAAGAGTTTACTTGACAGATTTCACTGTCAATTATGAGATTACTTGACGGCTTTAAATTCGTCGAATAATCCAGTGTCAACAACAGGAAACTTTTTCTTGACAGTATATAAGTGTCAAGCGCAAGATTTTACTTGACAATTTCTCACCGTTAAGTCTAACACTTTACTTGACAATTTTTCACCTTGAAGTAATCTGTTGTCAAGAATGAGGAACTTTTTCTTAAACTATACTTGACAGTGTTTCACCGTCAAGTAAATTTTCTAATTTTTTTTTAAAATTTAAAATTTATTATACCCTGTATTTGCACCTATTTTGCACATGATTGGCAGTCCTAAAATAGTATATATACAATATTGCAGATAAGAACCAAAAGTATCCTAAATTTCTATTATCCACCAAACAAATCATCATACATTCATTACATTTTACAAATCCAACGCTT
Source organism: Cucumis cinereus (assembly GCA_037974625.1). NCBI lineage: Eukaryota > Viridiplantae > Streptophyta > Magnoliopsida > Cucurbitales > Cucurbitaceae > Cucumis > Cucumis cinereus. The sequence continues at coordinate 4,403,622 of JBBPDJ010000014.1, forward strand.
GAATTAAACTAAGAAAGTAATAACCATAGTTAAACTTTAAACTTCAAATATAGTCTACATATGAGCAAATATACTCTACTTAACATCAAATAGGATTTACATTAACATCAAACTTCAAACCAACCCTCCCCCAACACCAACCCAAAATGAAAATATACTTGAACAATTTATGAACAAGAGACTACAGTCAGCCAACAATATTTTCCTTGAACACTAATATTGAACTTTCTACATTAAATTCAAACACTACAGTAATATTTATATGAATAATTCCAAAATTACCATTCTATATATAAATACTTTCAATATTACAACACTAACAACCTCATGAATAATTCGAATGTTACAATCTCTCTCCCAACAAGTGAATAAAACTCATGGACACAACATACTTAATAACAAAAAACGAGTTATGATCCTTAATCATAAAACACAAAGATATGTAATAATAAAAAAGAGATACATCACCCAGCTCCACCAAGTACCCCAACACTCTTAGGTAACTCCAAATTCATAGTCTCACCGGTTGTTATCCTCAACTCCCTGAATTCTACAAACAAAAAGAGAAAGTATTAAAACAAAGAACTTGAAGTCTAAAAAATGCCTCGAAGGAGCTTTCCAACTAATTAAGTTTTTCTCACTTCGGGTGAAAGTAACCAAGCTTGTCTATCATCTGCAGTTTCATATGCAGACCTTAAATATTGATTCTATAAAGAACAATTCTGACAGAAAACAAATCCTTTACTTTATTTGGATACTTTCAATACGTTACATCAGAAAGGGAGCAACACATTAGAAAAACAAGCAAGCACCAAATGAATGCATTAAAAAGTAGATCCATGAATTTCAAATAACTCAATAGCATATGGTATTCAAATTGTATCTGGATTAAAATATGGACATAATTTTATCAGTGACACTTTATGAAGTCAAATTGAAATGGTATATAAGAAAACAACTAAACCAGTAGTGCAATGGCTGTGAAGAAACATTCCTTCTAACAGCTCAGCTAACTTACTATATCCATCGTTTATGTGTTTCTGTGTTTTTCATTATGGTCAGACGTTTTTGCCAACAATAGAAATTTGGAACAGATAACAAAATCAAGAAGTACAACAATTTGAAAATAGAAGAACAAGATAGCAACTTCTATTCTGTATTAATGATAAATTCTTCAGTCGTGCTTGCATACCTTGCATTTGCTGAAGCAGTTGAAAGGACTACAAATCTAACTTTTCGCTCAGTTTGTGATGATATATACGTCATCCTTGAAACATTAACCTGTGAACACAAAAGTTAATTACTTTAAAAAGTGAGTAATATAAATAAATGGGAATACTATACTAGATCAAGCCCTAAATACTTTAAAAGAAAAGTGAAAATTTATAAGTACAATCTTCTCTCTTACCTTTCGCATAATTTTAGGAGAATCAAAGGAAACCCTCCTACTCTGGAAACTGGAAATCATCTTATGCTTAGTTTGGTTATTCCTTGTTTTGCAAAACCCTACTAAAATAGCAAAGAAATTAATCCATAATTCTTCTTAAATAAGTTGAGAAAAAACAGAGAAAGACACTAATAAAAGGTCGTTACTGCTCATTTGATTCCAACGTTACTTTTTTATATTATGATGATCCTGCATTTAAGTATTACACACATACAAAAATTATGCATTAACGTTTGGAAAATAGAAACCTAACAGAGGGTCATAATTTATTCACTTATGAATGTTTAAAGTTCTAATTAATAGAATTATTAGTTTGGGGTTTGGTGATACAACCACTTAGAAGAAGAGTATAAAATTGATGTTTACCCCCCGAAAAATATACACACAAAACACTTATAATTACATGCTCTGCCATATTTAAAACTTCATACCTCATCATAAAAGAGGATAATCTCCTTTAGTGAGAGTGAGACTAAATCAATTTTCTCCTTGTTTTCCTCCCAAAAGAAATCATTGCTTTCTTCACTTGTTTGATCTCTTCCATGTGTGATCATAATAAAAAAAAAAAAAAAAAAGTACTAGTTACTGACACAGCAATTGCATTCTTCAGTTAGAAGCCAAATTCTCTTGCAATCATATTCACTGTTCAAATTGATGCTCAATGTCAATGTACTAAAGGAGGGGCAATTAACAAGAAAAATTAAACTCGCTAAAAATATTAATGGGTCATAAAATATACAAACCAACAAAAGCTAATTGAGAACTCAACACAACCAGACATTGCCATTTCCACAGCTATAAAGTGCAAAAGTATCTTCTTTCTCTGTATCTGCTTCAATTCTTTCACTTCCACAATATGGTGTTGAAAATGTATAATCATAATCCAATATCACCTGCTCAGAAGGTTTGCTGACATCCATAAAATTTTCAGTTCCTACAATGATATTTTCAATCTATCAAGTAGAAACACCTTCATCAAATGTGGGAAATATATAGATACACATGTTGCAAAGTAATGTCTAACTATGACTTCTAGACATAAATCTATTAATACTTGCCACTCATTAGATCAACAAGAAAGAAACTATGCATAAGAACAAAAATGTCACGTTTCATATATCTACTGAAATAGCAAACATTTTTTTTTTTTTTTGTTTGCCTAAGATTAACTTATCATTTACTATTACAAGGTAAATCCAGTAGGCAGCAAGTTATCATGAAAACACAACCATTATGGTTTGACTTTGACATTTAGAAATCAAATCTTCACAATTCTTAATAATTGAATTACTCCAACTAGGTTTATCGTAAACTAATTTCCCATGATCTTTTCCCTTGTGACCCATGAAGAAAACAAACTCCTTTCATCCCAAAATAATAATAATAATAATGTTGAACTTCTAAAAAATATATACATATTAAAGAAAACAAAACAAATAAACTCACTCAACAAACCTTAGTTAACATCCTTCCATAGAAGTGAGTAATGTAAATTCAGCGCAACACAAAACTTTAATATTTACAAAAGATTTCTCTTAAACATTTTATCAAACGCCTTACAAGTAGACGCAATAGAGGTGAGTAATGTGATGCACCAGAACATTAGAGGCACAAGCACTTCAGGCAAAACTACACACAGAAACAAATTTATGAATTAATAGATATATCAAAGTATTTAAATACATAAAAAAGTATAAACTTACTCCAACCAAAGTACTCTTCAACTGTGCAAACTAGATGAACAAAAAAAAACTTAGGATACAGATCAAACAAGAGTTAAAACATCACAACTGTGCAAGCATAAACTTACACGTTTTGTTGCAATTCAAACACATCACAAATCTCATATTTGAAAGAAAACTAATCATATTCTACAAAATTTTACCATCCGATCAAACAAACAACACAAGTTATAGAGATATTGTTGTAAATAGACCTTGAAGATCTTGAACAAATGGGAGTTTGAACGCTCTAACTCGAACTCTAAAATTGGAACACATCTCAGCTTGAAGAATGACAGATTTGTAATACCCGAATTTTCAATCTTAATCCAAGGTCGTTACAAGTCGTTACTTAATTAAAAATTCATAATCTTACCGATTAAACACCGAAAACTCTACGAGTAAACTTCACGAAAGCTTTGAATTTAACCTACACCTAATAATTTAATTAACAATTTTCCATGTAAATTATTAATCAAATTTACTCTTAACTCTTCAAAGTAGTTCTTTAACCCAATTCGTTGTCGACACTCCAATTAATTCGTAATTCGTAGGGGAAGCTTTACACGAATTAATTCGAACAATAGCTCCAAAATAACTTTTAATTAGCTAAGAATAATTCCCAAATTATTTTGGGCAGAGCACATGGCAGAAACCAGTGAAAAACAACACAGAGGGAGGGTGTGCGGCTTGCGATGAAGGGGCAAAAGAAGAAAATTGAAATTTTTTATAACTTTCACACCTTACAACGTAACCCTAAATATATATTTATAAAATAAATAATATTATTAATTTATTAATAATAAATAATAATATGACTATTTTATAAATAAATAATAATAATCTTTTATTATTTTTTTCAAATTCCCACGAAATATTTTTTTCCTAACCAAATCAAATCAAATCTTCTCTTTCCTCTCACCAATTATCTTCTTTTTCTTCCCACCAATTATCTTTTAACCAAATTAATTACATATACATATATATATAATTTCTTAATCAAATCTCCACCAAATCAAAAAATTTCCCAATCCAAATTAAAAAAAAATTAACATCTCTAACCAATATAATCAAACTTTTACTTAATTCGTTTGAGATAATTAAATTAAAACTATCTCAAATTTCGAGATGTTACATTCTTCTCTCCTTAAGAATCTTTTGTCCTTGAAAGTTCTAATCCTCGATCAACTGTAGGTAACGTGCCCTCATGTCATCCTCTTGTTCCTACATATCCTCTTCAACTCAGTGATTCTGCCATAAAACTTTTACCAACGCAATTTTTTCTATTGCGTAGCATCCTCACTTTTCTTGTCAGAAATCTGTTTAAAGACTCGATCCACGAATCTAATCCATCAGACCATAGCATACCTTTATGCTACCACAATATTAAACATGTTCAGTCACCTTCCCAAATTTGAGTGTCAAACTCAAGGGTATTCCAACAAAAGAATCATTTACCTTAGAGTCATGGTCAAACATTGACTTTAACATCTAGCAACCTTTAATAAAATCATTGAGCCCACTAGGTGACAGTTAACTCTCTATTAAACTTGTAATCCGTTTGTCGGACGGGTTAACAAGTCTGTGTGGCATGTGTTCCATCGATACACTAGGCTATTTTGGCATGTGTTCCCACAGATTTGCTAGGACGATCCTGGCGTTTGGGCTGTGTGGGTTGTGTGGACGATACACTAGGTTTAATAGGAAGTTAACAGTTCACCTAATGGGCCTAGTAGTGGGTCCTTTACTGGGTATGTTTAATACTCATCCTTTTCCATGTTTGATTTTTTCAGACAAAGGTAAGAGAAAACTGGCACAGGACAAGAGGAACCAGTGACCATGCTAGTGAGGACTTTATTGGCAAATGCTTTCGCTGCAGATTTTATGTTTTGAAGATTTCAGTATTTCGATGAACTGTTAAACAGTCTTTTTGTTAAGATTATGAATTTTTATTAAAACTACGATCTTGGGTTAAGGTTGAAAATTCGGGACGTTACAAGATTTGAGTGAGATGAATAGAAAAGAAATCTTCAAATTAAACGAAGAAAAAAGAAATCCAAATAAAACCTTTAGAAGAAATAAATCGAACAATGAAAGCACACCTAACCCCTCAAACTCCAAAAAAAAAAAATCCCAAATTAAGATTCTCCATAAATCGAACAAATTAAAATACCTGATATTGAAACAAAAACAACAACCCAGAGCAGAACATGCATCAACAAAAAGAAGATGGCATGAAAAAACTCTAGGTGCAAGAGGGAAGAAGGAAAGCATAGGATCGAGGACTTATTATACCTAGGCACAAGGTGGGTTTCCTAGACAACCTTTGTGGGTTTTGTGTATCGTGGAGATGGAGAGAGGGCTAAGTAAGAATGTGGAAAAATGAGGATTTTTGTTTTTGTTTGGTTTAATGAAAATTGTAAGAGGGAAATTAAAATTAAAGGGAAAACTGAAATTTCGCAAAAAAATTTAATTAAAACAACATGACAGCTAAAACCCGTCAAGCAAAATTAATTGTACTTGACAGGTATAAAGCGTCAAGTATTGAAATTTTTCCAAAAAAATCTTCATATTCCTTCTTTTGTTTATTCTTGATGGTTTTTAACATAAACATTACTTGACAGTTTTGTATAAAACCGTCAAGTAATGTTAAATTTCAAGTTTCAAGTAAATTGTTTTTTCATAGTATTGAATACAAAGCCAAAGCATGTAGATGTAAGCTTCTAGTTGTGAAAGAAAGAGTTCAAAATGGTCAAATTTCGATAGAATATATAGGAACAAACTTTATGGTGACAGATCCATGAACTAAAGGCTTACCGCTAAAGTTTTTCACGATGTTGTTGCTCATACTGGTGTTAATTTATTTTATGATTCCATGGTTTAGTGGGAGTTTTTTTATTGATGATGTTTTTTGATGTTAACTTGTTTATTCTTTTAAAAAGATTAAAGTTGATGGCTTACGTTTTATAATATGAACTTGTTTATCATGCATGCGGATTTGCAAATGCGGTTAAGCATAAGTTTTTTAAAATGATCTCACTAAGGAATTTAGACAAGTTGAAAACTAGCATGATTTAGATCACTTTGCATGTTGTTTCCATGCTATCCATCAATACTTGATCCATGTCATTGAATTTACAAGATTTGGTGATCAAGGAAGGTCTAGTTACAAAGGTAGTGACAAAAGTTGCCTTTATTCTGTGCTGATATAGGAGATGACCTAGATCGAACAAAAAAAGAATTCTATTATTGAAATAACATGTTTATGTGCACTTAAGGTTTATGTGATTTAATTATATTAGGTACACAGACATAGTCCAAGTGGGAGATGGTTAGAATTATTTAAATAACAATATATAATTATGTGTGGGCTATGTGTGTGGATCAATAATTTATCACATCTAGTTATTTTATTAGAATCTCATAAATTCTCTATCTTGTCTTTTATCTTCAAATAGTTACAACTATTCGAATTAAATAAAGTAAAAAAATTATTTTATATATTAATTAGAAGCGTTATAAACTTGTCATTTGTATGTACTGAAATAAACTATAAGAGTGTCATGTACTAGTAAGCTTAAAAGGCAAAAATCAAAGTTGTTATTGAAGTGTACATTTTCATATACATTGATACTTAAATGTTCCAATAATATCTTAAGAAGCCCAAAAAAAAGAAAACAAATCAAGAAAATATTCCAAACCTAGTAGTTGGGTCAAGTTCCAAGGGTACATATCAATCTATAATATCAGTTTCAAACAATATAAATAAAAACAAATAAATAAAAAAGCAGTTGGTTTGGATTTAAATAAAATTTTGTCAATTTCAATCAATTTTTATCTATTTGATGGATGGCTCATTTAATTTTTTGAATTTTGACATTTATAAATTTGTTAGGCCCAAGCATTGAAATTTGATGCCTTTTAATTGAAACATTATTGGCTATATTATTAGGGTTACTATCCAATCATTTTCCTGTCCTTCAAAGTTATTTATACGTCACTCACAATTATTATTATTATTATTATTTTATTTTTTAACACCAACCACGTGGGCTTCTTATAGCCTCTCCAAAGGTTTCTTTTCCAAAAATAGCTTTCAACAACTTAAAACAAAATATACAAACTCTCTAAATTTTAAAATAACTGGGATTTTTATATATATATATATACATTCTTAGTTTATTTTCATGGTTAAATGTATAATTTAGTCTCTCATGAGTTTTTTTTTAATTAATTAACTTAAGCTGTCATTTTTAAATATAGCCAATCAAAATATCTATAAAATATAATAAAATTATTCTATCAACGATAGAATTATCAAATTTGCTATATTTTTTAAATATTTTAACCAATTTTGTCATTTATAATAATTTTTCTTAATTTATTCTATGGGAATCATTTTTTTTTTTTAAAAAAAAAGAATTATAGTTATGACATCTAAACTTTCACAAAATCAACAATTTAGTCATTAATTTTCATTCATAACGATCTAGTCTTCATGCTTTCAGTTTTTTACAAATTTAGACAATGTTTAGTAATCATTTTGTTTTTAAAATTAAACTTATAGACACTACTTTCACCTTCAACTTTTTTATTAATTATCTACATTTTATAAATAGTATAAGATGTCAAGCCAAAACTTGAAAGCTAAAAAAAAAAACTTTAAAAAAGTTGTTTTTGAAATTTGAAATTTGGTTAATAATTCAACGATCATATTTGAAAAAGTTATAAGACATGGATAGAAAATGAGCTTAATTTTAAAAAAAAAAAAAAGAGAGAGAGAGAGAGAATGAAATGGTTACACGAGATCTTAGTCATTGTACTCAAATTTGTAACGATTTAGCCTCTATCAAAGAAATTAATGTGAAGATTTAATGAAATTTCTTATTGAAAAATCGATAAACAAATTAGAGACTTGATATTTTTATAAAACACAAAGTCTAGCTACATCATAAACTAATAAAAGTAACATCAAATTTTGATGAATTCTTTTACGTTATGGACTAAATTGTTACAAATTTGAAAATATATAAATTAAATAGTTATATATAATAAAGTTTAAAAGCTGAATTGTTATAAAATTAAAAGTACATAAACTAAATCATTACAAATCAAAATCATGGACTATATTGTTACTTTTACCAGAGTTACCACAGTATTTTTACCTTTTTTTTTTTTCTCTCAATCAAATCCATATTATTTTCACAAAATATTTAAATTACTAACGAAGTGCAAATATAAATTATAATATAAAAGTAAATATAGTTTAACTGCAAAATAAGGTGATAATATGATTTAAAAAAATACACTATCTATTGTTGTAATTATAAAAAGAATATAAAAATGTTAGCATATATACTAATTAATAAGTGACAATCACATAAGAATAAGAAATCATTGTATTAAAATTAGTAAACTATTGTTCTCGAAGTATTTGTAATTGTGATGATTTCATTTTGTTTTACAAAAAATCAAGAGAGGAGATTATTGAAACTTTTATTTTTTTATTTTTTTAAGATCTTTTAAAATATTGAAAACAAAATGAAAAAGATCATAGTATGAGACACTAAAAATTAAGATTTTAAAAATAAACATAATTATGATAACATTTATGATTGTTACATCAATGTCCAACGTACTGAAGCTAAATGGACAATGTCTCTGTGGGCTATATATTGTATGGCTAGCTACATCAATCATAATAAGAATGACATAGTATAGGGGACAAGAGGCAATGACCCTACCAAAGTCACGAGTAAAAGGAAGATAATGTTAGGATTTTAAATTTTAAATTACACTTTTAGTCTCTCTCTCTCTTTTTTTTTTTTTTTAATTCTCATTTAATATATATTTTTTTCTCTAGAATCCAACTATCTTAGTTGATTTTTTTAATTTGTATTCTTTGATTGATCTTAATAAAATCACTCCAAGCTGGCTCTCAAAGTGGGTGTAGATCAAACTCGTCGAACATGATAACTTGTAGAAATACAAGTTAGTTAGCTCTTTTAATTAAGATACTGAGAGAAACATAAGAGACAACATAGAATTTTGCATCATAATTTGTAAGAAAACCCTTAATCTATGCATCATAGCCTGCAGGAATCATATCCTCTATATTCTTCAATATTTTGTGCTGTTGAATGCATGGTTGTAATACAAAATTGAAGACTGAGACAAATAAGAAAAAATGAATACAAGCAAGCCTAGGTGTGGTCAAGATATCAATCTAGAGCTGAAGCATGAGGAACACAAAGCAAGGTTCAATGCGGCGCCCTATCAAAAGAGAACGCAAGAACAACCTGAACTCTACAATTTACACCTACTCAATACAACTTGAGCTCGTTGTCAATAATGTTGAATAAGACAAAGATAATGAAAAAAATAACCCTAAACCCTAAACCTTAAACCCAAAGATAATGCTTGAAAACATGAAAAATATTCCAACTTTCAGCAACCACTAACAATATTGACTAGTGGAAGTTGTCTCCTATATCCATCATCTATAAAAGGCCATTGAAGTTCCTCATCAAATCATCATCTAACTAGCCAAACATCGATCAAGATCGAAAGTTACTAGAACTTGTGACACTTTAGTTAACGTCTTGAGATTGTATGCTAATCTTCTTTCTGTGATAGACATTTGTCTGGATTCAATCAACTAAGTGTAAGAGATCTTAAAATCAATCAAACAACCGGTGAAGATAGAATTAGAGTAGAGTTTAAGTAGTTTCATTGGAGAAAAAAGTGAAGAGATTTAAGAGAGATCAAAACAACCGGTCTTGTATCACTTCATTGAGACTTTGTACAGCACCTTGACTTGAAGCTGTGAGCAAGACATTATCATATTTGCAGTTCCTTTTATCAACATCATTATTCTCTGGTCTTTTTATATTTTCTTGTTAATCATATTCCATGGTGAAGTTATTGCTCTGTTGATTTCTTACTTTGTCATGGTAGCTTAATTCCATAGAAGGAGGAGAAAGTATGTGGTCATATGACTTAATGTGATCGTACTCCTAACTCTTGATCCCAAAATAATTATCAATTTGAATCAAGTGATACCAATTAGCAACTCGAACGGATAAGTGATTGTGGAACTCATTAAGTCAGGTGAAGAGGTTGTTTAGAAAAACAATCTCTTCATTTATGGACTAACCTTAGCATGCGCCATAGAAATATGACAGATGTGGCTAACTCACCAAACGCTGGAGATGACACAAGGCTACAAATATAAACATGACGCTACGCTGTCTTCAGGGATTAATTCACATTCATCTCATCCTTCATTGTCTGATCTTGCCACTTAGTTCTCATACCTCCTAAATTAAGATGCATACTTTCTCATAGTTTAATTGATAACCACACCTCACATATCTGATAGACACTCATTTGCACACAGAACATTCTTCAATCCTTTTAATCATTTGTTGTTTAATGCCCGTGTTCTACCTTGAATCATTTTCGAGAATCCTTTACTTAACTTGCACTTGGGTTAGGTATAGGAAAATTTGTGGCACAACATTACCAATGCATCTTAAGACACATTACGCATATTCACACACCTCATCATATCATCAGTCACAAGTACACACAACGTCACCCATCGATGTCACACACAACCAAGTATTTTAAACATCCAACAAGTTTTTGACGTCATTGTTGGGGAATAAACTAATATAATGGTCAACTAAGAATTTGGATTTCTTTTGTGTTCGCGGGAACTAGTACATGACCCTGAAATAAGGAGTAATAACTAATTCCTACCGCTTGAAGAGTGAACAGGCAGATTAGTAACAGCTCCACGCATGAACTAGTATTTGACCCTGAAATAGAGAGAACAATTCATCAAAGAATCAGAGCTATAATACAAATTAACAAGAGTTGAAGGAGGCAGACGAATTATGTTAGCAATAAAGCAAATCCAAATGTTGACGTATATCCAATTATGTTAGCACACAACCGCGATAGACAAATTAGAAAATATGCATCTCCAAATTTATATAAAATTTCGGTCAGGATCATGGGTCAAGACGATGGTGGAACCAGATTTGACATCAAACCAGTGACGCTATAGATGATCAAGTTGTAGAACAGTTTGGGATAGCAATCGGTGAAGATCTACAAGCTCACCTAAAAAGCTTCATAGAGATATGCAACTCATTCGCACTTTCTGGCATAATGCTGAAGGGATACGTCTTACCTTATCCACGTTCTCCCTAAGGAATGAGGAAAAGCAATTGGCATATAATTTGGAGTTTGATGAAATCACTACCAGGGATCTCATGGTAGAAAAGTACGTGAACAATGTAACATCCCAAAAGTTTGAGATAATTTTAGGTTAATTATCTTAAAAGAAAAAGTTGGATTTATTTTGAGATCTAATTTGTTTTGGGATGTTAATTATTTTGGTTAAGAAATTCAATATATATATATGGGTATATATATTTAATTATTTTTTATTAAAAGATAATTGAGAGAGGAGAGAGGAAGATTTGATTAATTTGGAATATGAAAAAGAAAAGGAAAAGATTTATTTAATTAGTTTGGTTAAGAAATTAAATATATATATGGGTATATATGTTTAATTATTTTTTGTCAAAAGATAATTGAGAGAGGAGAGAGAAAGATTTAATTGATTTGGAATAGGAAAAGAAAAAGAAAAAGGAAATAATAATAATAATAGATATTATTATTATTTTCTTTATAAATAAGTTAGGGTTACTTTGGAAAGCGTGAAAATTATTAAAAACTTTAAAACCTTCTTCTTCTTGAGCCTTCACCGCCGCGTTTCTCCGTTCACCGATGTCGTTTAATCTTCTGGATTTGATTTTTCCGTTGTCGCTCATGGTCGCCGTCGTTAGTTATATGGGTAAAGTATTGTCTATTTTATTTTGGATTTTGGGACACCAAATAAAGTTAATTGAAAATTAATTTGAGAATTATTCTTGGTTAATTGAAGGTTCTTTTGGAGCTATGGCTAGAATTAATTCGTAGGATTTCACCTACGAATTAA
>JBBPDJ010000014.1:4422477-4442746 GCA_037974625.1 Cucumis cinereus
GTGAGGAGTTTGCTGGTTTGGAGTACGATGTGTTTACTGCTTTTGGTTAGGTGGATTTGATGGCTTTCTGTATCCCTAGTTGCACTTTACTTGTTGAAATTTTTTTGTTATATACGGTTATGTAATTTAATTTATGTAATAATGAATAAACTTACAATGTTATGTACAATGCAATGAGTGTATGCTATTGGTTCTTATTTTTACATTTATATATACGATTTTAGGACTGTAAATACAGGTGCAAAATATGGACAAAACAGGTACAAAATACAGGGTACAATAAATATTAATTTTTTTAAAAAAATTATAAAATTAACTTGATAGTGAAACACTGTCAAGTATAATGTAAAACTTGACAGTGATAAACCATCAAGAATAATGTATTCTTGACAGTAGAAAACCGTCAAAATTAAATTTTTCCTTATTCTTGACACTGGATTACTTGACAGTGAAAAACTGTCAAGTAAAGCTTTATTCTTGACAGTGGATAACTGTCAAGTAAACTCTTATTCTTGACAGTTTTGCACTGTCAAGAAAAAAAAGCTTATTCTTGACACTGGTTTACTTGACAGATTGAAAACCATCAAGTAAACCCTTACTTGACAGTTTTTCACTGTCAAGTAAACCTGTTTTTGTAGTAGTGTAAGCTAGGTTTAAGTTCGAGCATACACTGTCAAAGAAGTAATAATTTTGAAGTATTTTGAGTATCATACCCACAAGACTAGCAATAGTTTAAATTGTTTATGGATGTAACTTAATGAAACCATGCAATTTCAAATAGTACACAATGATATGATCAAACAGGGGCTAACAAAGCTTCAACCTTTCAGGCTCTACAGCAAAAGTGATGTTGGTGCAGCACACCAAGACAATGAAGTATGCATGGGCAAAAATCTACACCTATTCGATCTGGTTTCCAGTTCCTATAGGAGTTGTAAGCAGCTACTACTGATTGTTCACATGGGTAGTTGAATCCTAGATAAATTAAAACTTAGTTCTTTACCTTACGGTGCTCCTTATTTCTAAGGTAACATGACTTTTCCTATTTCTAGGCTTTAAGTCACATATCCTTTGGTGAATTTCGTTTACACCCTAGCCTTCTCAGCACTAGAGTTCCACTAGTTTGCTAAATTAAGTGATGAGGTTAATTTACCAAATCTTTCGTTAAAATCAACCAAGAGAATGCAAGAGCAGCAAAGTGTTGTGAGCACAACAAAACTAAGCCATAAAAACCCTAGGGTATCCACAATGTCGAACCCCTAGAGAAATTTAGCTCATGATAATTGATAAAATAAACTTTTTAATTAAATAAAAAAGCATCACTACAATGTAGCTTGATTGGTAAAGAAAGAAAAGAAAGAATTACAAGAAAATAAATACAACTTAGTGATGCCTTGAGACAATTTCTCAAATTTTTAGTCTTTCTCTAGGTTGATTCCTCTCACCATACGCTTCCACGGGATGAGATGATCTAGAGTCGTTACGCCTTAGAGGAACGTTCTAAAGGGATAAGAGCCCTTATGCAACGAAAAAAACACAAAGATTTAAACTCAATTTTAATTGGAATTTGGAAATATCCATGAATTGGCAAAATACAGAAAGAATTTAATTCCAAATTCTAGGCTAAGCATGCTTTTAGAAATTAAAATTACAGAGAACAAAACTTACTTTTGTTGACATCTCTGAATCTACTAATCACCTTATTGGGAGTCACGAATTGTATTCTTCAAAATTATAGAACACCACAAAAATGGAAACCTCCATATGTCTCTGAGCAATTTTGAGTTTTAGTTTGTGAGAACCCAAATCTTGGATTGGAAAAGTAAAGAATTCCAATAGAGAAAAAATTCTAGCATTATTTCGATATTTTTTGTTTTAGGTTACGTATCATCTTCCTATGTCTTCTGCATGTTAAAAAAAGAAGAACAATATGAAAATTTGAGATGACAAGAGAAAATGAGATTACGTGGAACTAAACTCACGTTCTCCAAATAACTCCCACGTTAGGGATATAAGCTTTCATTCCATTTTCCTTTTATTTATCTTAATATTTCCTAAGTTATGAAGAGCAAGTTTGAATTCATTTTTATTTCTCTAAAGATTGAAGCATTGTGATGATAAATTTTAGAATCAAAATTTAATAGGTGATAAATAAAGATTCATTAAGTGTTGGAAAAACTAAGTGACAAAATTAAAGTTTAGTTTTAAATTAAAGGTATTATGGACATTTTCTTATTATTATTATAAAAAAATGGAAAACCTCTTCTTCTCCCATAAGGACCGACAGAGCCCCCCTAAAATGCATTCTCTCTCGAAACTTCTCATGTCTCTCTCCCTTCACTGATCCTCAATCGCTTTTGTCCGAAAAAATAGTCGTCAAATGTTGTCCTTCAACACCAGTCCTTCGCCCATCGTCTCTTACTCATTAGCCATTTTTTTTACGCTTGATTCATCGGATGAGGACTGATACCGTGCTATCGTCAATCTAAGTCTTCGTCACTCCTCTGACACTGCCCCTACCACCGACGTGCGAGGCAGCTTGTTCGTGATCAAGTTAGTCGTTGTTTTTCTATTCCTCTTTCAAATCTATCGTTTAAAGTAAGATTCTTACGATTGGGGTTGTTGTTGGAGGTGATTTTTTAATACCCATTAAGGTTAGGCTTGAGTTTAACAATACTCGTTATGTTTTGGTGTTAGAATCGAGCATGTAGAATGATTTAGTTGTGGTACTAGCCGATGAGAAGTGGATCTTAAGCATTTTGACATAAAGTTGGGTAAGATTAAACTCTATGAAGTGGGTTTTGAGTACCCATTTAAATTTAGTGCTAACCTCGAACAACACTTGAAATTTGATGGTATGTTTCGAAGTTAGAAGGACGTTAGAGCTATTTTGATAAGCTTTTGGTAATGTCTTGGGGTAATTTTATTGAGTTTTCTTAGAGTTCTTGAATGCCCATTAAGTTTAAGCGTTAAGATTAAATTACCCATGATATTTAGGTTATAGAGTTGAATGTTAGAGGTCAAAAATGAGTTTTCCATTAACCTTGGAGTCGTTTAGGTGTTGTCCTATAAGGTTAGAATCATTAAATAGATTAAATGATCGTATGAGGTGTTTTAAGGTTGTTTGGCTCATGTTGACATATTGGATCTAATCCCTTAAATTATCAATATTTGATATAAGAGCATATGGAATTAAAAGACCCACTAAGTTTGACTTAAGTTTGGATGCTTATGGTGTTAAGAGTTAAGTTTGAACTTTAAGGGTCCAAAGGCGGGATTTTTAGCCTAAATTAAAGCATGTAGGAAATAATTCAAATTAAGTCTTGGAAGTGAGAAGTTGGAGTCTTTGGAACGTTAAATAACTTGAGTTGACCTTATGAAGTGTTTTGGAAATAGTTGTACCATTTTGACATGTGACGATAACTGAATGACCTTAATCTTTGTTTCAGACCAAATCGAAGTTGTAAAAGCTTATAATCCTGGGGGATCGAGTTGTTGACTGTGAGGGGTTTATTTTTAAGTATTTTGTTGGGCTTTTTTGTCTTTGCAAGCCCCAAAAGGAAGAAAGAAAGTTAGGTAGAATGCTTGGAGGAGAGGCAGCCATGTCACTTTCTTTTCTTTCACTTTCTCTCTCTTTCTTTGATTAATTTTGGTTTAACTCTTTCTTCTTCTTTTCTTTTTCTTTCTTAAAACTCTCTCAAGTTTTCTTACTTTCTTTTATGGTGTTTTGCAAAAGATTAAAAGAAGAGAAAATGCACATGCAAGCAAAGTAGATGAAGGAGAAGAAGAGGAACACGAAGATGTACGTGGTTCGACAAATTGAGGCCTATATCCACGGGAAGGAGAGGAGTTCTTTATTGAGTTGAAGATACAAAGATAAGTTTCTAGAAAAATACAGATTTTTCTCCTCCTTTAAAATAGGGATTCATTTATATAGATGATAGATCTTGTTATAAAAGTGGTTAATAAACTGATTTTCTGTTGAAACTGAATTTGTTGGAGTCAAAAACTTCAATTCTCCACCTTGATTCCAACATATGAGGCTTTCTCCTTCCAGATCTGACTTTTCCTTCAACCTTTTTCAGGTAAATGGAACCCGGTCAGCTCATAACACTTGAGAAATTTAAACTTTGTGATTGGTTTGGTGAGCATATCATATGCATTTTCGGAGGTATGAACCTTCAATATCTCTATCTCTCCATTTTCAATTTTTTCTCTGATAAAATAATATTTTATGTCAATGTGTTTTGTCCTTGTGTGGTATTGTGGATTTTTGGATAGATGAATAGCACTTTGGTTATCACAATACAGTTTAATTACTGTTTGATTGATGCCAAAATCTTTCATCAGTTCTTTTAGCCACAATCCTTCTTTTTCTGCTTCTGCCAATGTTATATATTCTGCTTCTGTTGTTGATAAAGTTGTAAATGACTGTAAGTTAGCTTTCCAACTTAGCATATTAGGACCATATAAAAATACATAACCTGTTAGAGATCTTCTTTTGTCCAAGTCCCCTGTAAAATCAGAATCCACATAACCATATAGCTCTAGATTAGAATTAGTTATGCTTTGATATGTTAGCTTGGCATCTTTTGACCACAGTCGGTATCTAAGTATCCATTTAGTAGCTTTTTCAATGTCGTTTACCAGGATTAGATATGTATTTGCTTACCAAGCTAGCACAATAGGATAGATCAGGTCTTGTAGATATCATTAGATACATAAGACTACCCATTGCTTGACTGTAAGGTACATTTTGTATCTGATTTAGGTGTTCCACGTCAGTGGTGAATTAGTTGAGGATAGTTTGAAATGTTGTGCAATAGAGATAGTGATTGGTTTGGCATGCCTTAAGTTAAACCTTTTTAAGATCTTTTCACAGTAGTTTGACTGTTTTATGGTTAGAATAGATGACTTTCTGTCTCTTTCAATTTCAATCCCTAGAATCTTTTAGACTGCCTCATATCTTTCATGTCAAATTCTCTCTTTAGGAGATCTTTAACATGATTTAAATCTTCCTTTGAGCTCCCAGCTAGTAGCATGTCATCAACATAGAGAAGTAAGTAAACCTTATTTTTGTAGGAATTTGTGTTAATATATGCACAAATATCATTGATACTTCTTTGAAAATCAATACTCTAAATGTAGTTATTAAACCTTCTATACCAACATCTAGGAGACAGGTTGAGTCCATAGATAGATTTATATAAAAGACAGTATAGACCCTCTTTTCCTTTAACCTTAAACCCTTTAGGTTGAATCATATAAATAGTTTCATCTAGGTGTCCATGTAAAAAAGTTGTTTTTACATCCAGTTGATGTGGTTCAAGGTTTTCTTGAGTAACCAAAGATAATAGGAGTCTAATAGAGGTCTGTTTAACTACTGGTGAAAAAAATCTCAGTTTAGTCAATGTCTTCTCTCGGTGTAAAGCCTTTAGCCACTAGCCTAGTATTATATCTAGGATTTTGATCATTAGAGACACTTCTTTTACCTTGTAGATCCACTTGGATGCTTTAGGTATTCATCGTTTAGGAAGAGGAGCTAGGGACCATGTGTCATTCACACTTAGAGAATGCATTTCCTTATTCATAGCTTCTATCCAACTTCTAGCTTCTGGACAACTTACTGTCTCTTCAAAACTAGTTGGCTCTTGGTCACTAGGGACCACAGTAGCATTTAAAACTAGGTTCACATAGTTAGTTTCAAATACCTAACTGAAGGAACTATTACTCTTCTCGGTCTATACCTAGCTAAAGAGTATTGACTCAAGTGGTTGGTCTACTAAACCACCAAAGAAAGGAGCTTCAACAAATCAGGAAGAGCTTCAACGTTTCCTATCCTCTGAGTAGATGAGATTTGGTGTAACATCCCGAAATTTAAGATGATTTTAATTTAATTATCTAAAATGAATTAAGTAAAAGTTGGATTATATTGGTTAGGGATGTTAATTTTCTTTTTGGATTGGAAATTTTTTTGATTTTGTGGAGATTTGATTAAGAAATTATATACATATATATATATATATATGTGTGTGTGTGGCTATATATATGTAATTACTTTGGTTAAAAGATAATTGGTGAGAAGAAAGTGAATATCTAATTTGATTTAAAAAAATATTTGATTTGGTGGGAATTTAAAAATAATAATAATAATAATAATAAATTATATATTTATTTATAAAATAGTAATATTATTATTTATTAATAATAAATTAATATTATTATTTATTTTATAAATATGTATTTAGGGTTGCATTGAAAAGTGTGAAAGTTATAAAAAACTTACAATTTTCTTCTTCTTCAGCCCCTTCACTCTGCACCACACACCCTCCCTCTGTGTTTCTTTTTGTCGGTTTCTGCCATGTGCTCCGCCCAACCACCGCGCTTCTCCATCCGTCGATGCTGTTTAATCTTTCGAATTTGATTTGCCCGTTGTCGCTCACGGTCCGCCGTTAGTTATATGGGTAAAGTATTGGGTATTTTGTTTTGGATTTTTTTGGATACCCAATAAAGTTAAATTGAGAATTAATTTGGAAATTATTCTTGGTTAATTGAAGGTGATTTTGGAGTTATTGTTAGAATTAACTCGTAGTGTTTCTCCTACGAATTAATTAGAGCGTCGACAACGAATTGGTGAGATTAAAAAACTATTTGAAGAGTTTAAGGGTAAATTTGATTAATAATTTTTATGGAAAAATTGTTAATTAAATTGTTATGTATAGATTTGACTTGGAGCTTCATTGGGGAATTAATTTGTAGAATTTTCCCTACGAATTGAATTGAAGTTTTCGACGACCAATTGGTAAGTTTAAGAACGGATATCGAATGATTAAAGTTGAAATTAATTAATAATTTTATGAAAAATTATTAATTAAATGTTTTATGTTTAGGATCAATTTGAGGGAGAAACTCAAGCAAAAGTAATTAACGACATCTCTAGGTAAGGGACTTACTACTGGTTAATCGACAAGGATATTTAGGTGGCAGTAAGAATACTTATGTGACATCTAAGTTGTTTGATTTTGTGATATGATGAATTAATGGAATAGATGACGAGATTAAGTTATTTAAATTAATAATTTTATTGAAAAATTATTAATTAAAATTGGAGATGTGAGGGATGCTTCTTCTGAATCCACGCCTTAGGTGCATAAGGTGAAAGAGATTGAATGGTTTGCATGTGTTACTCTATGGATACAAAATAACAGTGTGATTTAAATGTGTGCATTGAGCCATAACTTCTTTGGAATGTTTTATTGTTAGTTATGCTTTAGGGTTGATATGGGAAACCTTATAACATGACACTTGGTTTCGTGGTTAGAATTTTGGGTATGTAATAGCTGGTTAGGTTTATTGTATTGTGGCACGATGCTTGGGTACTTTTGTATAATTAATTGTGTGGTTTATGCATGGCCTTTCGTACCTTATGAAATCTGTAAAACATGTTAACTGTACCATGAGGAATAGATTATTGTTGTGATTGCTTTACTTATTGATTGTGGTTTCGTTGGATTATGGTGTCTGTTAACTCTACGTATTAACTTTGTGTACTTCGTTTGTGGGACTGGTTGAAAAGCGTGTGTGGCGTGTGTCATGTGGGTCAGGTTGACAAGTCCGTGTGGTATGTGCATGACATGATTGCTTTTGCATGTGGTCCCACAGATTTGCTAGGACGACCTTGGCATTGTGCTGTATGGGTGTTCCTACCAAACCATTTGACTGTGTGTCGTAGAGTACAAGTTAATAGAGAGTTAATGGTCACCTAGTGGGCTCGATGATGTGCTTATGATAAACTGTATGTTTATGGTTTGTGTTATAAACGGGTTATTAAGTATCAATGCATAACTCGTATGTCAAGCTTAACTGTATGGTACACTGACATGACATGTTTGATTATGTGACGAATTGCTTGATACTGATTTAAGTGGTGATTATGTGGTGAGTTAACTAAATGACTTAGTTAACTGTTGATGATGGTTATGTGAGGAGTTAACTGAATGGATTAGTTAACTGTTAGTGATGGTTATATGGTGAGTTAACTAGATGGTTTAGTTAACTGCTGGTGATGGTTATTGAGTTAACCGAATGGACAAACTCCTGAGTTAGTTGTTGGTGATGGGTTAACTATGTTGAGACGGACTGAATGGCTATGTGACGGTCTGTTAGAAAGGATTGCTGTTGAAAACCCGTAAAACAAGATAAATGTGTGAGGTGATTTATGGTTCTCATTTTTTAATTAAACTTCATATGTGTGCTTATGAATGTTTTGGTCTAAGATTGCATGTTTTGGGACTATGGTAGCTTGTTAACTTTACCTATTAGCCATGTTGTACTCCATATGTGGGACGGGTTCACAAGTGGTATACGTTTAATAGAAAATTAACAGTTCACCTAGTGGGCCTAGTAGTGGGTCCCTTACTTGGTATTTTTGTACTCACCATTTTTCTGTTTATTTTTCAATTAAGTATAAGGAAACCGACGAAGGACATAAAGGATTAGTGACCATGCCATCGGGGACTATATTGACTAATGCTTTTGCAGCAGTCTTCAGGATTTTATGTTTCTTTAACTTCTGAAAATTGCATGTTTTATTAAGGACCCGAACATCAATAGTTTTACATTGTTTTATTGATTTATTTGTTTGTTTTCCTACAAAGAGCTTTCCAATTGTTTAAAATCATGAAAAGGTTGTAATTACAAAAGAGTTTAGTGTGATTTGTACACCACCAAGAAGCTCTATGTTGCATCACAATCCTAAAAGAATCAAAAGAAATAATTGTATCATCAAACGTTCTTTTATTTCTCTCAAGCCAAATACACCAAGAAGGGAGCGAACAACACAGTTCCAAAGAATATTTCCTTTAGAACGGAAAGCCTTGGGGCAAAGAGCTTTGGACAAACAATCAATCTATCTTACCAGGAAGACAATGGTTTAGGCTAAACAAGCTGAAAACAAGAGACCAACCTCTCCTAGCAAACTCACAGTGAAGAAATAAACGATCTAAAGTCGCTTCCTCTTTACAGCAAAGGCAACACATGGAAGGTTTAAGGGTCGTGTTGATGAGCTTTCTTTGAAGTTTGTCTTGAGTGTTCAGACTCCAATAAGCAAGGGACCAAATAAAGAACTTTACCTTTTTTTGGTGATTCAAATCTCCAAATGGTGTGAAAGAGAGGGAAACTGACGGACGCGAGGTTTTGGTTAAATTAAGAAAGGGGGATTTTGTAGTAAACTTGCTTAATTTATCCACCGTTCATTTAATGCTATCCTTCTCCCTTTTTGGAGACCATGAATTAATCAGCTCAAAAATTGCAACAACATTGGTACGTACATTCACTGTTCGAGATATTCCTTATAAGCCCCAAAAAATCCAAGACTGAGTATCACTACACCAACAATCAGCAACACAAGAATCTTTATTCAGCAAGATAACAATATATCTGGAAACGTTTGGGAGAAGGGAATTGTGTCGCATCAACTATCCAACCGAAGTTTAATATTTTTACAATCCCCAAGACAAAGTTGGAAAACCTGAAGAAAGCATCTATATGCCTCAAAATGCCAGCCCACAATCTATATGAAAATCCTTTCTTTGGTGGTTTAGTAGACCAACCACTTGAGTTCGAGCCATAGATAGATAGAATAATTCTTCTCCATAAAGCTTCTTTTTTTGTATTAAACCTCCACAGCCACTTAATTAAAAGAGCTAATTTTTTTTGGTAAAGAGACCCAATCCCGAGACCTTCGTAGCCAATTGGAAGAGCAGTAATATCCCAGCTGACTAAGTTTGCTAGAGGTTTAAACACTCCTCCGTTCCAAACAAAATCCCTTATTATCTTTTCCAACCTCTTGATGATACCAAGCGGAGCTTGCAAGTGGGAAAAAAAGTAACTAGAGAGATTATTTAAGACTGACTGCGCCAATGTTAACCTCCCACCTTTTGAAGGAGATATACTTTTTCATTTATCAATTTTAAGGCTAAGATGGTCCATAAGGCCATTCTAAACCTCCTTAATGACACGGGCCCCACCAATAGAAAAGCCTAAGTAAGAGAAAGGGAGGGAATCCACTTTACAACCAAAATTTGTGGCAAACATTTCCAAGTCCGTGTTGTCTATATTGATACCAATGATAGAAGTTTGACCACATTAATGGAAATGCCAGCACTCATAAGGAAAAGGTTGACTACCGCCAAACCTCTAAGTTTCCAGGCTCCCACTCTAAGAAAAAAAGAGTATCGTCAGCGTATTGGAGGTGAGTCAATTTGACCTTTGGATTGACGAGAGTAAAACCTTTTAAAGTCTATTTTTTTTTCACTACAATAATGGATCAAACTAATTAAGGCATCTTCCACTATAGTAAAGAGAAATAGAGCAAAGGGATCTCTTTGCCGAATACCTCTTTTTGCTAATATCTTTCCTCTAGGTCTTCCATTAACAATAATTGAGAAGTTCGTTGAAGACAGACAACCCCATATCCATTTTCTCCATCTATTACTGAAGCCTTTGAGTTTCAAAGACGTGTCCAGGAAAATCCAATCCACTTTATCATATGCTTTCTCAAGGTCCAGCTTCAAAAGAGTACACTTTTTCTCCCTTAGGCGCCAGTCATCTACAGCCTCGGAAGCAATCAGAGTGGCACTCAGAATTTGCCTACCTTCCACAAAGGCCACCTGGGATTCATTGATTATCAATGGAATGACGTTTTTAAGTCTCTTTGCAAGCACTTAAGAGATGATTTTGTAGAGAGAAGTAATGAGACTCATAGGTCTAAATTCAGTTACACGAGTCGTCTTTTTTTTTTTTTTTGGAATAAGGCACACATAGGTTTTGTTGCATCTCTTGTTGTCAATACCATTTTTGAAAAACTCTTGGAACACTCCTACTATGTCAGACTTCAAAATGTTCCAAGATTTTTTTATAAAGCTCACCTGTCATTCCATCGGGGCTCAAAAAATTTCGACCACCCATATCAAAAATTGCTTCACGGATTTCCTTTTCAGTAAAAAGAGATTCAAGAGAATTAACGCCCTACAAGCTAAGAGATTTCCAACCAACATCATTACAAATGAATGGGTGAGGAATTCTTGATCCATAGAGGTTTGAGAAGAAGGAAAGGATCTCCTTCTCAATTTTCTTTTCTGTCACTAGAGCCTTGACATCACTACTTTCGAGTTGCGAAATTAAAATTCTTACTCTTTCTTGTAGAAACTCATCTATGAAAGAAATTTGAGTTCTCTTTCCCTTCTAGCAACATTGAAGTTTACACTTTTGAGCCCACAACCTTTGCTCTTTAATAGCTAAGTCAAGCAACTCTTTCCTACATACCCCTTTTTCGGATTGCATCTCCATTTAAAGTAGTGGAGTCTTCCAGCAAATCTAAAGAGTTGATCTTATCCACCACGCACTGTTTCTGGGAGAAGATGTTGCCAAAGATCTCCTTGTTTCAGGTTTTTAAAATGACCTTTACTCTTTTGAGCCTTTCCATAAAATAGTAGATTAGCCAACCATCCACCTTCAGGCTACCCCACCAAACCTTCATATTTTTTAGAAAGAAATGACGGTCCAGCAACACATTTTTAAATCTAAAAGGAGTAGGTCTCCACGATTGAGAATCCAACCTTAGAAAAATTAGAAAGTGATCTGAAGTTGTTCGAGGCAGCCTATCCCACTTCACCTCTCTAAAAAAATCAACCTAACTGAAGAAGAGAAAAAATCTATCAATCTTTAATGTT
Source organism: Cucumis cinereus (assembly GCA_037974625.1). Lineage (NCBI taxonomy): Eukaryota > Viridiplantae > Streptophyta > Magnoliopsida > Cucurbitales > Cucurbitaceae > Cucumis > Cucumis cinereus. Next base: position 4,434,210 of record JBBPDJ010000014.1, read on the forward strand.
GTCGACCTTAGTTCAGATCTAGACCAAGAAAATAATCCATTGCTGAGAGGTATATCAGTTAGCTCCATATGCTCCAATAAATTATTAAAATTATGCATACTTCTGGTAACTCTATCTCCCGAGCTTTTCTCCTGAATTCATCTAACCATGTTGAAATCCTTTCCTACACACCAAGAATCGTTACATAACCCAAACATACTCGTGAGCTCCCACCAGAAATCATCTCTGCGCTTATAGGAAGAAGGACCATAGACACTTGAAATCCAACCAACAAACCCAAAGTTTGTCAAACAATGAATAATAAGAGTGAACTGACCTCCTTCTACATCATTATAATACCACCCAAGACTCCAATTGCGTTCAGGGCCACCTAGCCAATGTGACGACTGCTCCAAATTGACTTAATCAACTTCCTATATACCTTCTCAAGCTTAGACTTTTGAAGAATAACAATATCTGGGTTATATTTCACAATTATATCTTTGACTAATACTCTTTTTAGGTGAGCATTTAGGCCCCTAACGTTCCAGGAAAAAACTAACATGGGGAACTAAGAGGGCTCCTAGACGTATTACCTCTGTCTTCTAAGGTTTCCTTCTCCCAATTACTTATCAGAGCTTTCACTTCTCTTATCAGCTTTTTAGAGCTATTTGAGGTCATTCCCTTCTTTTACGCCTTGCCTTTTCTTACTATTGGACGAATACAGAGATTATGTTTCAGCAAAACTAAGACTATTTCCTTGCTAAAGGGGAAAGGATTATGTTAAGATAGCTCTAGTTCCATTTATGTCTCGCTCTCTACATCTACCTCCTAAACTTCCTTAATCAGAGTGGGAAAGGTATCTTCAACTAGAACTAACTGTTGGCCTTCTTCATCTGATCTGACTACTGTTTCCTCACTTTCGAACTGACTATTGAATTCTGCTGAGCAATCCGACATCTCTTCCACCTTTTCTTCGTCTAATGAGGCATATATGTTTTTCGACAATCGTTGGCACCCTCTGGGAAATTGACGCTGGCGATGAAGAATAAAGGTATTTTTTCTTGCTCGTGGAGCCGATTACGCTTTTCTGAAAAAAAATGGCAGATCTCGTCTTTTTCGACAAACTTCATTTTTTTGTATATTTGAACTTTTCTGTATTTTGAACAAGTTTGGATCATATTATCATAATCAGACCTCTCTTTAATAATTCCTTCCTTTGGGGCTTCATAATAAATTGGCTTATCTTCAGTGTTGTCCTCTATAGCTATTTCATTTCCTTTTGTCTTAGCTCGACCCACTTTTACGTCGAGGCCCAATAAGGTCTGCTTGGATGCCAAATTTGAAACTAGTTTTTATCCATATGTTTCTTACTTCTTATGTGCTGAAGGACAGACCTTACCGACATCCACTTTTCCATACCAAAGGCTTCAAGAGGAGATGTCACATCAAGAACAACATTGTGTCTGGGTTCTCCACTCTCCATATATCCACAGGGTTCAAACTCAGGTTCCTTGGTCATTTAAAGAACTTTACAGTTTCCTTCAACGAAAAAGTCTCATGGATTTCGGTGACTTTATCAATTAAAATTTTGGAATCTTGGAACGTGACTATTTGGATTTCGGTGTGTCTTACTTCTTATGCACTGAACTTCTCCCAACTGTTGCTTTTGATTCTTGTAGGGATTACAATATTTTCTTTTTTCCCAGATTGAATAACTTTCAAAATTTCCGAGAAACTCTTTCTCTTATTGGTTGTTTTCTGATTCAAATGAATCCACCATTAGAAGAACACTTTCTAAAAAATATTTGTGGCTTGGGGGCATGCAGGACTTCCTCCAGCGTATCTATCAACCACATGATGATAATCTCCTCTCCAAGTAAAACGTAGATTATATTCTGATGGGATTCACATATTCGAATCACCCTTCCTCGGCTCTTTCTATCGAATTCACATGTGAAGGATTTGTTTTCAATCCTTGTCGAGAGCTTTCTGTTAACTTCCATCTCAAACTATCAACCAAAGACGGAACCGCTAAGTTACCCACGACAGAGATGACAGACTCATTGCAGAGAGAGAACTTTTTTCTTTTAGCATAACATAATATATTATTACTTTATATGCAATTCTTATGTGTTTGTATTTGTTTTGTAGGAACTCGCCATGGCGTAGCACTCTGAATGCCAAGTTGGAATGCCTTTGAATGTTTTCTAGTGAACTTTCAACTTTTTTATTCCTATTTTTAATAGAATGTTGTGGACTTTTTTTCCTATTTTTTATTCCATATAGAATGCTTTGGACTTTACGTCTTGGTCTTTCTTTGCACTCTGAATTGGTCAAATTCTTTTACAGCTTTGCGGCTCTGAATTTTTCATTCCATATTAATGTTTATAAGTCAAAGTTTAATTTAAGTTATTCGAATTGCGTTAAATGTATTGGTAATTGATTACATTATTATAACTAAATTTATCAAATGTTGTTTTATTGTTTTTAATCTTATTAATTTTTTCCAATTTGACCATCAATTTGATACTTGTAAATGTATACAATCCGCTGTCCCAACCCGACCCAACCCAGATTTAATGAGTTCAGTTGATCCTTGCACATTGAACCATAGGGTTTAGTTTTCGCCAACCCAATGACCTTTGGATTGATCCATAATTTTTCTCCACCCTTGGGTTGGTCCATAACCCATAATTTTCCTTCATCCCTGTCCAACTCGACTGATGTACACCCCTAGTTTCCATATGAACAAAAGCCTTCTTTTGCTTCTCAATCAATCCATCAAGCCCGTGATAGTTTCATTGCATCTTTCAATTCAATCAAGATTAATGGAGTTTCATCGTAATCGATTGTGAGTGTGTGTAAGAAGAACATAGTGATAGTGTCGAGGAATGCAACGGAGTGAAGCCACCGTCGTTTTTTGTTGGGCTGGATAGAATCTTCGAGCTTCGTTTGTCTTAATCGCACTCGAGTTGTGACTTCGTGAGGTAGGTAAACGGGTCAAGCTATTTGGATTACTACTGTGTATATCTTGTTTTATTTGGGAATGTTGTATTGCTAATAGCTGAAAGAACTTGAAAGTTTCACGACTATAGACTTTACAACTATCGGTTTATAAACGAAAATTTTTAACCAATTTAATGATGGGTTTTAAGATACACATTAGGTTCTTTGATTTCATAGTTCCTATGTTTATTAGATGATAGTTATCGCCTGTGCTCCTTAAAACTCAACGAACAATAAAGTGCAATATTTTGTCTTTAAGGGCTTAAACACAAGGCAAAAAAGCACTATATAATGTACTACGTTCAGAAGAGAAAGCATAGTTGAGGTGAAAATTTGAAAAAAGAAATAGAAACTCCTCATTGTTGAGAAGAGAAAGCATAGTTGAAGTGAAAATATGAAAAAAGAAAAGAAAAACCCCTACTTGTTTGGTTAATAAAGAAGGAAAATCCCTAACTATTGCAATTTTTTTAAAAAATAATGAAAAGCCTCACGGCATAAGGTTTTGAGCTTATTTACAAAGTGTTGCCATCTATAACTTGTATGGGCTAGGCTCGTTTAAGACTTGGATGATTTCTCATTGGAAAGCACTAGGTAGTACTTTACTAATTGAGAGGTGAATAATAGATTTGTTTTTGTTGTAATCAATTTCTAGATAACTGTTAGATTAAGTCGTAAAATGAAGTTCATTTGATATTTTTGGCAGTTTCTTGAAAGATGCAGGAAGAGAAAAGACCACGGTCAGAATTCAATATTAGTTTCAAGTTAATTCACTGAGTTGGTCATGTCCTGTCGAGTGTCAATTATCTTTGTTGCTACACTTCTTTATTTTAGCTTATTAAAGCATTGTGTAATATGAAAAAAATTGTTTTCTAGCATTGTGTAATATGAAAATTTTTATGATCTTTTCATTATAAAACAAAAGTTGGGGTCTGAACCCTTTTTGGTTTGAGAAAATTTGGTTAGAGCACCATTCTTTTATCCCTAATATTTCCTCATAGTGGACTGTGATGGTTCTAGGTAAGTGGGAAGGTTATCGTTTTACACTGTTGGCCTTGCTTTCTCTAGAGAGGCTTTTGGGCTTGGTTTTTTTGTATGCCATTGTGTTATTTAATTTTTTTTTCCTGTGGAATAACTGTTGTTTCTATGATAATAATAATTAAAAAAAACCTCCAAATGTGTTTAGTGTCATAGTGGGAAGAGAATAAATTATTACATAGTGAAGAACAAATTTTAGATGAGAGATTTCTAATGCCACGTTAGAAATTATACAAGTCTCTGTGATAACTTTAGGTCTATGGATTTATTGAGTCTAATTGCAAAACGATTGATAGCAAGACATTCTAAGTCAAGAATTCTACTTGATTGGAAGAGGAAAGGCCCGAAATTTGCTTAAATTGTCACTGAGCTTTAAGAATGTGAGTATTATCGTACATTAACCTAAGTCACCAAACTAAATTGCACGTGCTTCTTAGAATATGTTGTTATTATACTCAATAAATATGTAAAAGTTGAATTTTGAAACACTTCATCATTTCATAATTGTGCCTGTTTAAGAAACTTGTGCTTTATTTGGTCACAATCTACCGTCCAGTTTGTTAATCCTACTTCAAGACATCAATTTCCATTTCTCCATGTACAAGGAAAACATAGATTAAATGAAGGAATGACGAAGAGATTTAGTCTATCTAGAGTTGTGTTTCAGAATGAAGAGTCAAATACTGATCCAAATCCTTGAAGGTAGGGGATTTTGCTATCAGAACCTTGGAACATTGAAGCTGCACGTGAGGAAGGTCCATTCTAGCCTTAAACACAATGCACAATAACATGGAATGATGTCTAGGTAATGACATTAGTCAACACTATTTTATCGTAAAGAGTATCTAAGGCAAAATGATCACTTCTTCAAGACTCTCAACTACCATAGATGTACAAACCCCTTGAGCATCAAAGGTGCTACTAAGTCTTTAAATAATCACTTTTATTAAGAACAATCTGAAAGCATTTGAAGTCCCAATTATCTTCTCTTTTGATGTCGTGAAGTTTATTTATATATTAATCTTTCAGGCTCCCCCTCTTATATGAACTTACGAAGATTAATTCTTTTACTGATTTAGACTAAGAATCTTGGAGAATTCTAGGAGAAGAAGTATTTTTCAAAATTGGAGAAAATGATAACAATGCTCCCTTTAAATAGACCCAAAGCTGAAGGGTTTGTTCACACCTACTAACTAATCCTAACCTCTTTAAATAGACCAAAGAGGAAGTGCTTTTTCACTTCTAATTTAATTTAGGAAAATATCAAAACAAAAGGGAAGGAAAATACAATTGGTCACATACAAGAAATTATCCAAAATGTCCCTAAATAATTTACCTCACGTTTTAAAGGTATGCATGCTTTTTTTCTTTCTTTTTTTTTTCTTTTCTTTTGTCCTTAAAGTTCAAAAACCTATAGAAATCATTGGATGGAGACCGATTTCGCATGCAAATGCCACTCCATTAAGATGCCCTTTTATCACCCTAATTATAGATAGCCTCTCAAGGATGCCTTTAGGGGGTGTTTGGAGAGCTAGAAGGTAAGAAAGATTACTGGGCAAAACAAAGAAATGTTGGAATGTGTGTCAAATTGAGGGTGAAACAAATATGAAATCGTAAAAAGTGAAAATGATGGAAAATAGAGTTTAATTAAAAACTGCTGAAAAAAAATGAGTTTGATATTACAATTTAGGCTCAAAACGCTCAATCCAAACATGAGTTTTGGATTACATTACAATGTATTTGATAAGTCTCTGAGTCTTAAGGTTTATTCTAGAAGGAATAGGAGAGGAGAAAATTAGTTATGGGGACCATAGGAATATTGTTATTAGGGTCAGTTTGTTAGGCCAGTTTGCTATTGATAAAGCCTAAGCTTCAATTTATTTATCAACAACTGGAGAAGGCTTAGAGAGCTTCCCAATCTCCACAATTCTCAACGAAAATCCCACAATAATAAGTGTCTACGCCAAAAGATGCCCCCATCTTCTCTAGCCCAAATCTACTTAAACAGAAATAACAAACCGGCCTAACAAACTAAATAACAAACTAACCTAACAAACTGGCCTAACAAATTGAATAACAAACTGGCCTAACTAAAAATATTCTTATGGCCCTAATAACTAATTTCTTCCTCTTTTATTCCTTCTAGAATAAACCTTAAGACTCGGGGAGTTATCACTAATTGCCCCCTAAAGAGCCACCTTGTCCTCAAGGTGAAAATCAGGAAAGAGATCTTGGATAACATCAACCTGCTCCCAAGTGGCGGTTAATGTTAGCTACCTTAGTAATTGTCGGTTCCATAGCTTGTGCTTCTGAGTCTTCTCCTTGTATATTTGTATCACCATTTAAGTCCTCTTCGTCCTGCATCACAACAATATTCAGTTTTTCTTCTTGCAACGGTGACGGGGACTAAATTTCTCATCACATTTGAAACATAGCTCTTTTTCCTTCTTTAATCGTAGCTCAGAATCCAAAAGTCTTCGGTATGGTTGTAACATGATGTCTTTATTTTCAAATGACGAAATGATCGTGGTTGAAGACTCTTCGAAAGAAAATTTTTTGCTAGGGTTGATTGTGATTGTTCGTGCAGCTACCGAATGGTCATTGGATCCTTCGGCGTATTTGATTTACTTGGGCTTGGGTCCAGCTCACTATTCTTAAATCGTTTAAGTTGATACTGTTGGTCAGCCTCAATGATTTGGGCCATCATCATTTTATTCTTAAGGCCCACTGGGTTTAACTTTCTCATCTCACTCTTAATTTCCTCCTTAAGCCCACAAGCAAACTTACTTTCTAGGGCTGCATCACTCATATCTTTCAATCCAGCCGAGAATTGCTCAAATTGTCGTCGATGATGGTCTCTTGCTAAAGCTTCATCAATTGTGTGTGCTTATCAGCTTGATCCAACAGTAGAAATCGTTCCCACAGTAATTGTTGGAACTCGTTCCAACTTATTATTGAATTTATGCCCTCCTTCCATTGAAACCAGTCAAAAGCTTCACTTTTCAAACATAGAACAATAGCATTCAATTTATCTTTCTCTGTTAAGTGATTGACTACAAAATACCTCTTTACACGATGTAACCATCCATCAACATTCTCACCCTTTTCTCCTTTAAAAATCGAAACTCAAGCTTATTCCATATCAAACAACGGAACGTCCTTATTATTGGGAACCCTCCACGCACTTAACCCTTCCGACACCAGGTGAGTATTCTGATCCCCTGAACCTTCTACCATGGGTCTTTTACCTTTACCAGTAATTATCCGTTCTGAAGATGATGCTTCTTTCGCAAACCCACTTGTAATCAATTCCATCATCTACATCCAGTTCATCAAATTGCCCTTCATCCCTACTAAATTTGTCTCAGTTTTTTGTTCTACGACTATGCATTTTGCTTCGGCTTTAGCAAACTAGCCCTCCATTTTTTTTCTCAAGAGCTATTTGTCGCTCCTAGCTTCAATGAAGTGTATCTGTACCAATCTTTCTACTATCGTGACTTGCTTTGAAAGACCCTCCATTTTTTCCTCTACTTCGATCACTCTCACTTCCATCTTCCCAACCATTCCAGAGTCCACCGCTCTGATACCAAATTGATAAAGCCTAAGCCTCTATTTATTTATCAACAACGGGAAAAGGCTTAAAGAGCTTCCCAATCTCCACAATTCTCAATGAGAATCTCACAATAAGTGTCTAAGCCAAAAGATGCCCCCACCCTCTCTAGCTGAAGTCTACTTAAATGGAAATAACAAATTGGCCTACAAATTAAATAACTAAGTGGCCCAACAACTAACAATATGCCTATGGCCCCATAACTAATTTCCTCCTCTTTTATTCCTTCTAGAATAACCGTTAAGACTCGGAGACTTATCAGTTATTTCAGTTTGCTAGGCTAGTTTGTTATTATAGTTTGTTACGCCAATTTGTTATTTCAGTTTGTTATTTACGTTTAAATAGACTTGAGCTAGGAAGGTGGGATCATCTTTGGGCTTAGAAACTTATTGTGAATTCTCATTAAGAATTGTGAAGATTAAGAAGCTCTATAAGCCTTCACTCATTGTGGATAAATAAATTGAGGCTTACCCTGTATCAATTCCGTATTAGAGGGGTGAATTCTGGAATGGTTGGGAAGATGGAAGCGAGAGTGATCGAAGCAGAGAAAAAAATGGAAAGTCTCCTCAAGCAAGTCACAACTAGGGGTGTGCATGGTTCGGTTTGGTCCGGTTTTGGGTCGAACCAAGGACCAAACCGAACCTCTCAGTTTTCCTACACATTGAACCATTGAAAACCAAATTTCATCAGTTTTGGTTATTGAACAAAAATAATTTTTCTCGGTTTAGATGGTTCGGTTCAAACCGTTTAGAAAAAAGAAAAAAACACATCAAATCATTCTTAAGTTGGGGTTCAGCCTAAAGAAAAAAATAATAACAAAATTTTTTTGCCGAGCTTTTTGTGAATTAGTATATATATTTTTATTAATATAAATATTGATATAATTAATATAATAGGTTACGGT
>JBBPDJ010000014.1:4444412-4459303 GCA_037974625.1 Cucumis cinereus
TTTTTTTTTGTGCACTTTACTAGATCCTTGGTCGATGCAATTATTTTAATTTTAATGCAAAGTTAACGTTTTTTATTATTATAAATTAAGTCTTCGTTTGTGTTGTGATTTTCTGAGCTCATGTAATTCTCAATATATTATTTCGTGATCATGATCCATTCCACATCACATCAGGCTGAACCCTGAAATCAAGACCAAAAATTTTAATGTAAATAAGTTAAAGAAGTCTTGGCTTCCTTCTTAAAAACCTTATCTTTAAGTTTTTTTTTTTTAAAAAAAAAATATGACAAGTAAATAACCTTATTCATTAATTTCTTTATTTCGTTATATACATATAATAACAAAAATTTAAGATAAATTTCAGTTACATAAATAACCTTAAATGGAAGGAAGACATGTATGTAAATAAATGTGGTATTAATTAATCACACCACCAAGTTTAGGGGGGAAATTGTTGGGATGGCCTCTTCCAAGACGTGAAAATGAAAAAGGGTCTACATTTGAAAAATTGTCTTTTGTCGATGTCAACTATGTGTGAAAGTATCGATTTGTTCTTAGAACGAATGTAAGGGTTGGACACTACCATGAATTCTCATTTCTTCATCTCGCTTGTTTCTTTCTGTCGTTCCTCAATTCACTTTTATTGAGAAACTCCATAATCACAACTGTGTACCTCAAACATTGAGACTACCTAGTTGGAACAATTGACTCTAGGATTTTATATATAACTCAGCTTAGCACCTTAAATTTTAGGAAAAAAATCCTATTATTACTACTACCGCATGAACAGAATAAGAAAATATTAGAGAAATTAAAAAAAAAAACAATAAAACTAGGAATACAATAATTTACGTGTAAAAACTCCAAAAAAAATTGCGGTGGGTTGCACTTTTAGGCATAATTATTAATTGCATAGTAAAACTTTAAAAAAATAGCAAATAAAGAAAAATCTATAAGTGCAATAGACTTAATTGCTAACAAACTTCAACCAGTGAAATGATTGATCATTAATAGACTCTAAGAACTGGATTTAAATTTTGGCTATAACTTCAAAAGGTTCCATATATCTTCAAAATATTTTGTTTTGTAGTATTTTTGTAAATATTTTGTGTTGACCATAGACGAAAGAAAATTAAGCTTATTATATAATTTTTAACCTCTTAATGCTTAACTAACGTATATTGATTTCAGTTGAGCAAAAGTGTTTTTGCACGTACGTACTTCATCTAATATTTTAATCATTATCAATATTTAGAGAAATCTTATTGTAAAGAAAGGCAAGTTAACCCTAACCTTATCATGACTTGCTTCCACCACATCTCCTCTGCAAACAATTACCAATTATTTAACTTATATTATTTAATTTAGCTTTTCTTCATTGGGAAGTGTTTGTTGTCACTCTTACATTCGTTCTATATTATGACAAAATTCAAAATAGGGGCATCGTGAAATGAAACAACATATGCAACGTGGAGGGTTATTGAAGGTGGGATTCTTTGTTACTGAATCAAATATCTATTTGGAGGATGTTGTGTACCCATTTTCACTCAAACTCTCCATCACAATTCTTCAGACTACTGTTCTGGATTCTTATACATTTCAGTGTTTTCTTTTTTCTTTCTACTTTTTTTTTCTTTTAAAAAAAAGGAAATGTTAGATCTAAATATTTTTTCCTCGTTACTTTCAAAAATATTGTGACAATTTAGTATCTCACAATTTCAATTAAATTATTAGGTTTTTGTCAATTAAATCCCTTCATTTAAAAGTTTATAATCGAAATTTTTAATTTAGTGTAATAGGATTCTTAATATCATTTAGAAAGGTGTCTTATACGTCTCTAAACTTTTATTTTTTATCTATAACAAATATTTAAGTTTTCAATTTTGTGTCTGTGTATAGTTTTTTTTTATGTAATCAATATATTGTTAAGAAATTAAGAATTTAATGGACACAAAATTAAAAGTTTAATAACACTCTACTGATACAAATATTGATTTTTATATTTAATTAGATTTATTAATTCATAAAAATGTTGAATATGTTATGAGCTAGGTAATTAGATATAAAATTTAAAACTTTGAAGATCAATTTAACATTTTTAAAGTTCAAGATTTTTTTAATTAATTTAGAGGCCTATGAGATATTTTAACGCTGGATACCTATTAGATTTCAATATAAAAGTTCAAAAATTAAATGTTTAATTTAACTTGAAAAAAAAAATTCAAGAAGTGGACAAAATTATATTTAATTTGACTCTATTAATATTGCTTTTAGCATATTCTGTTTTCGAGTCAACACTTTTTTGACTATGTACATTCAAAGTGATCGATTACTAAAAAACGATCATCGTACCATAAAAGAGTCTCTTGTATCAACCTCTCCTGATAAAATGAAATAAAATATTTCATCAAGAAATAAAGACACCGTTATTCTTATGAATACAAAATAGTTAAAATCTAGAACCAAATTTATGTTAATACATATGATGATCAGCTACAATTAAAGGAAAAATCTTTATATCCCATTTTTTTATTTCATCGTTTAATAATATATCATTGTCCTTTCTATATTTTTTACTCTTAAATGGAAGTAGTTATATCATATTAGGTTTTGACAAAATTTTAGAAGCTAAAATTAGTTGTCTTACATTAAAAAAGATTTAAGAAAGGGATGGAGTCCAAACACTATATAAAAGGAGTCTATAACTTTGGTTTTAGATTGTTGTAGTTAGAAACAATAAATTTGAGTGTGCTAATTCAGACAGTTAGGACACATGAAAAATAATTGTCTTAATAGAGTTGGTTCCTCAAAGGGTGTTGGATGTTGTTGTTTGAGATGTGCGTATTCGATATGATTCAATTACTCGTAGATTTATCATTGAAGTTCTAAGTATGCGACTTAGTGTAGGCGACGAGATTACACTATGCGGTAAAAGGATCCAGTCATTGTTGATAGCATTTGCTTTATCTTCTCGACGGATATTATTAATTAGTTTCTCAAAATTGAGATTCCTTCTAATTACTCTATTGTTCAACCATTGTCTAAGATTTTGGTTTTCTGAATTGATTTGAGGGATCGTCACCTCTTGGCTAGTAACAGGTCAGTTAGTTGCGGCTCCTCTTATGTGAAGTATGCAATTCTTCATCAAATCGACATTGCAAATTGGTACCCCTCCACTCATGCTTCCAGTGTCTCTATTGCCTTGGCAAATCTGATCTATCTTATTGAGACAAGTTTTGTTGTTGGTGGTGGTGCTTCTTTGTTCGATATTGGTTTGCTATGTTGAGTCTTGTAGCCTCAAGATTCTAATTTGATTTCCTTGTCTTTTATATAGTATTATGATTTCTCAGCATTCCACCATTTTAACTACTCAATATGCCCCTAGCCCTATTCCTAAAGTTCTTCATCTGAGCATGAAATTATTTCAAGGGTCTTATGTTCCTGACATTGTTCATAACATGTGACCCCCATGTGATGAGGATGAGATTCTTCCAAATCATCTTTGCACTCCAAAAGGAGGCCTCCTGCTTTCCCCTTACTTGAGATACATAATTCTTCATATGCTCTCTACAAAATCTCAATTTCTAAGTGATGCTATTCGTACTCTTATTGTACACCACACTGTGTTGGATTCCTTGGTTGTACATCTTCAAAGTTTATTGCCTTCCCAGGATGAAGCCTTTGCTTCTCAGGTGCCTCCTTAGTCTAATTGATTTCTTTTGGCAACCAAGGAGGAGTAATGTGTTGAGGGGGAGCGAGCAGTGTGGGGTGGTGGGTGCAATGTGTTGTGCTTCATGCCGTTTTGTGAAGTTTGTGTTGTTGGCTTCTATTGGTTGTGATGTTAAGTGAACTAGTGAACTGAATTATTTTTGTTGACGGGTGGGCTGATTTGTTTTGTTTTTTGTTGGTTAATTGTGAACTGATGGTTTATTATGGTTTTGTATTTGTTGTGTTTCTAAATGAAGCTTTGTGATGGCCGCTAATTGTTGATTTGTTTTGTTGCGATTCGTTTTGAAGTGCTTGCCGAAAAGAAATTAATTCGGCCAAAGGGAAAGTTTGTTAGAAATTTGGCTAGAAAATTTCTTTATCCTTGCCTATTTTGCTTCACAATCTTTTTCCTTTTTTGGACCTTTGAGGTCCTTCCTTATATTGATGATTTTATATGGGTTTATTTGATTCTCTTCAAAAGTGATTGTGATATAGATATATCACTTTGATCCTTTACGTGACCTAAGTAAGCAGAATGCACATTGTTTCATAAATCAATTAGGTATGTTGAGGATGCATTCTTCGTTCTTTTGATATTATGCTTTGTGAAAGAATGTCTCTGTACATGCAATTGAATCATTTGTTACTAACTCAGTGAAGAACATTGTTGACAAGAGTTATACAAGTTAGGGAGAGACTAACATTTAAAGATATTTTGAGGTTTGATATTCAGGCTTTTGATTGACTTTATTTGTTTGATGAGGGCTTAATTGTTGTTGACTTTGATTGTTTTTGTAAGTCAAACAAAAGGTGGAGAATGAATGTGGTTATGGCTATTGGTTTGTATGCCAACTAGTGTGTTGCTCGTGCGTGGTTTGGATAGCTTCCAGTGTCAAAACCATTGACTTGTTGTATGGTTTATCATTGATTTGTTTGTTTTGTCTTAAAAAAAATATCCAAAGGGGGAGATTGTTACTGCGTTTGTTGTCCAATTTTATTAAAGGTAAATTTTGAGCAAGATGCTGCACAACATGTCAAAGTTATATGTTGTAACATTGAGATCGGCAGACAAAGCTTCATCAAAGTATTCTTTCCAGATATGAAAGACTGTTTGTAGATTTGTGGAGCATTGTTTTTCTACATATCTTCAGCCTTTATTCTCCTGTAAATAATATATTATTCTCTCTAAAAATATATTTAACAAGCTAGCCATATTTATATTGTATGATTATTCTTTATATGGTTAACAGCCTCATGAGAAAAGTGTGTGTGCATTGAACGTTTTGATCTTAGGGTTTGTCTAAGCCTCAACCTTCATGTATTGTTCTTAATTGTTGTTGTGTTCCTTATTGAGGTTAAAATTTTGGTAGTCATTGTAGATCTCGAAAGACGTATGAAAAATCTTGTACTTTTCGTTGAGACTTTTTTATGTGTTAGTCATTGTAGAACTCGAGAGGAGTTTATTTTGATAGAGTATTTGGGGAGAGCCTAATATGGTGAATGTGAGGTGATCTCACTCTTAGGGGGAGTCTAAGCATTTTGTATTGAGGAGATCTCATACAAAGCTTCAAGAAGCATTTTTGTGGAAGTGGAGGAGAGCTCAAACTTAGGGAGAACCTAAGTTGAAACGTTGAAAGAGCAAGTTATATGAGAGTCTGTCAGATAAGTACTTTTGTTGTAATTGTCAAACTCTTGATATAGTGAAGTTTCGTTCCACCGGGCACGCTACCCCCTAGACGTAGGTGGTTTTGCCTCGAACTGATTTATCAATTTTTGTGTTATTATTTTTCTCCTTGCTTTCGTAACAGCCTTCTTGTCGGATATATTATTAGTGACGTTGTGCTTGACATTGTATCCTCTTTCAAATTCACCTATTGTTTTCTGTTATTTCAAGTTATTCCTATTTCGTTTTTTTCTTAGAATAATTACACGTATCCAAACCCAATGATGTAGAAGAATTACTTCATTATCTCTTAAAAGAATATGTATTAAAATAGAACTATAGATTTCACGTAACACATAAGGGCTAGTATTAAAAATAAGTATAGAATAGAAAATAAAAGAGAAGTATGAAATAGAAAGAAATGTTGTATAACAGTCACATGATAAACATAAATGAGTAGGAACATCCTTAATTGGCAAAAACGTATTATAGTCATATTTTGAGGAAGAATTCCCTATTTTGCCATGATACAAAACTTATATGCTACTATATATCTAGTGTAAAAAATCCACACTATCTTACCTAAAAAAGAAAAAAAAAAAAAACCATGACATAAATTGAAGGAAATATTATGATTGGACTAACAAAAACATTCTCAACAAAATCTTGCCTACATTTGTAAATACGTTAAAATTACTCAATTAAATTTTTTCGAGTGACTATGGGCGTGAAAAATGAAAGAGAGTGATGGGTTATTATGAATTTATAATTATTTTTGGGGAAGTTTATGTGTAAAATTTAATTTTGGAAGATAGAGAGAATAATTTTGAAGAGGGACCAAAATGGACCCATGATTTAAGCTTGAAACAAGAACTGAACTTTTTAAGTGAGAAAAGAGAGAGAGAGAGAGAGACAAAGAAAGAAAATACCCCACAAAAAACAAGTCATATTCCAAGTTGAAAATTAAATGGGTTCATTTTCATATAGTGTATACCCCACCATGGAAATCCTTGGGATTAGAGAGGTAGCCAATGAGAATACAGAGATTAGGATTATATTTAAGGTATCAACCAATGGGAAAATAGATAAGACCTTAGTATGCCCCCCCCACTCTCCCAAAAAAAAAAAAAAACAAAAAAACAAAAAAACAAAAATACAAAAGAAAGAGGGTTTCTATGTGTATGTTATTGCATGGATAACCTTCAAAGTGCAAAGGCTTGAAAGACAGATCGGTATTCAAATAGAGTGTTAAAAGAGCAAGAGGATATGGGTCATAGCCCTTAAAGCGAAAACAACAAAACATACTCTTCCCGAACCCTCCTCTACTTTTGTTCTTCTTTTCCACTTTATTCTTCACTTACAATTTCTTTTTCTCTCTACATAATTATCAGATGCAATAATTACACACAACTCCACTCTTCAATTGTAGGAAAGGAAGAAAAATGCACAATTATATATATATATATATATATATATATATATATATATATATATATATAATGTTTCTTCCGAACGACTGGTATGGTAAGTTAAGATTTAAGAGAGTATAGGACTCAAGTAGGACTTACTTCAAATTTTCATTTGGATTACATTTAACTTGTGAATTACCATAGGGTTTCTGATTGTTCGTTCTTGCTAGATCGAAAGAAGTTGAATTAAGATATGAATATAATGTTTCTATCGTCGGAGATTACCCACTAGGGATGAGCTTGGGCAAGTTAAGAATGTGATGAAAGTCACACACATTGGTTAAATAAGGAAAAAATCATTAGTATGTAAACAAAGACAACTATTTTCATTGGTCTACAAGGTTTTTATATCCAAAGTGAACAATATCATATATACTTGTATGATTGACCCAAAAATGTAAGCTTTATGAATGAATACAAATTTAATATCATTCCATCTAATATTGTTTCTCACTTGTGGGCGCTTGAAATATATAAAAATAAAAAATAAAAAAAAAGTCCAACCGATGGAATTGAATATTAATTTTGAAAAAAATAACATTGTAGTGATTTGAACACGCAACCTATTGAACCAATATGCTTTGATATCATATTAAATTATTAATTACCTCATAAATTTAAAGCTTTTAGACCAATTGATAATTTAAAAAATTGTAGAAATATATAAAGGTTTGTAGTTTTTAAGTAATGTTCTTAATTTTATTTAGGTTAAAATATCATTTTGGTCATTATATTTTTAGTTTATAGACAAAGAGAATAATATATATATATATATAAATATATATATATATATATATATATTACCGTTTTTTTTATGGTAGGAGAGTAAGTAGATAAAGAAAGTCATTGATATTGTTTTTATCCAACTTTTTAATTAATCGTAATTTTGATAAAGAAAATATATAAGTGGGCCCTTGGAGTGTGGGCCATGACTATGACACGTTGAGGGTCTCTTAAGTTAAAGCAACAACGCCAACATTTTTTCGCAAACTCACTGCTCTGTCTGACTACACATTGCTAGTTGGGTTGGGGGGGGGGGGGGGGGGGGGGGGGGGGGGGGGGGGGGGGGGGGGGGGAAGGGTGCGCATTTCTCTCGAAGTGAACTTTTTTCCCCCCCCCCCCCCCCCCCCCCCCCACTCCCTTGGCCCCTTTTTCTCTTTTCTTTTCTTTTCATACTCAAAAATTCATAAATCTAAAGCTTGAATGAAATGATGTCAAGAAAAAACATAGCAAACGCAGTAGGCGGAAAGACCGCAAGAGCCTGCGACAGCTGCGTCCGTAAACGAGCAAGATGGTACTGCGCCGCAGACGACGCTTTCCTCTGCCAATCATGCGACACCACAGTCCATTCCGCCAACCCCTTAGCCCGTCGCCACCAACGCCTTCGCCTAAACTCCTCCAATTCCCCACCCCTTAATTCCCCATCTTGGCTTTCCGGTTTCACCCGCAAACCCCGCACCCCTCGCCCCCGCCCCAAATCCGACGACCTCCTCCACGTCTCCGTCGTACCAGAGACAGACGACTCCACCTCCCACGACGACGAACATCTAGAGGATCAATTGTTGTATAGAGTCCCAAATTTGGACGTGGATGTATCGGATTTTGGTGGGGATGTGGAGAGGAATTTGGAGAGAGAGTGGTTTGATATAGAGGAGGAGTTGGGTTTGATTAAAGTGGAGGAGGATTGTTGGAGAATTGGGGAGGGATTTGATAGTGATCAGGTTGATTTTTTTATGGATTTTGAGGAGATCAAGATGCCTCCTCTTGTAGTTGGCGTTAAAAATGAAAGACATGAAGATGAAGATGATGAATCTGGAATAACCAACAAGAACAAAACAAGAGTATTGAGTTTGCGATTGGATTGTGAAGCTGTGATTGCGGCTTGGGGTAATCTTAAGTCTCCTTGGACAAATGGACAACGCCCTGATTTTGATCCTGACCAACCTTGGCCCAACTCCATGGTTTTTTTCCTACTCTTTCTCTACCAAAATTAGTAACCATTTCATTTTTTTATTTTCTGTTTTCACATTCTTGTCTTTAATAAAATATGTATTTGATTTTTTTAATCAATTTTAGAATTGGAACCTGATCTTCAAAAACAATATATATAAACAATATATTTTTTTTTTTTAATTTTCAGATTTTGAGATGGTTTTTACAACATTATAAGTTAGCAATGGAAAAATGAAACGATATGACATACAAAAAATAGTATTGTTTATAAATTTCATTTTTTTTTCTACTTCTCTCCCTCCCTCTCACTCAAATCCTTAAAAGGGTAGCAGTAGTGTTTATTAATTTGAAAACATGATATTTAGATTTATTTTGATATTGGTATAGTTTTTTTGTTCTCAAAATATAAGCCAAAATTTTAAATAGTTGTATTTTGTTTTTGAATTGAATTTATTATTTTTTATTATTATATTTTTATTGTTGTTTTGAAAATTAAACTTATTGTAAGCCCTACTTTCAAATCTCTATAATTTTTTTTATTTTTTTTATTCTTGTAAGAAAAGAAGAACTATAACAAATAAAATGAGGATTATTACATGTACCTTTTTTTTAACAAACATATGTAGGGATGAATTAATAAGTAAGAGTTGTTAAAATGTTAATGTATGATAGATGTTTGGCAGGAGGTATGTGAAGTGAGGTACGGGCACGCGTGTGGGGAATATGGGGTTCGGACGTCGGCAATGGGTGACGGAGGGAGGGAGGCACGTGTGTCACGGTACAGGGAGAAGCGGCGGACGAGGTTGTTTTCGAAGAAAATAAGGTATGAAGTAAGGAAATTGAATGCGGAGAAGAGGCCCAGAATGAAAGGGAGGTTTGTGAAGAGAACTCCTTTTGCTCCACAACCAACTCTTCCCATTATTACTATTAATTAATTAATTAAACCCTAATTCCAAAATCTTCAATCAAACTTCATTCCATGTACATTACCAAATTAGTATATACTACTCTCTTCTTCCTACTCTTAATCACAAATAAGTTTATCATATTTTAGCTTGTATAAGCTTTTTGAAAAAGCTTATAATTCAATTAGTTTTCTTATTTATATCTCATCTTCGTTAATCTTTGAATTCCTTACTATTAGTCTCTTCTCTTTCTACTTATTAATAGAGTATAGTAATCCAAAATTTGAATCTTGTTTACTACTGCCTTCATTTATGTTCTATTTATGCCGTTTATATATTTAATTTCTAAGTTTCATTCATTTCTTCACCTCTTATTGTAAAAATCGAGAAAAATAAACTTTAACTTGATGTGTGGAAATTTGAATAGAGAAGAATATTTCACTTGATTTACACTGCTCATTAATGAATTTCTTTAACTAAAGAGAAAGATATGACCTGTAAAAAAGAAGAAGATTAAACATCACAAAGAAAACCTCCGATCAATAACTAAGTAAGTGAGATAGTATAGCAAGAAGTGTTTAGAAAATTAGAGTTAACCTTTGTAGAGTTATAATGGTCTATAGATAAAACTACATGACTTAGGGTTTCTGCTTTTCCTCTTCAGAGTTTGGACTCCCTTGTTGCAAAGATTTTATTCCCACTCAATACTATGTCTAAGGGTGCGCAAGGTGTGCAAATTGCACACCCTCGACCAAGAAAGGTTTTTTTTTTTTTTTTTTTTTTAATGATAGAATGAAAAGGTTGATTTACCTCTCATGCAGTATTCAACACATGATAATCTAGAAATATCAAACGGAAAGTAGATATACCAACCAATTTTAAGTACTATTTTCACATGGATTTGTTTGGTTTGTTTTCTTATCTGCTTTCAAGAGATGTTTTCAAAATCAAAAACAAGTTTTTAAAACAATATAAAAAAAAAAAGAAAAATAGTTTCTTATATATTTTGTTTTTGTTTATGGAATTTGACATTATGAATTCAAATGGAAAATCAGTTTAAAGATATATTTGTTAACTTCACAAATTCCACTGCCATGCATACATAAATGTATGTGTTTTATTATCTACTCTCTTCTAATATTTTCAAAACTTTGCTACATTTTGAAAACTAGAAAAGGTGGTTTTTTTTTTTTTAGAATTTGACTAAAAAAATATTAGTTTTTTTTAAATAAAGCTGAAAACAATAATTGATTGATTGGGAGAAAGACAAACATACATTTCAAAAATAGAAAATAGACCTACAATTTTCCTTAAAAAAATGTCAATTTTAAAATATGATTGATTGGGTGAAACCCCTTCTTGAGAAATTTGAATCATTGTAGAAATTAGGAGTTTATCCCTTAAACAATTTGAGATAATAAAGATAAACACTCTTGACTAGAGTAGTGTATATGTGTAAAAATCAAACTTTTTTATGACTTACATGTGCCACGTCTTCATAAATTGATGTGCATCATATTGTTCTAGATGAGATTAATTAACGACTAAGCAAAAGCATTATGCAGGGCAAAACGTCCTTTGCCCAAAGCATGAGTGTTCAACTTACATATGTAACTGATAAATATACTTTAATTTATATTTTCTATTGTTGATTATGACAGGATTAACATTTACAAGTTAGTGTTTACACGAGATTTCTAAAAGAAAAAAAGAAGAAGTAATCCTGGATTGAATATAATTTTATTATACAACTTTGAGGTTTAAACAATCTCTAGCAATTGTTTGCTAAACTTAGAACTCTTAACTTCTTGTTGATTTTCTTGAATAACCTAAACTAGCCTTGTTGATCGATCTTTTTGAATCACTCATCAAAACCTCTTCTTGATCTTGTTAAAGAATCAATGTCTTACGAGTTATTTTGTTAAACTTCATATGTTTTCAAGATATATGTTTTCAATAGATATAAAAAAAATATCATGATCACATTGATTAGATAAGTGGAACATCATAGTGATGTAAGCGAGATTAACTATATATCTCCAATAGTATGAAACTTTTTAGTTGAAACCAATAACATAGTCATAATTGTTTATACTGGAAGTAAACAATATTTTATCATTAGGAAGATATTTAGAAGATCCTCATTGACCCTAATAATGACATTTTTCAAATCTTCAAAATGATTTCAATCTTCAAAGTCTCTATATAGTTCCTTAGAAAAAGCATTTGGTCTACTGAGTAACCCTTCTAAAAAGTGTATCATTTTGCGTATCAAAGCAACGTAAAAAGTTTTTAAAAAGTTCCTAAGTCACACTTTAGCTTTTAAAATAATCTAAAAAGTGAATTGTCATCTGATAAGAACCGATCAAACATCAAATTATTAATTAGATTTTATTTAATAATTATGATGTAATTTTAATATTTTTTCAATTTTGTCATTTTTAATAACATTTAAGTAGAGTTAATTTAGTCCTTTTACAATGCATTCGGATTTTATTGGGGGCTATTTAAGCCTTGGTTTCAGGTTGTTTAGGTTGAGTTTTTGATATTTGAAGTTTTAGGGTTTTCTATGAATCAAAATTCTTTAGTAGATCTCAGAGCCTCATCGCCATCTTTTGCAGTTCTCGATTTAGAGTTGTAAGTTAAGAACATTCAGGTAAGTTTGATCACCTTACTTGTGGAGTGTTCGAACTTGGATTGAGGGACTAGTTCTCCTTATCTCTTGGTCTTCGATCAAAGTGTAATCCAAATCTAATCCATTCCCTTGGGTTTTTGTCAAATTGATTTGACAGTTTTAGAATTTGTTATTTTGTGTTTGCCAATTGAGTTCCTAATTTTCAAATCTTAGTGTTTTCATATCAGTATCATTTTTGTTCTCAAAATAATGTAAAAAGTTCATAAGAAGTGTCAAGGTGATATTTTGACTCTCAAAACAAACTAAAAAGTGTGAAGTGTTGCTTTAACTTTTAAAATTGTCTTATATTTAAAGGAATCAAATTCTCCCCGAAGTATGTGATCATCGTGCAATACAAAAAACGATTTTTATCAAAACAAAAACAAAAAACAAAACATGGTTTAACAAAGATAAACATCACAAAACTAGCGTAACCATGCTCTTTAAAGAAGGAGAAAAGTAATAAGAGAACTCACTCTTGATAATTTATTTCTTCACGTATTCCTCTCTTGTAGTCATGAACCAACTTGAACTTCTCAACGAACAAAGACACCACTGCCAAGGGCTTCTCTATTATTCTCTAGGATTCCAAGAAAATATTAGATGTGTGGGCTCTAACACCTTGGAATAGAAGTGATGGATAAGAGAATATTTGTTTTTGAAAGTAGGGAGTAGAGAGAAAGGATATGACTGATGCTTTCGCTACTTATTTTTTATTTGATGATTTTAGAATGCTATGGAGATAGATAGTTTTATTTCATACTTATGAATTCTTTTATGTTTTATTTAAGGTCCGAATAAATAACTTATTTAGTTATTTTTAAATTTATTTCTCTAACCATTTGGTTTTCTACATGAGTAGTTTTTATATTTATTTCTTTAATGAAATGAATTAAACTTTACAAGGTTTTGGTTTTCAAAATATCATTTTTTTTGTTTGAGTAATGAGCTTAGCTTAATTTGAAAAGTTGGTCGTTACATAAATTGAAGAGAAGGATGAATGGTGAATGATTGTAGAAAATGGAGATGGAGGTTGGATAATTTTGGATCCTCTTGACAAAGAAAATCACAGACTATTTATAATAATTCCGGCAAGTGCAGATGCGCTCTTGTCATAAGTGTCACAGTGCAGCTCTGCTTCATCCTGTGCTTTGTAGATCAGGTGTCACACCCTCTCCTAAACTCTCTACTCTTAGCATAAGAGATGGCGTGAAGCGAGTAAGTAATGTTCCTAACTTAACGGCACTTACTGACAGCTTACTTAACTCACTTTGATAACATACAACGCTGAATAATTAGTACCACGCAAATAAAAATTTGCTTATATAAAAAGGTTTTATGCATACATTACACACCGCCCAACTTACTGATTATTAAAATTACAGACCAGAACATGCATATGTAGAGTTCTGATTATACCCTAAGCAAAGACAAACTCTAATAGCAAATAAGCAGTGGTAGGCCTGACTCGGGAATCTCGATCTCTACCTGTAAAGTGAGAAAGCATTTGAAAGAGTGAGCTAACACCCAGTGAGTGAAAGTTTAAAAAAAAACAACGCATTTTGAAAGCATATCTTAGAGATCACATTCTTTAGGAATAGATATATAGATAAACATCATGTTGTTTAAACATATCATAACTGAAAACTGTGCCAGAAAACTGTAATTGAAAATTATTTGTAAGGCATGTGTAATCATTTAACTACGTTGTAGTGGAGAAAACCCAACACTTCCAACGTTTTTGTAGTAGTAGAGTCATCTCAACACTAACGACAGCAATAACTACGTCGTGGTGGGATCAGTACCAACAACATCTTTGTCGTGGTGGAGCTAGCTCAACACCTACAACAGCAATACTACGTTATAGAGGGGCTAACATCTACAACGTCTCTGTCGTAGTGGGGTAAGCCCAACACTAACGACAACAAAATCTATGTTGCAGTAGGGCCAACAATAGCAACGTTTTTGTAGTAGTAGAGCAAGCTCAACACTCACGACAACGCTATCTACGTTGTAGCATAGCAACCACTCACAACGTATTTGCCATGGTGGAGCGAACCCAGCACTCATAACAGCGAAATACACTAGTATGCACACTTAGTATATTAGCCTCAGGCCCAATCATGAATAAACATGCTTTTACTAAAATTCTCGTAAAAACGTATGAATAACATATAAACATTCTCAATAATTGAAACCCCTCGGTCCATAATTTTTTCTTTCCACTCTTTCTCTCCGGTTTTTTCTTCTTTTTCTTCTTCTTCTTCTCCTCAATTCGGTCGACTTCAACTAAATTTAAAGACAAAATCCACCTTAATTTCATCCAATTAGATTAATTGAATGAATTTTTTTTAAAAAAAATTCAACTTATCTCTTCTTCTATTCCTCTTAATGAAGCTTCAAACATTTTTCCTCTTTCTTTTTTTTTTAATAACTAAATAATTACTAACCCACTTTCTAAATAATAATAATAATAATAATAATAATAATAATAATAATAATTTTAAGGGAATAAATTA
>JBBPDJ010000014.1:4460468-4476571 GCA_037974625.1 Cucumis cinereus
TCGTAAACAGGCATTGCCTCGTAAAACGTGTCAAAATAATACTATTATATTCAAACTATCGAAAATGCCTTAAAACAATTAAATTATGCTTCAAAAAAGTTACCATGTGAAAGTACATCGAAAAATATGAATAACATGATTTTTTTTAAATTTTCTGAAAATTTTGCAAATTCTCGAAAAACGTGCATTTCGGTAATTATTTTAATATTAAAATATTGAAATAATACTATCCCTCACAAAATTGACGGGCTATCCCTGACTCGTAAATTTTTCGAATCTCCAAATTTCCTGAAAAATAAATTCAGAATCTATCCTTAAATCACTTGGCACGAAAATCGAGAAAAATCGAATTTTCCTTAATTTTCTTTTTTAAATTAATTCTTTCTCCTAAATTATTATTTATTATAATAATAATAATAATAGTAATAGTAATAATAATGATAATAATAATAATAATAATTAATTACAATCTTCTTCTTCTTCTACAGTTTCCAACTTCAAAGATTCCAGTTTTTCGGGCCACTGTATTGACTCTACTTCCGTGAGTCAATTCTCTCAATCTACTAACAATTAGAGGCTCTAACCTATGCCAAACGATTTCTACATGAGTCTATTTGCTTACCTCAAAACAATTAGCTTCAAACTCCTCGTGGATAGCTCGAAATTGCCTCTGGAAGTCACCTTGCTCAATTTTCCGGCGAGCTTAAATCCGAGAATTGAAACTTTGATTTCTTCGTACACAGACCAAATTAACTCAATTCCTTTTACAGAACTTTAAATGAACTAATAATCTAGCTTACCTCAAAAAATTAGATCTTAAGTCGGCTTGTAGACGGAGAATTTCATTTTCAAAGTTTCGGGTCTGTTTTTCGCATTTTCCAGCAGCCCGTGCTTTTTTTCTTCAAATTCAGTGGTCTCTTCGGCCAAATCTCTTCAAATTGAGCTTTCCATCAGCTTTCTCTCTCTTTTCTACACAATTTAGACACAAATTTCGTCCAAATTGGTTGAGAATTGACTTCCATTTCTCATTTCTCCTCAAGATGTTCAAAAACAAATTTGCCAAGAAAATTCTTTCTTTCTCTCGGGTTTCTTTCCCTTTCTTCTCTTCTTCTCCTTCAATTTGGTAGACGGTAGCTTAATTAACAAGCTTTCTCACCTCTACTTCATTAAATTGGAGAAACTGGAGAAGAATAAATCCAAATTTCCATTCCCTCTCCTTAACTCTATCTCATCGGCACAAGTTTTAAAAAATTCCTAATTTCTTTTTTTTAAAAAAAAACATGATAATTACAAAATAAATAAATAAATAAATAAATATCTTTTCTTTTCATTTTTCCTTTTCTTTTTCTTTCTTTTCTAAAATATTATTTTATTTATTTTTAAACAAAACTACAAAATTTAAATTTTTACCAATTCTTAAACAAAATTACTAAAATATCCTTTCCAAAAATTTACTAAAATATCTTTCGATTATTTTATTAATACATTTACAATAAACAACTTAAATAAAAAGTCGGGTATTACATTTTATAAATACACAATGGACATTTTTACACTTTTTGTTAAGAAAACTAAACGTGGTATCTGAACTTCATGAGCAAAGTCATAATAAGCATCTAAGTTGCAAACATAGCTAGCCAATCTGAACCAAATCATGTAACAATAAGAAGCCATGTTTTGTCTACTTAGAAGAAAGCAACCAAATAGGAAACAAAAAGAAAGAAGACAGTGCAAAAATAAGCTGCAATCAGATGAATACAAAAATATAGGTCTTAGAGCAAATATCATACATAGCTTGAATAGAACAAATGGGATGCTAAAGGTCAGTTTTGAAATGCATTACAAATCATCATCCAAAATACAAAGTAACTAGTGATAAATTACTCATAGTTCCATACCCAAGGTTGGATCCTTTCTAAGGCCAAATAAAATTGATTTGAAGATTTCAATAAATCTAATGATAACGAAACCATGAAACTTCATTTGGAAACATACAAAATCAAGCACTTCATATGAAATCAAACAAAAAAAAATCTCATAAACAAAAGAAGCAAGAAAGAAAGCAAACTCAACCTAAAATCAAACAGAAGCACAAAATACAACAGCCAAACAGGAAAAGATCAAAACCCCATAAATCTTCCAGCTTCATAAAATGGATTGAACAAAAAAGAAACTCACACAAATTTTTTATCTTTGAAAAGTTGAAACTTCTCTATGAAAGGGCATAGCTGAATCACCAAATCACAATCCAACAGTCAAAACCTCAAACTAAAAAAGAAAAACAAAAGTAGATAAAAAAAAGTCAAATTACGAAGATGGATTACCGATTATGATGAGAATAAATGAAATTGGGAGCTTGCTGAGAGGGAGAGAAGGAACGAAAGCGTTGAAGACGTTCGGGGAGATCTTGAACGAACGACGGAGCAAGAAGAGTTTGAAAGAAAGAGAGAGTTGAAGACGAACACGTTATTTAAGACTTTATTAACCTAACGTTGGATGAACAGAAAACCAAATTGAACCTATTTGGTTCGGTTCAGTTCGACACCATTATACTTATTAATCAGTCCAAACCGAACCAAACTAAATCGATCGGTTTTTTACACCCCTAAAATTTAAACCACTAAAGAGAGTTCAAAATAGTGTGTTGAATTTATTAAGTTTGATTAATGGAAATTCTTCTCTTCTATATTCAACACGTGTTAAGAAGGAAGAGGTAAAAAAAGAAATTCACTATGCTTTATTTTTTAGTTTTTAAAAAATAATAACTTTTTGGGCACATCAATTATTTATATTTTTGATTGTCAGCTTCAAAATCGTTTTGTTAAAAAAAATTCAAGGAAAAGTTATAATAGTTGTGACAAAAAAAAAAAAAAGAAATTAAGGCTTGTTTGGTAGTACATTTATTTTCTGTTTTTTTTTTCGAAAATTAATTTTTAAGAGATAGATCAAAATTAAATCACTTTTTTATTTTTAAAACAAAAAAAATTGCTTTTAAAATTATAAAAAAAAGTTAAAAATGAAAAAAGAAACTTTAAGAAATATACAATTTTGTTTTTAAAAACCGAAAACAAAATCATTTACAATATATGAATTTTGTTTCCAATAAATAAAATAACAAAAAAGAAAATAGATACGAAGCAAAACTTAGATTATCCAAAACCTAAAACATCAAATTTAATAACTAAGGACTTAAAAGTAAATTTATTAGAGAAAGACCACATCATAGTTAGTTTATATACATACATATATATATATATATATACACTGAAATTAGTAAGCTTTGGTAACGTGACTGCCATGTCAATTTTGTGCAAAACTTGAGTTTTTTTACGGCCTTTGGTAATTATTTTGTTGGAATAACAAGAGAAATAGTAAAATAAAATATTTTATTTTAAAAAATAGCAAAAATATTTTAAAATTATAAAAATGACAAAATAAATTTTAAAATTATTAATTACAAATTAACCCTGAACCAAAATATCTCTAAGTAATTCAAATCGTAAGAGCTAAGATTTTACTACTTGATTTGACTCAATCTAGATCCAATCTCTTAACAAACTAAAAACATTTGATTCAAGAATAAATTTAAAATTAAAATAAAAAATTATTTATATAAAATAATTTAAAACTAAAATCAAAATCAAAACCAAAAATAAAAATTTTGAATTATTAAAAATGTTAAATCTAAAAAAAATATTTATATAAAATGATTAGATGAAAAAATAGCAAAAGGTAACAAAGAATTTAATTTTGTTTCAACTCACCTAACAAAATAAAACATAATCATAAAAGAAAAAAAAGAATTACATGATAATTTTATTGAGATTCAAATACAAAAACTAATGAGTTGGCAGAAAAATGAACTACAATGTAATTCGAAGACAGAAAAAATGAATTAACATGTAAAATATATTAACCAGAAAAGAAAAGAAAATTCACCTTGTAAAAATCACATTGTAATTCATTTTAAGGAGAAGAGAAAAAAAACTCATCTACCCATACCTATACTGAAGTGGCAGACAATCGACACAACCTAGAACACTATAACGACTTTACCTTCAAATTCTAATTTCAATTCATTCCAAGATCTTCAAAAATCACAAAACAAAGAAAATTTCTTTCAATTTTTCCAAGTTTCTTATTTTTCTTCTCATCCAACGCAATTGAATTTTTCTACAACTCCACCATTTATGGAACAACTTCAAACTTTGAGAGGAGTTTATTCATCTTCTGTTTACTTCATGAATATTATAAGAATTACCTTAGGAGGGGTAAAACTAATGGGAGCACCAGACAATATGAGAGAGCTTTCCATGACTCTCTTCATAGCTCTCCTTCTACAAACATTATAATATAACAACAGACACAGCAGCCCAATCAGAAAAGCCATACTTAGAACAATAGGAATTACCGTAGCCTTTTCTTTAGCACTTCCTGAAGAATCTCCTCCACCTCCTAGCCTACTGGCTTCTGGTATTGAGCCATTAGACTTGACCTTAACAAAAAAAGTAGAACCAGCATACTCAAATTCGCCAAAATCTAAGCTTCTCAACACCCATCAGTAAGGCTTCTCATCGATCAAGTCTAGTATTTGAATACTCCCCGTAATACAACGTCTTCATTTCAAAGTCCCCATTCCAATCGATCGCTTAACCGACTCCAAGTCGGAGCTTGCCACCATTTTGCATTTCTAGATCAAAGTTCCAGTGTTCTGATTTGGATCGATTCGGCTTTGCGCTGTCATTATGTTGGCTTGGTTGTTCATCGGGGACAAACAACTCCAAGAATGGACGAGAATATTTAGATATATAAAGTTTTTTAAATTTATTTAAAAAAAATATAATATAATTAAATTTCATTAAATTGGAAAAAGATTCTGTTTTAAATGTATTTGAATTATAATTTAATTAAAAAATAGGTTAGTTACAGATTTTTTGAGAGGGCATTTAAAAATTGTGGTTAAGTAGGTCACTTGCCATAAATCTAAATAAATTTTATTTTTGCAAAATACCAACCCCTCTTGAATTTACTATTACTGCAATTTTCTCTATTTTGTTTTGTGTTTTTATTTTGAAATTTAAGACTATGATACTTTCATCTTCAACTTTCTTTCCTTTCTATATTTTATCAATAATTTAAAAACCTAAACCAAAATTTCAAAACTAAAACAAGTAAGTTTCGAAAAGTTGTTTTTGTGTTTTTGAAATTTGACTAAGAATTCAGCAATTGATGCAAACAATTGTAAGATATAAGGAAAGAATAGACATATATTAATTTTAAAAAACAAAATCAAAAAACGAAATTGTTATCCAACATACCCTATAATTTTAGAAGTTTTAAAGTATTTATTTATTAAAATTAATGGGTGATTTAGCAGTAGTTAAGTGAAAGATATAAGCTAAAATGAAACTAAATTTAAATATGTATAGGTAGGTAGAAATATTAAAAAAAAAAAAAAAAAGGAGAGAAAAGTATAAAATTGCAAAATTTATTCAAGAATTAAAATATAAAAAATTAATAATATCGGATTTTAATATTTATGTATCTCTCATATCCTTGATATTTTTCTTATCGAATATTATTATATTTGTATAGAGACGAAAATCCATGTTTCATCCGCAAAGGGTAAAATGGGCCGAAGGACTCAATTAGCGGTATAAGCCCCCCAAAAAATACGATGCCAACTGAAACATTGAAACAGTCCGTTGACGACCGAAAACTTGCCCTAGGGTCCCAAATTTTCCTAACCTGGTGAACCCCTAAATCTTTCCTCGTCGGAGATTACGCCATTTCCTCTCTCCCTTTACTTCTTGTAAGTTACTCTTCTTTCTTCTTCTTCCATTTTAATCGCAAATTTCTCAGGCTGTCCCCATGGAGCAAAGGGTTTTTCGCCGTTTTCTTCTAAAACGATTCTTTTTCTTTGTTCATCTTTTCGTGTTTCCGATGTTCCAAATTTTTGTCTTTCGTTGTTTCCTTAAAATAACTCCATTCATCGAAGGAGGAAGCGTTATATATACTTATTTGTTTATTTTTTTGTTTGTCGCTGTGTGTATACATGTACGCATATGTTTTTAACGTTTCTGTGTTGTGTTTTCGATTGCTAAGTCCTACGTTCTTCTCCGGGTGAGTATTGTTACGGTAACCTACTCAATCCCTCCTCTTATACTCTGTATGGTAATTTTTCCCGGGAAATTTGTGTCAAAGGCAATCAGAATTTTGTGAGTTTGATATAAACATCTTGGCGTTCGGTTGAGTTCAAATATGTGCTTTCCTGCGAATGAGAGGGGAAGATACCTTCCCACTGAATGACCATTTTCGAAGCTTAAGCACTGGACTTGGAAAGAGTATGGACTTCACAACTATGCGAGCGATGGCATGGTCGAAAATGTTCGATAGATTGAAACTTTATGGGAAAGAGAAGCATTGGAAATAAAATGAGTGAGGTTATGCTTGAACAACTAATGATTTAAGATGACAAAGCGATCTTGGCAATGAGGCTTGTGTTGTGCTGTGGAGAAATTTTAGAGCTGGGTGCTATTACTTTGGACAGTCGAAGAACTCTATGAGTAGCTTCCAGAGGCATCTGTATGTTTTTTTTAGATATGGTGTTTCTCAAATAATGTTCACCCAATCAGTTTTTTTTTTTCATAATGATCACTTTACAAAGTTGGTTCTGAAGTAGCTTTATTGCTATTTGCTGAAGGAATTTTTGGTGATCCTTGGAGTGAATTTGAATTACCTTTTTGATCCTGCGAGGTTTCTTAATAGCAATACAAGGAGAGAGGATTTTGCTGCTAGGCCTTCCCCAATCAACTTATTTATATCGAGATAGCAAGATACAAAGGAAGTTTTGAGAGCTTCGTACCTCCTATTTCTCAAAGAGAACTAGAATTTACAAAGTAAAAGATATTGTAGTACAACAATGAGAGAAACTTATATACCCCCTCCAAAACCACTCAGCGTAATGGTTTACAGGGGACCACAAACACTAATAACAAACTCTCTTTCTTCTCTTTGGCTTACGTGCCTCCTATCTTTTTCTTCTTCTTCCACAGATAGACTTTAGTGATCAGGGGCTTCTCATTACCCGCGACCAAATGAGCCACCGTGTTCTCAAGGTGAAAATCCGGAAATTGGGCTTGATTGGTGGACGCAATCTCCCACATGGCATCTGCCTGAGTAGCAAGAACGCAACGAATAAACACCTCCAATTCTCCTCTCATAGATGGAGAAACTTAGGCAAATTCTAACCCTTCGCCAATTAGAGAAGGCTCGCATGAAGCACAGGACGAATCTTTACCATGCAACAAGACCTAATTTAGTCATAATCTGAAAAGGGCCAATAAAACATGGAGCTAACTAGGGATGGCTGTGTTGGAAAATTGAAAGTTACTGTTACGACCTTAATTTAAGATAGACCTAATGATCGACCTCAAGATGCCTAATGATCGACCTCAAGATGCAAATCCTGCCATTTTATATTGGTTGTATTCGGCTGCTGAGTTTGCAGCAATGACGCCTTCAAAGAATGTAACGTTGCATCTATGTCTGGGAGTTGAACATCTACACATGAATCAGCATGTAGGGAATGATAGGGGGTGGCAGCCACCCATAAACCACTTCACAAGGGGTAGGTAGTCTTAGTAGATGAATGTTAAGTGATGCTGTAGCTTAACTCGACCCAAGGAAGCCACTTGCTCCACTTTGATGGGGACCACGAGTTACAAACTCTCTCTCTTCCCAAACTCACATGCCACCTATCTTCCCCTTCTTCTTGCGTACACTGTGGTGCTTATCATTTCTCTTCTTGTTCTTTACTTTTCGTGATTTGTAGACATTGACTGCATTGTGCATCTTTAAGTGTTCTTTTGAAGGCCTCTTGAACGATTGCTTAGCTGTTCATTGTAGTTTACTATTACTACTTAAAAACCCAAATCCTCCCTTCACTGCAGTTGGACAAAACTTAGGTCTCCATCTTGAGATGTTTTCAAGTGGAACATTCTTATTAGGTTGATATTAGTTCCCATTGATATCGATTTACCAAAATAGGCTGCCGAGTTCTCTTCATGAGGTGAAAGAAGGATGGCCATTGATAATTTCCCATCATTCTTTTAGTCATATACTCATATTGAATACTAAGGTCGATTCATCTGGTTGTGACCATTGCCATACGGCCTTGGACTATGAGATTAGGTTCCCAATTGTATTCTATAAAAAAAAATTTGGAATAAAAAAGAATAACATAGATGCTTCGGACCTTGGTGCTCATGTTAGAGATATTTGTTGTGCCAAGCAGAAATTTTTGCCAGAGAAAGTGCATTCTTACTATTACGACAGCAAAGTTCAGTTAAGTGGGGATTAGGGTTGACATATATAATGGCCATTTGGTGATTGAACTTCCCTGTGTTGTTGTGGCGTGATATGGAACTTATTTTAAGCCTAGTGGACCTAATTTGGCATGCATGGATTTTCAGAAGTGCCAGGATAACTTAGAACTTCCAGAAGCTTTTACTACATTAGGTTCCCTATTCTGGGCTCTGAAGATAATACTTCATTACTTGACATTTGAGTTCAGCCTGGTTTACATGAAAAATGTGCTTCCACCCTTAGGTAATTGTTGCATCATTTCTGCAGGACTTTTAGTATGGCAGGAAGAAATCGCTCATCACGCCACATTGATGGTTACCGAGTTTCTCGTGATGTCCCTAGATCCTACATAGAACGAGTGCCAGCACCCCTGCCTATTCATCCTGCAGCTTTGGAGGAGGAACTTGAATTGCAACGTAGGGATATGCAGAGAATTATTTCAGATAACCGCATGGTGATTGATGATAATACAGTACTTCAGAGGGAATTATCAGCTGCAAAAGAAGAAATTCACAGATTGAACCAGGCTATACCCAAAATCGTGTCTGAGAAAGAATCACAATCCAGGGAGTTGCTTGAAAGAGGTCTGAAGCTAGAAGCTGAGCTTCGTGCTTCTGAGCCTTTAAAGTCTGAGGTTCTGCAATTAAGAGCTGAGATTCAGAAATTGAATACTTTGAGGCAGGATCTGTCTGCTCAAGTTCAAAGCCTCACCAAGGATGTTACTCGATTGCAAGCTGAAAATCAGCAGCTAAATTCTATGAGAGCTGATATGGATGGATTGCACAAGGAGCTTATTGAGGCCAGGTTTGAAATGGAAATTTTAATTGATTGGTGTTGGATCCTAGTCTTTGTTTTCTTCTTTTTCTAGTTAGGATTTGGCACTAGGACAGGTCAAGATAAATTCAAAACCACATTAATTAGTCTATTCTATGATTGAATTGATCGTGCACAATGTTTTTAGGAGGGCTTATGAATATGAAAAGAAAGCCAATGAAGAACAAATTGAACAAAAGCAAGCGATGGAGAAGAACCTTGTTTCAATGGCTCGTGAAATAGAGAAACTGCGAGCAGAGAAGCTCAACATAGAGAGAGCACGGGGATTAGGTTATTTCTTTCTCTAATTTTTCTTTTCTTTTCCTTTAACAAAATTATTGTCAACATGTGGACGTCTGGTTTCTTGCAACAACAGTAGCTTGTTGGTTTAAGCTTCTGTTATACCTTTTTAGGTGCTGAGAATTATGGGATCTTGAACAGAAGTCCTGAAATGAGATATGCAGGTGGTGCATATGGTAGTAGCTATGGTAGTTCTTGGGCACCATATGAGAAGCGTACCCGACGTTAAGTTTCAACCTTTGTCTTAGATGTCCTTCATTGGAGTTCAATATCTGGTTTAACATCTTTACTTTTTTTGGAGAAGCTGCTTTTGAGAATTACCATGATCATAGTGTGAAGTATCAACTATCAACTAGTTAAGATTTGTGACTGTAGTACATTTTACTCTATGTGACTAAAGTTCTGCTTTCATTGCATTATACAATGAGTTACTTTTATGCAAGTTTATTTAATGGCTGCAGTAGCAGAAATATACAGAGTAGATTGTTGGCTGGGGAAAACACTCATTGACGTTTTTCAACTAATTCTTAAAAAAAGGAAAAAAAAGTTTATGATGGTTACGCTTCAGAATTAGCAAAATGGATGTTGATCGAGATGTTTGATTTTCGTGACAATTATTGTGCTGAATATATTTTGGGGGACATTGTGATTCTCATTCCTATAGTCAGTTTCTCCAAAACGTAGGCTTGTATAGGCTTGTATTGAGGGATTAAGCTCCTTGACTTGTGGAGAAGCTTTATATTGTGTTTGGTTTTGTGAGTTATCTGATTGCCTTGAGTATCATAAGGGACTCTTTTGTAAGATGATCTTTTGATCACATGCCTATGTAAGTGAGTTGCTTGACATTGGTAGGCAAGAGTTGCTTGATAGTGTGTGTCATGTATGAACCCTATATTGGTGTTCTGCTTCACATGCCTACGTTCAGTTGCGTAGTTGGAGATAAGAACCCTATATTGGTCACAAGAGTTTTAAGAAGGGATCCTGTTGTGTTGAACGGTCGATATAAAAAGCCTACTCGGACATTTTTCTATACATCCATAAGTACCCTACTCTAGTATTTTTATTATTTTTGTTGGATATGAAACAGAGTTTCTATGTTCCTAATCAGATCAGTAAGTTAAATGTCCTCTATCAATTTTGACGATTCTAACTTTATAACTAAAATTACTTTATACCTCAACCAATGAAACTGCCTGAAGTAGAGGCCCTACACCAGAGACCTATTTAAAAGGTGCTCATGAGGGAGAGGTTTGTATAATTTCTTAATCTCTGACCTGCCCGGTTAACTGGTGAGCAGCCGAAGATATTAAGCCTGCAACAAAGATGATTCCCCATGCATTTTTATTCCCTTCACATCTGGTAAGTAGAGTGATCAGGATCAGTAAGGACAATATTAGAATGTAGCTTTTGCACAAGTAGCTGAGAGATTGGGGGTAGTCTGTTGTCTAATCTTCTGCGGTTGCGTTAAAAATTGAAAAAACCTGGGTGTGCTTTTTTTTTTTTTTTTTTTGCTTGTGTTGTGCAAGTTTGGTAGGAAATTTGTAGTTAGAAAATGGGTGACTGAAGAATACCAACCATGTATGTGATGCATTATTCAGTTTTGAAGTTCGCAATTTTGGAAGCATATTGCCAAATGAAGTCGCAGATTGAGGAAACACTGCAACTAAATTGAATGTTAGCTGGGGTGCTTCGATTATGCTTGTAATTTTTTTCTCTATTCTTACATGATTCTTTCTTTTCATCCATTTTTTCCTCGTTGAAATATCTCGTCGTGCTTTTTCTACTCTCGTTGAAATATCTCTACTTTATTATTATGATTATTTCTTCAGATTGTTTGCCTTTTTAAGTGCTTAAGAATTCTTTTTGTCACTTAAAACTATTTTTTTTTTGAGCACTTAGAAAGTCATTTCAACCATGTCTCTCTCGGTTTTCAACTTGAGTTGAGTGGCCTTATCCATTTAAACTTGAAGTGTATTTGAATTTGTTGACATATTTTCAAACACTTGAAACACTTTTCTTCATCAGATATTCGGGATATTGTACAGTATTACCATTTTAAGTAGCAATAGATATGCACTCAAGTACCAATCATCAATTAATTCCAGTGGGTTCTTTCCAGTTATTTTTAGGTAAACAAGATGTGTGCCTTTAAAACATGGACCAAATTCTTATGGTTCATTTTACAAGTTTTTTGAGATTGGCTCATACTCCGGATAATTACATCATCTTCTAGAGCCTAATTTCTTTATTGTCTAGATTCTTTGTGTATCATCTCCATCTCATCTTACTTTTATCAATTTTCCACTAAGTGATTCTTTTGTATTGGAAACATTAAGAGATCATAAAAGGTAATGGAGTAGATTTTGTGCTTCTCCATAGTTACCTTCTCTTTTATCAAAATGGTCCAAATTTCTTATGCAACAAATTTCCTTCTATAACTCGGTACAAAAACTTCAACCCCAAACCCTAAACTTTGTTTTTTGCAATATTGGTATGGTGGAGCCATTTATGGTTAGGTTTGTCATGGTTTTGGATCGAAGGAACCACCTCGAAACTGTGGAGGCTAAGGAACTGAGTTCTGTAGGATTTGTTTTTCATTGTAAAATAGTGTAGAATAAGTATTTAACAACCTGTTTGTTGCTGTTGAATTTGGGCATCTCGAACTCTGGCTTCATGGTGACTTCGGTGGCCACAAAATAATGAAATTCAATATTATAGAGAGATGGAAGCTATAGTGAACACTGTTTTAGTTTAACTTTTTTGAATGCAAATGGAAGCTGTGAGTTTAGGACACAACATGAGAGGAAACTTGTGGTTTTGGTGTCATTGAGTTGTACCTTCCATTGACTTGTTTTTCAGGTGCAAAAAATATATATGT
Source organism: Cucumis cinereus (assembly GCA_037974625.1). Lineage (NCBI taxonomy): Eukaryota > Viridiplantae > Streptophyta > Magnoliopsida > Cucurbitales > Cucurbitaceae > Cucumis > Cucumis cinereus. The sequence continues at coordinate 4,472,827 of JBBPDJ010000014.1, forward strand.
TGTCTGTACTTTATATACACTCATACTATGCAAGTTTGTATTATCAATGCTTTTCATATATACGTGTGAACTGTGGACATAGTACAAATACATACGCTGTGTATTTGTGAAATTTTAAAGAACCCAACATTATCATTTCTGTATGATATTAAAAATGAGTACGTATTATGAAACAGTCGTGATCTATTGAAGACAAAGTTATGATGTCTGATGTAATATATACAATTATATAAATACGAATAGAATAGACAAAGAAAAATAATATAAAGTAAAAATTGGAACAATTAAGAGATGTAAAAAATTTCCATGGCTTAATTAGATTGGGAAAGACCTAAAATGGAGGGGAAAAGACCAAAAATGTGGAATTCTTGTAATAACGATGAAACAGTTATGAGATGTAACAACACAAACTTAATGGGTTTGGTTGAATTGAGTTGAAGCACTTTCTGGACTTGCACAATTGTTTGAGTTATAAGTTTCTTCAACTTAAACAATGTTTGTTAAATAATGAACTCAAGTTAACAATGCAACATAATTATTTTATTGTATTGAATAATGATTAGCCACTTAATTTCAATTTATATCAATAAAGAACTTTAACGTGTTAAAATTATGTGCAAGGCTTGGAGAACAAATAATACAAAAATTATGAAATTAAATAGAATGAAATAAATATATGTGATTGTTCCTAGTTAAGAACATATTAAATTAATAAGGACAGATTGTACACTGATCTCAGCCAAAAGGTCGAGAAAGGTATAAGTAAGAACATATTCAAATTAATAATAAGTTGGGTTTGTTCAAGTTATTTTTGATGAATTCAAGAACCAATTTAATTCGTTTTCATATATTTAAACTCAATTCAACTATGTTGACAATTCAACCTAAATTACAATTTAGGTTGAGTTGATCAGATTCTTTGGATCATCATCGAGGGTTTTTAAAATCTTTAACTTAAGTCTCTCAGAATGGATATCTTTTATAGCAAGAATTATATTGAATGGCATGCATATACAATTCCTTTAAATTGAAAATGCTTACTAAGAGTTATCAATAATTCGAAATAGCGTAATATAGAATATGAGAGAATGATAATGCAGTAAGAAAAATACACAATTAATCTTAATTTGCTGGTTGAGCTGCACTAGCAATTACTGAATGAAAAATTAAAATTGACATGTGGCATATTTTTGGACTAATTTCAAAAATAATTTGAACTTAAAAGTAAAGTACTTTTGAAAGAAAAATAAAAATGGGTTGATCTTCAAATTATTGTAAAAAATAGAGTTGTTTTACCGTTGAAAGAATTAATGTATCGGGTACACAATAGTTCAGTCATGCCCCACGTGGCTTAAGACCGTTGACCAGATAATTGGAGATGTATTGGATACACGACTCTGTTATTTAAATTTTAAATTAATAATTAAAACGAAAAGTATTTCATTTCTCTCTTTTCTCCATTCTCTTACTTCATTTTAAACTCTTCTCTCTCATTATTCTAATTTTCTTAATCTTAATTCCATAATTTCTTTTCTTTTGCATTTTTTCTATTTTTCCCTCTTGATTTTCTCATTCAATCCATCTTTTAGGTTCTAAATTAAATTAAAGTATTTTAATTTGCTTCATCCTTCTTCCCTCTTCTCCATTCTCTGACTCCATTTTAAAACTTTCTCTCTCATTATTTCCATTTTCTTAATCTTAATTCAATAATTTTTTTTTGTCTTTTCTTTTCTATTTTTTATTCTTGATTTTTTCATTCAATTCGTTTCTTTAAGTTCTAAATTAAATTAATAGTGGTTTCCTTTTTCTTCAACAAATCTTCTTTAACTTCACATTTATTAAAGCTTTCAAATTATGTAATTTTAGTCCCTTAATCACTCTCTTCAAAAACATCCAAAAAAAAAAAAAAAAGAATATATGTAAACAACTTTTGTAAAAAATTCCAAATTGTGTGACTTTGTTTTTTTAAATTTCCATCATTCCAAACCATAAAAACCAATAAAAAAAATTGAGAATGCAATTTCATATAACTTTTAATCTAACCATGAAGTTCATATTAATAAAAATATGAATACGTTTTCGATCCGTATTTGCAACATTGAGTCGTCTTGTTTGTTGAATAATTTGTTCTACATCTACTAAAGTTTGTTCAGACATTGAACTCAGATTTGGTAAATCGTGTCTGAATGCTTGTGTACGTGTTGAACAAAATTATTCTGCACGATTAAATATACTTACATTAAATAATGCGCATATCATATAATTTATAAAACATATCATATTAACATTCTTACTGTGCAACAATAGTAAGCATCGTCAGGTGTGATAAAACGTCTGGTAATTGAATTGTACCAAGAAAAATAGTTGTCTGATACAATTGGGTGATGTGTTGCTTCTCCTTGTGTAATACGTTGATGATGATCATGCCACATCGTGATATACTCGCCATGGATCTTACGTCAATCTTGAAAAAATATGTATTATTCATTTAGATATATTACCATGCCTGAGTGTGCATCAGTCGGTCAAATATATGTCGATATGTTAACAACATATTTGCTTACTGTTCAGATGTTGGTATGACATAATTTCATCTACATATTTTTATATAATAACAATAAGTTAAAAAAACTAAAATATCTGATTACAGAAAATTATTAAAAATAAATTTATTAATGAAATAATACCTGAAGCTCAGTGGACGATCAAGCGCGAGTCGTATACCTGGTCAACGACTTAGCGTAATCATGTACCTGGTACACGATTCCACTACCCTATTTTTTACATTAGTTTTCTAATAACTCTATTTTTTACAGTATTTATTAAAATAACATTATTTTTTTAAAAAATTTCATATTTTTCCATTAAAAGATATTAAATAATTGTCCAATATCAAATATGTACATATTAATGTTGTCAACATAATTGTCGACAACCACTTTTTTTTCTAGCACTTGGCAATATTTACACGACCCTTTTTTTGTTTGTTTATTACCATCTCTGTATAATCTATACTATATATAAAATGTGTTACAAGGAATGATCTCTATCATTCCATTTTATCCCTTTTTAAAATAAATCCATATTTTATTCTTTCTCGATGGAGCACAACTATTGGAGTGTATGCGTATATCGAGTCTGATAGGTGCAATTGATGTCAATGAAATGCAACTCTTCAAGATGAGGCATGGTTCTCGAATTGTACGTGTCTATTGATTAAGATACAGTTGATATCAATGCACTACTACAAAAAACAGTTTACTTGACACTTTGATTTTAACATTACTTGATGGTTTTACAAAACAGTCAAATAATGTTAAAAACTGTCAATAAAAACAAAAGAATGAATAATTATTATTTTTTTAAGATTTTTTTTAATACTTGAGAGTCTTTACCTGTCAAGCAAATTATTTTTGCTTGATGGGTTTTAACCCTCAAGTAATATTGTTTTTATTGAATTTTTTTATTCAAGAATTCATTCTAAAAATTCATTCTCCAACTTTTCCCCAATTTTTTTTACTTTCCTTCTTATTTTCTTTCTTTTCCCTTTTATTTCTTTTTCTCTCCTTTTTATTTTCCTCATCTTTCTTTTCCTTTCGTTTTTCTTTTCCTTTTGGCTGCTCACGATAGTGAAGAACTGTAACGCCCCGGATTTTTAACCTTAACCCTAACCCAAGGTCGTTACTCTAATAAAATTATTAAAAACCATTTTAAAAACGAAGGCAAATTAAAATAAATACTTTAA